>CM022303.1:143493186-144053297 GCA_011799875.1 Thinopyrum elongatum
CCTGGACCGCCATCACCTTCGACTCCGGGATCACCGCAGGACCACGGTTGCCGCCAGCGCACTCCCAGCTGTGTACGCCCACCATGACAACGTTGCGGTCACCAGGACCCTTGTCGAAGACCTGGAAGAAGAAATGTTCGCCAACCTGCGCAAGGTAACCTCCGGCTCAAATCCGGAAGAAGAAAGTGCGTGTCGGTGTCGTCTGGGCAAGTGCTGGGTTTTCCGGTGTCGCATAGAGGGCTCGAGGTAACCTAGAGAAGATCAAGGCGATAGAAAGGGTGAGCCCGCCACAGACCCTCAAGGAGATGCAGAAGGAGAAGCTCGCGGGCCTGCGTGAACTCTTTGGGGGGCTTCATCTCCAAGCTGTGGCGAGGGCGCGCCCTCCCGGTTCTTCAAGATGATGAAGAGGAAAGGGAGTAGGGCCCCGTCGAGTGGACTTCGGAGGCGTTTGGAGGCTTTGAGGCGGCTTTTCAGACATCAAGAGGTACCTCAACGAGCTACGCAGTGCTGGTGTAGTGCCTCGTCCTTCTTGAGCCCTTGGTGCTTATACACTGGCCGCTACGCCCCACTCGCACTAGTGCAAGTGCTCGTGGCGGTCGGAGCAGGAGACGCGCAGGGAAGGGGCAGGGGCGAGTGCGCGGTGTAGAGTCCCTCGCGTACAAGCCGCGCCACGCCGCCTCAGGATGGCTCTATGAGGCCTCAGCTGATCCATTAGAGGGTAAGGCTCCTGAGGCTTCTATCCTAAGTGGAGCGGGACACCATCGACACCTTTTCCCTCGTCGAGCACCCAGTTTTGTACTTCGTCAGCAGCACGATGCGACGTGCGAGCGCGCGCTACCCCATGCCACAGAAGCTCTACTCGCGCTCCTCGTCGCCTCCAGAAGTTGAGCCACTACTTCCATGGCCACCCCCATAAGGGCGTCTCCGGTACCCCCTGGAGAAGGTGCTCGGAGACCCTTGCCGCGGGGGAGGGTTGATGAGTGCAACATCGAGCTGCAAGCGTTCCAGCTCGAGTTCAGCCACCACACCCAGGGGTCATCCAGGGCGCAACCCTTGCTAACTCGTGGCGGAATAGCGGATGCGCCTGACTGAGGGAATTTTGGGCGAAGAAGATCGCTCCCTCGACGCACGGAGAGATGAGGCGCCCGATGGCTGGGTCTGTTACTTCGACGGGCCAGTGCGCAGGGGCTGGGCGTACTCATCGCGCCGACCCAGGGACAAGCTATGGCTCACCGTGCAGCTCTGCTTTCAGCACGGCGAGAAGGGTTCTCAACAACATCATGGAAGACGAGGGCCTGATCGCTGCCTCAGGGGCCACGGCGGGCCCATGGGGGTCAAGCATCTTACAATCAAGGCGACTCCACAGATCCTCGTCAACTTCTCCAAACAAGGAATACAAGCCTAGGGACGAGACAGGAGGCCATACATGGAAGAGGTAAGCAAAATTGAAAACGCTCTTGGGCTTGGAATTGAAGCACGTCCCATGGGGCACGAACAAGGAGGCGGATGACCATGCCAAGGAGCAGTCCCGACGCGAGACCAGAAGCCTGGGTCTTCGAGCGAAAGGCTCTTCAACTTGTTGGCAGACCCACCGGAGGAAGGGAACCCTGCACTGCGTCAGGGGAGCCGCCCTTGGCCCCCCCTTCTCAGGGCACCCGGCGTGGGCCTGACCGCAGGGGGAGCCAACCTAATCCTGGCGCGCGAGCCTCAGGAGGGGTGATGGATGAAGAGGCAAGCGGTACCTGCTCCGTGGCACCCGCCGCGAGAAAGAGGAAGCTGTGGAACGCATGCCCGTCAGGCCCACCGCTTACTGCTTGCTGGACGGCGAGCTCTACCGAAGGCGCCGAACGACGCCTCGCTGCGATGCATCTCCAAGGATCAAGGGCGGAGTTGCTGGCTGACATCATGCGGGGATTTGCGGGCACCATCTTCATCGCGGCACCCTCGTGGGAAAGGTGTTCCATAGCGGTTCTACTGGCCCACGGGCTCTCAAACAACACCACCGAGCTGGTGTGTGTCCTGTGGGCGCCTGCCAGTTCCAAGCCAAACAGATCCAACAGCGCCTCAGGGGCCTCCAGACCATCCCGCTTCGTGGCCGTTCGTGTCTGGGGGCTGGACATACGGCTGTTACCCCGAGGCAGCCGGGAGCTACCGCTATCTCTACGTCCAGCGACAAATTCACCAAGTGGGCGGAGGTGGAGCCCGTGCGCACATCCCTGCTGGTGCGGCGTCAAGTTCATCAAGGGCCTCGTGAGCACGTTTCGGGGTCCCCAACAGTATCATCACTGACAATGGCTATCAATTTACAAGCAATCTCTTCAGGACATATTTTGCTAACCTTGGAACGCAGATATGCTACGCTTCAGGGGGCACACCCCGGAAAGTAGTCAGGCTAGGCCGAACGCGCCACGAAGATGTCCTGAGGGGGCCTCAAGACGAGGGGAGCTTCAAGAAGAAGCTGTTTAGGTCTGCCGGCAGGGGTTGGCCGGTGAGCTTCAGTACGTGTTGGGGCCATCCGAACACGGACTAAGGCCCACCGGCGAGACCCCGTTCTCCTCGTTTACGGGACTGAGGTGGTCCTCCCACCGAGGTCAAAAATCGCTCCCGCGGGGTCTTGGCGTTGACGAGGCAGCCAGGACGCCTGCGGGGATAGATCGTCGTTGCTGGGGAGAAGGAAAGCCCGCGCCAAGCCTCGCTCCGTGCCGCGAGCGTACCAGCAGCGCTTGATGGCGGTATACTGCCGCAGTGTCCGCTCCAGGCCCACCTCTTTGAGGCCGGTGCTCTCTAGGGAGGCGCTTCACAAGCTTAACCTTTTGTGGGAGGGCTCGTTCAGGATTGCCCGGGGTATCCATGGCCTGGTGCCAGCGCGCCTGGAGACGCAGGACGGGGTCCCACGTCCAGATGCCTGGAACATACCAGACCTCTGGAAGTCTACCCATAACAGGCGAGCGACTGCGCCTATCAAGTCTCCGACTCGTGCACTCTCACGTAATTAAGGAGTGGGGATAACATGCCTCGGAGTCTCGAGTGCGCCCTGGGGCCTCAAGAGGAGCGCGGGGCAGGAAGTGCGAGCCAAAGCAACCAGGATTGACCCAAGGAGTAGCAGAAAAAACAGCCCATGCTACAGCCCGGGCAGACGACACATGTCATTTCAACGACGATGCCCACGCCAGTGGAAGCCGCGATGTCCTAGCCGGCGGGAAAGGGAAGACCAAGAAAAGACATAGTGTAGGTGCGGAAGCGGCTGTGTCTTTTGCTTGCTTTTTGTAGCGATTTGCCATTCTGGGGAACGCATTCGGAAAATCTCGGTATTTATTTGAAAGGGATGGGAATTTTATCTCGCAATGTGGACTCTTTCGAGTCTCGCCTTAGGTAAGAGTGGCAGTTGCCCGTCGAGTCTTTTCCCACGCGTCTTAGCGAGCGGGAGGCTGGGTGGGGTTGTAGCTGGGCCCGCCACGAGCACCCATCGCCAAGCCTCGTGTCCTAATCTTTGGCATCTAATCCTCGCGGCGAAGCTATTAAATGAGCAACGGGTAAGGTAGGCCCTCATGAGTCCCAGCGAACCTCCATGGCCTCGCCGGCGATCGCGAGCTGGTGAAATGTTAAGTGTACCAGTGGGCAGTCGGTAAACGTGGTCCTCGCTGGGGCTTAGCGGCTCGGCATGGGGCGTGGCACCCCTGTGAGGCATCTCTGGAGGCCCCCAGAATCCTATGACCCGCTGGGGAGACCCACCAAAGACGGCCAACTGGGCGGCATACTGAGGCGGAGAACCTTCGGCGTCCTGAAGAAGGAAACCCCTGGTAAGATCGGTCTGGAACGAGAGGCACGCAGGGACCCAAGTCCGGAGGGAAAGGAACACGCCGCCTGCGACCGCAGGAGAGTCTAACCACAAGACACCAAAGCTAAGTACTAATCGGATCAACAAGAGCATGTCGAGTGGTAGCACACGAATGCTAAGATACCGAATAATAAACCAGAGTTAAACATAAACGACGCAAGCGACAGGTCCGATAACATGCCCCAGGAGGGGCCTCTACGTTTCTTGAGGCAGGGAAAAAAACAAAGTAAAAAAAAGTATAAAAAGTGAGGGCATCGAGCGACCATGCGGCTCCTGAGGCCTGGCTCCAGCGACGCCCGAGCCAGTCGGAAGTCTCCTCCTGCTTCCACGAGTGCGAGGGAAAGGCAAGCTCTGTCGCCCTCCCCAGTTGGGCTTGGGCGGCAAACCCACCCATGGCAGCTCATCGTAGTCGATAGTATCATGCTCTCCCCGGAGGAGGGGGTCGCGATGCTGGAGGAGTCGCAAGCCGTCGCCAGGGCAAAGTTCACCACCGAGACGCCACGCCCCTCCGGCCATTGTTGTCGGAGGGCGGGACGTCGTCGTCGGTGTCGGTAGCCATACAGCGACAGCACCCCAGGCCAACCTGCCGTACTTCGCGAGTCATGACGTTTTAGAGGAGTCGCCGCTCCGTCGTGCCTGAAGTGGGGGTAATCCCCACTGCAGGCAGCGGTGCGCGGTCGCGAACGCCTGCCACCCACAATTCATAACACAGTTTGCCAGCGGGGGTGACCTATACCCCCACCCACGAGGCATTGCGCCGCAGCCGTCGGCCTGACAGCCAAGGCCGCCAGGCCCCTCCGGCCGGCAACGCGTCGCGAAGAAGCGCGGGAGCTGGAACCAGGTCCTGTCGGCCTCATCAGCCAACACCATGAATTCCGAGGAAGCGTAGGGAGGAGAATGGGAACGCGGGCGCGGTGGACGAGACCACGGCCGCAGCGGTTTCCCGTAGCCGTGGCATTGACCCTTGGCCGCGGCAGGCAGCTTCCTGCATGGAAGGGCAACCTTCCACGACTGCCAGAGGTGGCGGCCAACCTTCGAAGGGGGTTGGCGCCCACCCTCGGGGAGCAGCGCTGGCGTCGCAGAATACTGCAGGGGGGGACGGTCACGGCCCCTCTTGGGCGGGTCGGCGAGCCTGTGGTCCCTCCCTGGGGGCTTGCCGTCTCTTCGCGGAAAAAACCTCCGCACCGCGCCAGGATGCTTCAGCAAGTGGCGGGTGCGGCCAAAGAAAAAGGAAGGGAGAGTAGAGTAGCAAGGAAGCGTAGATGGGCTGGGGGCTCCGCCCCTTCCATATTTATAAGCGAAGGAAGGCTAACAGCGGCCGCCCAGCTTCCAAGCAATGATGCACCACTGAAGCAATCAGGTAGTTGTCAAGGCGGGACAGTTGCGAGGGCGACGTGGGAAGCGGCGAGCCCACGTCACATCAGCGCCACGCGTCAGCCTGGTCCACAGGCAATCGGTTCCCGCGGCGCTTGCCCTTGCCTTTGGTTTCACTCGAAGCAAGTCGAGAGTGCCTGGCCCGAGGGCTACGCGGCATTCTGTGAACCAGGGGTACCCAGACTTGCCTGCCTGGAGCCCATGGCGTGGCTCCTTCGACGCCTGGTCGGCACCACCTCCAAGGCCATCAGGACAAGACCCTCGAGGGGGGGGGCCTAGACTAGGAGAGCGGACGACACCAAGACCTCGACGGAGCGGCCTTCCGAGGAGCAGAGATTTCTCGCCGATACCAGCTCATTAGGCTACATGATGCAAAAATGAGACCAAGGCAGGCGGGCGCCAGCGGGCACAGAAGCACCTGTTCCTCTTGGGTGCTAAGGAGGCAAGGACAGGACGGGTGCCCGAGGAATCTGCTAAAGGTTTTCATTTCCAGTGCGCAAGACCACGACCGCAGGATGGCAGGAGGATCATTCATTGTCGAGACCCACCCCCGCTGCTCGATAAACAGAGCTTGAGGCGAAGAACACCTTTGCCAGGATAAGGAGTAATTGTTTCCCCCTTCAAATTGGCCACTGTGAGATCCATTCCCACCTCGTTTTGGGGCAGAGGACCGAGGACACTATAAGTATGTGAGGACACTATCGTAGAAGGGATCGGATACTTTCCACTCTCACCCCATAGCCCTCGCGAGGTTGGTCATCACCGTACTAGTTCATACTAGCCCCTGTGAGGCCAATCCACACAAGCAGGGAGTAGGGTATTACACCGCAAGCGTGGTCGAACCTGGGTAAACTGTTGGTCATCTTCTTACTCATTCCACGCGCTATCAGCCTAGGACTAGGTCGTGGGGCGACGAGTAGGCAGGCTTGAGAGGTTGAGTTCTTCACACACGCCCCTGATTTGAACCTTTTGGGTCTACGGAGACCTGGATTCCGAACAGTCTCCGGCCTTGCAGTCAGCCGTATCCGCGCCTCAGCGGACTCTAACGGAGATGCCCGCAGCAGAATCAGCCTCCGCCCTCAGCTGGTCTCCGGCGCATCAGCCGTCTCTGCCGCTGGCAGGCCGTCTCAGGCGTCAGAATGCTTCCGGCGCCTAGCGGACTCCGCCGCCAGGAACACGGCGAAAGAGAGGCGCATCGTCCGGCGCTAGCCGCACAACAGGCAAGAAAATTCGAGCTGGGCCAAGCCTCGGGTCCCTCAAAGTTTACCATATGAGAGGACTGACGCGGCACAAAGACATCATGGATGCGATAGATGCGGGCCATTTGACGGAAACGTTCCACCTCGAAGGAAATATAGATACGGTGAAAACGAACGCAATCTGGATGCCTTAAGCGAACACACACTGCCTCCGCCCTGATCCAAACTATGACAGCGTATTGCAAAAAGACATATGATGAAGCGCGACGGTCGGGAAGTACTACCAGTGATAAAAGACAAAGGGGAAACAATTCAACCACGCGGCGAACAGGAGAAGAGCAATCGGCCCCACGCTCAAAGTGTTATAGCGATATCGCTAAATCATTTGGGGCTAGCGCCCTGGTACCACTCTTGGTGATTACGTGGGCTGAGATGGTACAGTTTGTGAAATGGCTGACGGTATAGTAGAGGTCTTTAGAACGAGCATGGGAAGCATCTCGTAAAAATGGATCAGCTCCCGCATTCTACCAACGATGATGCGAAGATTGCCATGACTAGCGTACTTGGAAACCTTGCAAGACAAGGATGGGACCGACCAGTTTATATATGCTGGGAATTTAAAAGATGAGCACGACTTCATTGGAGTGAGGTGTGCCTGTTGAATTTATGGAATTATTTCAGTTATTCAATCAAGGACGCCCTCGACAACAAACTCATGAAGGTTGCGATTGTCTTTGTAAAAGTATTATTTAATGTAATAAGTCTCTAGCGCAGCTTGTCACTGCATGTATATATAATTAATCCTCACAATATATTATGCAGATTGAAAATCGTTTCGAATGCAAAAGAGGACAAATCTATGACATTGGGTTCATTGCCGCCAAATATCGTCAAATGAATTGGACGGTACACAAGACAAAACAGAGTTGCAGATACTGAGGGAAAAATGCTAAAAGCGTTTCCTTCGAATCAAAACAAAAAGGAAATTACTCTTTCCTTAACATTCAGTGAGTGTATGTCTGTGTGATATTCGGTTTCGACTTTATACTCGAGGTAAGTAGTAAATTGATGAGTTAGCTGTGCGCAGGTTCCCTTCTTTGCTATCCATTAAGCTTGAGGGGAGTTAGTAACTTCTTAGACTCGAGAGTAAGATCACGAAGGATTATGCAGACTGAGTGAGTGAAATGCTCCAGAAGTAAGTTCATCATTTCGCACCATATCGGGCACTGTCGTTCATTTCCTGATATCAGAAGTAATCATTTTCTTTGGCCGGGCCAGGCGTTTGGAAAAGTCACCGAATGGTTCGGGTCTGAAGAAAGAGCCTGTGATTTAACACATCACAAAAATAGTACTAGCTAAGTTTTGCGATCTCTCATTGATTACTGTTTATCAATACCATTATCATGCTTGATTACTCAGTTGTGATTGAAAATATATTCTCGTAAGTGCTGTGGCAGAGGCAGGCGGGAATGGGAATAAGTTTGTGGATACTAAGTTTTGCGGAGTGTCATGCGCCACTTCGACCTCTGACGCAGGCTACTCTGACAACAATTTGAAGTACGTAAACAATATTACAATTGTTATTTATTACAATAAATTGTGTTTGATTCGTTCATATATATTTTATGACCCCCTTCTTTAAATTAGATGTGGGAGATGCGGAAGAAGAACTGCCTACCAAGTGTTCGCATAGAGCAATTTCAAGAGGAAATTGTGCGGGATTTTTTTCTGACACGTCCATAATGAAAAGGGAGAATACATACGAAATATCAATGGATTTTCGGTTAGATGATGTCAGGGATCGGAAGAGATTGTTATATTGTATATATGTAGTAGCTTAGATAGATATACAAAAAATTGTATGTTTCGAACAAGAACGGAGAAAGGGAGGTCAACTTCTACTCTGTATATGTTCATGACGATCTTGTGTAATTAAGGTTCTTCATTTGGTTACTTAGCTAGCGCGAGTTCTCTCTATGTAGAAGGTAGCGTGACAAGCACGGAGAAAGAGAGGATTACTTCTGCTCTATATGTAGTAGCTAGCCTAACACCAATATGGAAACCCTAACCCCCCCTCTCACCCCTAAAAAAAATACCAGTGCCTAGGGCTGCTGACGCGTGGGCTGCTTCTGTCTCACCAGGGCGGTGTTACCAACCGGCACTAAAGGTCCTTCTGCCTGGAGCGCCCCAACAACGGCCACGTGGAGCTCCTTTAGTTCCCGGTTGCGTAGCAACGGGACAAAATTGAGGAGCTTTAGTCTCAATCGTTTTGTCCGGTTGCAGACAAAGAACCAAAGAATCCGGGACTAAAGGCCTCTGAAACCGGGACAAGTGCCATGTTTTCTACTAGTGAATAACAAGAGTCACGGAAAAAAAATTAGATGATGAAAAAACCGACGACCAAGTGGTGACGGTCGAAAAACCTAACGAGAGTGACACTTAGTTTCTTTTTAATAACTACTATCTCCGTCTGAATTTATTGGTTCCCGTTGTATTTTGTGTCAAATTTTGACCTTATATTTGATTAACAAACAATAATTTATGCTAGAAAACTTATATTGTTGAATCATATTCGAAAGAGGCTTTTAATGATAATTTTTGGTTATAACTTATATTTTGGTAGTAAATAACGGTTAAAGTTTAACAAAAATATAAGGAAGACTAATAAATCTGGAGGAAGATACCAATAGAGATTGTTGGTTAAATAAAACTTGATTTCCATTATATTAAATTCTTCAACTTCTTGTGAAAACTATAATAGTTGAACTGTTATAGGACTGTATAGTCCCGAGAATTTAGAGTACCATGTACGTCCTGGAATACTTTAGAAGTATACTGGAACTGCGGGACGATGCGTAGTCGCAAGAAATATTACGGCCTTCGCATAGTATGGTGAAAGATGTGCTGCGAGTGTCAGATTGTGCCTCGGGAAAACCTCCTCGCCTCTAGACAGGCGGAGGCGCACAAAACCTGGGGACTGACGTCCCGGTGCCTTCTTCGGTTCTTCTTGAGCAACGTCATAACCGCCAATGATGGTCGAGGCAACCTACAGTTCCCTTTCTGTACGTACTGTCATGTCAAGTTGCCCATGGCTTGCGTTGCCCCCTAATGAGATTCCATGCATGCATGGTTTGAAATCATGTTCTAATACTACAATTATTCAAAGAAGTTCCATCAGACTTCTATAGGCTATCCATTTTATATTAATTATCGATTTATAAAAAAATTTATAAGTCTATTTTAACCCTGAAGCATGTACAACCGACCTCCCGCTTCTCCCCTAAATGTCCATAAGGACAACTCAACACCGTAAACTGAAAACGTCATCCATCCGAACCCATTACTTCCTAAACGATAGGCGTGTCCGACACTCCTCAAATCTAGACCATATGTGAGGATGGATTTAGGGTCGGTCAAAAACTCGCGTCCGCCATGTCAATTCGGCAAGCCAAATCCATCTCGAATCTCCAAATTGAACAAGTTCACCAAATTGATTATCTTCCTCCCACAATTGTCCTGCCTTTCCCTCGTTCTAACCGTCGCCCCTTTCTCCACCCTTGCTCCGCATCCACGCCGTCGTAATTGTGTGTCGTGTTGACCGTTGTCCTGGATGTTGACGCCCACTGCGTTGTCCCCACCACCATGGAAATGCCTCAACGTATATATGAGGTTCCGAAAATCATGAGCAATGTGGAGACACATCACCAGAAGGGGCAGGGAATTAACGGCAGAGCGACTGCAAGGCTGTGGAGAAGTAGGCTGTCGATATTGGACTTGGCGCGTTTGCGCCGTCCACGAGAAGGTTCCCGCGAACGGCCGTGCCTGACGCCGTTCGGACCTTGAAATGGTAGGGCATCCGATGGCTGGACCCAAGAGGAAGCGACGCCGACCAGGACATGGCCTATGACTCGCCACAACTCCACACGATCGAAGAACAATGTCGGGAATTGCCAGTCCGGCATGCCCACCTATTGTTCATCAAATTATGTACCTAGACACACACTTTATTTCTTCCTCCATATGCATTCTAAATATCAGTTTTGGGAGGGTTGTTTCAGTGTGATTGCATCTTTTCGGACAACACAATGATGAGATGATAAATGATGATCAAATCCTCCACGTTATGACTTCGTGTGATACCAAAACTCTCTTTTTTAATGTTGGGGAAACATCGGATACTAAAGAAAGTGATCAAAAGGCAAGAGGACCGACAATCACAAACCATGAAGACGTGTTGTAGTTGTGTGAAGTGTGGTTGGACACAAGCAGGATCTATTTGTGAAACCGAGGCAGCAAAAGATGTGTATAGGAAAAAAAATCCACAAACATACCACGACGCACAAACACTACATGGAGCGAGTTGCTATCCATACCACACGCTACGAGGGCCCTCTCAATATAGAGAGGGGCGAAATAAAAGGAGGTCGTGAACAAGTTCAGCGTAGTTTCCTGCACAAGTGGTTGACGAAAGCGAAGTGGCATTGGAGAGCCCAAAGCCTGGAAGTTTGAATTGCTTCATATGTCAACATTTGTATATGGTTGCTTTGTTCTTGCATTGTCTTAAGTGATTCTTGTTTGCTAGATGGGTTTGGCCGCCAGGTGTACCAACCAAATTGAGAAAAATATATTAACTAGTGTCATTGTTGATTGAAATTGAATGGGAGAAGAAAAGTGACAAACCTTATGATGAGCTCCGGAAGCCACGAAGAAGAGAAAAGATGAACGAAGAAAAACGATGCCTCAAGGCCTCCCACCAATATATTGGATGTTGATGACGATGAGCCAAGTGAGAGGCGACGAGCGGACATGGGACCGTGAGCAAAGAGGACCCGAGAGGTGGTGGGAAAGAGGGGGAGAAGGAGAGGACCGCGTGAGACGGTGCGGCAAGTAAAATGCGTGCCACTTGATGGACAATTTTCACCAAGGAGGAGAAGAATAGGAGAGGTACAAGCTCTTTTAGAGGTGGGAGAGGATGTTGTTCGACTAGAAGAGGGTGTGGGAGAGGTTGAGCATTGAGAGTAAGAAGATCGACATGGAGAGGGAAGACAACATGGGAAAATGTGATCTTGAAAAGGTGAAGAGATTGGAAGAAATGGTCGTTGAAAAGATAATTGAGACTTGCGAGGTACACAAAAGGAGTCGAGAATCATGTTGCATAACATAACCTCTTTGGATCAGGAAAGCAAGTGGTTGTCAACGACAAGAAGAAGATCAACGAGCACAACACAAAGAACGATTGATTCGTTCATCTATTGCCTATGTCTGAGTGTTGAATTTTATTTTGGCACGTGTTGAGATAATTGAATTATTGGTTTATTTTGGTTTGTGTAAACATTTAATGTTGTGAATTTGTTGTGTATATACGATATTGTGTATGCATTAAATGAGGGTTGAATATGAGGGTGCACTGCCGTCGGATGGACAAAATAGGATGGGCCGATGCTGTCCGCGAACTCATCCAGAGTGTTTGTGGATGTTTAGGTGGTCCATTTGTTGTAATACCATTGTAGACGCTCTAACCCGCAAGTTAATTGAGTTTGAAAAAATTGAGCTTCCAAATCCCCATCAACCACAACCCACTCACTCTGAGAAGAAAATCGGTGTTTGTGCAACGGGCTTCCTGACATTGTAAAATAAAGCCTTTAAAGTTCCTTTTTTTAGAAATCAGGTATCAGGATATTAGGCTTTCCTGGATTGTTCTACATGCTTAAGTGCAATTTAAAACAAACTTCTCCTCTACCGAAAACCTACTCTCGGATTCCAGGACCTGCATAACTTTTAATTAGTTGTGTTGTAGAGTGCGAAGCCCGGAGGTTTAGATGGATGGTCGGGGGATGGCGGCAACACGACAGTGGGGTATGCTAGGGGCAGGGCGAGGTGGAGTGGGCCAGGTTGCCACAGTAGGTGGCCCAGGCGGGTGCAGATTGGTCGACAGGAAGGGAAGGCGGAAGAAGAAGAAGACACAATAGCCATCCGATAAGATCCCGAGCACCAAAAAATTAAGTTTACACCAAAAAGAAACCAGGCGACTTACAAATAGTCACCCTAATCCATAAATACACTAAGAGCTAAGACACTTGAACTATACATGCATCAAGTGTGCAAATATAGTTTTTTTAAAGCATTGTGATGGTAGTTTAAAATGTTATCTTGATTAAGGAGAGACTGTTAAGACGTGTTAGGATGACTTGGTTAGGTATATGATCTATTGGTTTGGAAATGAATTACATCATTTTATAGACAACCAAAGCGAAACCAAGATGGCTTTGACAATGAGCGAAATAGAAAATTCGGTTGTAGATTTGAGATAGTTCTCTCTAATATTGAATAACCCAAATCACGATGACTCTCGCGGTTTTCCTTTGCTCTGGAACAAGTACCAACGACAAGTCTAATCCTTCCAACTGTTTGTCAGCACATGGATCCCCCTTCCCTTTGCTTGCGTTCCAATGACCATCGAAGGAGATCCTCCTTGAGTTTGTCCATCGGCGGACTCGGTAGAGCTTCGACTAGATTCCTACCATTTCTGGGGGCGGGTAAGGTAGGATTTCTAGCTCTGCGTTTTGATGACACACTATGGTATTAGATGCTCAACCTGACGATTAATTCTGGGGCCTTAGAGCATCTACCGACTACAGGCGGGAGCCTCAAACTCCCCTCACACGCACCGGGCGAACGGCCTGGCCACTGACTGGTAAAAAAAACCGACCCAGACGGACCACCTCAACCAGCTTAAACGCGTGGGGCTGATCGGCACCCCTCGTATGTAGCCCAAATATGGGCTAATATGGGGGGTGCCCAGGCATACCCGCGTGGCGTTCGTCCACGTCCGAGTCGGCCCATGTTGGCCCACCCTGATCCAACATATATTCGTTCCCATCCGCTCCCCGAATCAAAACCCTAGCCACTTCACTTCACTTCAACTCCCGCCCGAAGCTCCCGTCCGGCGATATCGGCCTCCCCCGACATGGCACGGCAGCGGTCCGACTCCGACCAACCGATCCGTCGACTGGGTGTCGTCCCATATGGGTTGGAGGAGGTAATGACTGCGCCGCATTTGCCTCCTCGCTCCTAGGAGGACTGCGCCCGGTCGATGGCAGGATCTGTCCGGCGTGAATCCATTGGGTCGGCGCAACAAGAGCTTGGATCTTCCCCATCTACGGGGGACCGAGTATGAAAGCTACCGGGACCGGTGTGCCTGCGTGGGAAGGAGAGGGTGGGGCGGCCGAGGCCCGCCTCGCTACCAACAGCGGCGGCGGGCGCGCGCTGCCGCGGAGGAAGAAGCCATCCGTACCCGAATGTAAAGAAGAGGCACCGGAGGAACACGTGCACCTCGCCGAGAGCAAAAATCAGAGGTCCATGCCATGGCCGAACTGTCCCCGAAGAAGAGAGAGGAGGAACGACAACGACGGTCGAATAGTTCCGGCGATGAGCAGATCCGTCTTGATCCATATTGCGTTTCGGCCGCTACTTCCGCAAGAACTACGGCAAAGGTAAGGGCGCCGTGGATGATCTTCTCCATAGCTAGTATGTAGTTGACATGCCAAATTTTAGTTGTCCCATGGCATGTCTGATATAGTAGCCGGACGATGTGTGTTGCATCGTACGTAACGTTGATGTCTTGTATGGATCTGAGGTGTGTTAATTGGGGTGGTCCGCGTTGTGCGAAAGAAATTTAGGTGTGTTACACACACGGACTGTCCGGACGCGTTAGTGGTCCAAATTAGTAAGTTTCCGCTGTAAATACTCTTACGAAAACGTGCACAAAGACATCCTGGTTGTTATCGATAATATCGTGCCGGCTTCGATAGGGGAACGATGACAGGACCTCGTAGAGGCTCGTTCTGGTTGCGTTGGTTGTTCGGTAGTTCTAGAAACCTTGATGTAATTTTTATTACGTGATGATGTTTTCTAGTTTTGATGCCTTTATAGGGTTAGGGTTACTAAATATGTTTAAAATAGAAAACATCTTCAAAACTCTTCCCCACAAAAATAAACCACATTAAATACAACATGCATGATTTCTCCTTTTCTTCGTACAATGACTGATTCAACAACGGGAACCTAAATTGAAACGCAATTTGCAACTAAAATTAATGTTTACTTATTCCCAAGCAAAGTCGAGTGGCCTCCTATAGGAATTGCAAAAGGTAAAAATCTCATCAACTTGACCAGAAATGGTTTCAACTCATCTCCGTGTCACGACCGCTGCTCGACGTCAAGGTGTGGGTCAAGCCGGAGGGCGACCCGTTTCAGGTCTTCCTTGCCGCTTGTACCCCTCCGCCGCGCGCTTGCAAGCCGCAGCTTCTGTCCGGTTGACATCCGGAGTTGTTGCACCGCCGCTGCCGGCCTTGGCGTTCTCGAGCTTCGGCTCGTTCGCCGCTTCGCCGCAGCCAGCTCGGCCCCCTTGACCTTCCCACCTGCTCCGCATTGCAGTGGCCTCTGCGGCAGCGTCACGCTCTAGCGCCGCCAGCTTCTCCTCCAGCTTCATCTCGTAGTTGACAGAGAATGCCACGCAGTTCCTGCTTGCCTGCATGGTGTCACGTGTCGACCCACAAGCAACAAATCAGGCAAAGATAACAGCCAAGACAATGTTATCGGCATTAGCATGGAGCGATTTGCTGTGTATACCTGGAGCAATGCTGAGTGGGTGTACGCGAAGACATCGGATGGTTTAGCTTCGGTTAGCTCGCACTTCCGGATGGGTGTGAGAACGCTCTCCAGCAACTTTCGCGGGGTGCGTCCAGTCAGTGCGTCGGCAGCACCTTCCTCACCACTAGCGTCGGGTCGGGCACGGGAAAGTACCGTGGGGTGGGGCCAAAGCCGGCGGGGAACACGGCAGGACGTCGAGGCGATATGGTCATCAGGGGCAGGCTGCTCAGCTCAGAACGGCGAGGTCCCTCTTTCGATGTTGCCTCATCTTGCTTTATCTTCTTCCCGGACAACACCGGCGGCCTGTCACTGTCGGCCTGTTTTCACCTTCTCCGCCTGCCAGCTCTTAGTCATGTCGCGGATGAATGGTTGGGGGCCCTAGCACACAACCCAGCAGTGTATGTAATTAGTTAAATCATACCCTGAACGCATATCCTCTGGACAGAGGGAGAGTCGGAAGCACGTTTTTACCTTTGTCACCACTAGAACGAGGAGGACGGTTGGGGCGGCGGTGGCACTGGTGATGCACGGTGAGGCTGGAGAAGAAGGCGCGCCAAGATTGACCTTCTCGGGAGGTACGTCCCGAGACGATGGGAGGACGCGGTCGCCTAGCAGCTTTAGGGCGATGCCTCATCTTCGGGTGTCAGCACCGGATTAGTAGTGGAGCTCGTCGACGCCATCGCACCAATGCACGGGGCACGGCCATTGATCCGGCGACGTTGGAAGAAGGAAAACCTCCTTCCACCTCGTCGGAGTTGGATGAGGTCAGGGGGTGAAGATCGACATGGCGAACGTCCTTGGACCGGAAGCAGTACCAACCCCTTAGGAGCTCGAACATGACAGCGAGAAGGAGCAGAGGAAGACGGGCAGCGACGGCCGCACGCGGGCGTCGTGGCAGAGCGCGACGAAGCCCACCAAGACGCGCCACCCGCTGGGCGCGAGCTGGCTGGCGCGAGGCCGTAGTGTTTGAGGCACCTCGACGAAGAAGTCGTGCAGAGGGAAGGCACCCCGGCCTCCAGCGCGTGCGCGTACACGCACACGGACCCGTTCGGAGCGCCGCGTGGATGCGCAGAGGTCGCCGGCGGGAAGCCCGGCGAACTCCCTCCGCAAGTCGTACTTCTGAGGAGGTCGTCGATGGTTCCTGAGCTTGGAGAGACGACTTGTAGCGGCCGGCAGCAAACCCCGAGAGCCCCGCCGCGGCGGGCCGTTGGAGGTACGTCGGCGTTGCCGGATGCATGCCGCAGGGGCGGGGAGAGAGAGGTGGTGGCGCCTGGGATCTTGACGGAGGGCGAGTGGAAGTCCTTGGAGGAAAGCATCACGGCGTGCTTGTGCTGTCGTTCGTGCGTGTGCTCGCTCCCTTCGGGTAGAAGAGAGAGATTTCGTGGGGCCTGGCCTATGCTGTATACCGTGGAAAGGGTCAAAGGCAACATGCACACACGCACACCGCCCTGTTTATAGGACGCATGCTTGAAAATTTATTTGCCTAGTTCTTGGAATATGTGCATCACTCGTTGTGAGATAATTGGAGTACGAGAGCGGGGGACTCCAAGCTTTCTTTTGAGATGGGAGACTTTGAACATTTCAAGGCCTGTCTCGTTTTCTTTTATGCAGCACAATGGTAGCTTCCCATTAGAAAAAACAGTTTTGCTGGAAGTGAGTCGCCTGAAATTCGAATTTCGGTCAGTCGATTCGGTGGAGAGGAAGCGGCTGCCGCGGAGGAGCACGGAGCCGCTGGCGGAGGCAGCAGCAGCCGCGGCGGAGTAGTCTCCTGTCTATCTTAGGAGGGCAGCGGGTGCTGGGGGAACAACAGGCTCCTTGCCTATGTTAGTGGTGGCGGCGGTGCAGGTTCACCGGGTGGAATGGAGGTCTGCGGTTAGAGGGAAAGGGGATGGAGGGAGGCAAGCGGCGGGAGGGGAGGGCGGGGAGGGGGAGGGGTGAGGGGACGCGGGGCAGGCCAGCGGTGTAGGCCAGTGGGAGCTGGACTCGGGGTCAGATGGGGGGTGGGGGCGGGTGAACACGAAACGTTCAGAGGTACAAGAAGGCATCTGCACCATTGGAACTGGAATGTAAAGGCTGAATGAACTGATCGATGACCCTAATTTCTTTTCAGTCGACTTACCCCTATCCTCTCCCTAGAAAATTAGGTTAAGTTTAATTTAAAATGAGTCATCGGAATGGAGAATTAATTTCCTTATAACAGATGATACTGATACGTATCTGCATGGCTGGTTGAAGCTATAGTACCATGGTTGTTTCAACCCACATCCATCCCTACAAACTATACTCTTTGTTCTTAAATATAAGATTGTTTGACAGTTTAAATTACATTTAGAAACATAGGTAGTAGATGATATTAATATGTCTTCATGTATATATTAATTTTTGAATACCTGGATCCAAACGAATGGAAAGATTTTTAGATGGTTTGCTCCAACCATTCAGAACCGGCGTTATGCAATCAAGGAAGATCTTATGCTACTCATGATAACAATTAGGGAAAGCTTGCTGCTATGTTTCAAGAGTGTTTAAGAGCCAATTTCTAATCATTCTCATGATTTCTAGGGCTTGAAGTCCCTTCATATTAATCCTCTTTTATTAGTTTTTATTATTTTGCCCCCCCCCCCCCACAACACCTCATTGTACCATAGTTGATTTTAGTTAATAAAATTATCGTAGAACAATTGTTGTACGGTTCAGAGTTTCAATGATTTTTTGTATATCTCATTTATATTATCCGTTACTTATGTATATTTTTAAAATAGTTACGGTCTTTTAAAATTCAGAAAAATGTAGAGGATCTTAGGATTCCCGAGGGAGTAGTACCCAAGGGCCAATTGTTCCTAGGCACCCACGCTAGATGCCATAGGATGGTGGCACCTACACTCGGCTCCTACCCACCGTAGGCACCCCCTAGGTTGGAGGAGGACAATGGAGGTGGCACATGCAAATCATCAGGTCGATGTGCTTGGGTTTGAGCTTTGGGCCATCATAGCTTGTAATAGTGCGCGGGTCTCTAGTGGCAACAATGACGGTGTCACACACCGAGGGTGGCTCATCCATAGGAGCGCTGCTCTCGACCAGCCAGAGGCCCACCAGACCAAAGGCAAGGGGGAAACCCTAGGAGGGCGCCAGAGACCTTCTTGCCCTCCAAGACAAGAAAAAGACGAAGGAGATCGCATCTACAACCCTTTAAACCCTAGGCCCCCACCGTCATATAACGGGAGGCCAGGGAACCTTCATGATCATTGTAACACCCCTAGTGTCAAGCTACATAATCTCCCCCTAATGGTGCCATGTCATCACTTTTTGTAATCCATTTTGTCACTTGATCAAAATCAAATCAAAATTCAAATTCAAATAATAGTGAAATTCAAAAATTCACAAAACATGAAATTAAAAGTTCGTCATGTGTCAAATAATCCATAACTAATTATGGTGGTGAGAAAACATTTTTATAAAGTGTCTAAGTGCCATATAATAATTAAAATAGTGGCCTAAGGCAATTATTAAATGCCTTTAAAAGTTATCAAAATATAAACTAACTATTAATGTGCCAAACTTTTGTGACAGTGGGTTAATTGCATTCTTAATTATGTACCAAGTTTTACTTTTTACAAAACCTAATTGCTATTTAAAAAAGTCAAATCAGAAAGCATAAAAGAATAAATAAATAAAAGAAAATAAAAGTTCAAAGGAAAGCTTACCTGTTGGCTGGACCTAAAGTCAACAGTGCAGGCCCAGCCCAACTTCCCCTGGTTGCCTTCTACCTCTATTCAAGAGGGCGCGTTGGTCGCGCATGCCGCGTCCATGGCCAGGATGGCCACGTGCCGGCCATCCGTGCGCCCCCGAAGCTCATGAGGCCGCCCCCGAGCACTAGGCGAAACCCTAGCGCCCACCTCCCCCTTCCCCTCGCTCCCCCTCTCTTCGGGAGCTCACCCGAGCAAATCCATCGCCGTCTCGTGCGCCGGAGTTCCCGAGTCACCAGCTGATGTCTAGGAGGGGTGCTGCTACCTCTCTGCTCCGGCCACACCCCTGGGTTCGTTGAGAGCGGGACTCCAAGCTTTCTTTTGAGATGGGAGACTTTGAACATTTCAAGGCCTGTCTCATTTTCTTTTATGCAGCACAATTGGTAGCTTCCCATTAGAAAAAACAGTTTTGCTGGAAGTGAGTCGCTGAAATTCGAATTTCGGTCAATCGATTCGTGGAGAGGAAGCGGCTGCCGCGGAGGAGCACCGAGGCCGCTGGCGGAGGGCAGCAGCAGCCGTGGCGGAGTAGTCTCCTCGTCTATCTTAGGGGTGCGGTCGGGGTGTGGGGGAATACAGGCTCCTTGCCTATGTTAGTGGTGCGGCGGCGGTGCAGGTTCACCGGCGTCGGAATTGGAGGTCTGCGGTTAGAGGGAACGCCTTGGGCGCGGCAAGCTCGGCGGTGAGGGGGGAGGGCGGGCAGGGAGGCGGTCGCGGGACGCGCCGGGGGAGGCCAGTGGTTAGGCCAGTGGAGCTGACGACTCGGGGTCAGATGGGGGGTGGGGGCGGGGTGAACACAACGGTTCAGAGGTACAAGAAGGCATCTGCACCGTGAACTGGATGTAAAGGCTGAAATGATCGACTGACCCTAATCTTTTTTCAGTCGACTTACCCCTATCCTTTCCTAGAAAATTAGGTTAAGTTTAATTTAAAATGATATCGGAATGCTGGAAAATTAATTTCCTTATAACTAGATGATACTGATAGATCATGCATGGCTGGTTGAAGCTATAGACCATGGCTGTTCAACCACCATCCATCCCTACAAACTATACTCTTTGTTCTTAAATATAAGATGTTTTGACCGTTAAATTACATTTAGAAACAGGTAGTAGATGATATTAATATGTCTTCAATGTATATATATTTTTGAATACCTGGATCCAAACGAATGGAAAGATTTAGATGGTTTGTCAAACATTCAGAACCGGCGTATGCACTCAAGGGAGATCTTATGCTACTCATGATAACAATTAGGGAAAAGCTTGCTGCTCTGTTTCAAGAGTGTTTAAGAGCCAATTTCTAATCATTCATGTTCTAGGGCTTGAAGTCCCTTCATAGTATCCTCTTTTGTATAGTTTCTATTATTTTGCCCGCCCCCCCCCCCACACCCTCATTGTACCATAGTTGATTTTAGTTAATAAAAATTATCGTAGAACAATTGTTGTACGGTTCGAGTTTCAATGATTTTTTGTATATCTCATTTCATATTATCCGTTACTTATGTATATTTTTCAAAATAGTTACGGTCTTTTAAAAATTCAGAAAAATGTAGAGGATCTTAGGATTCCCGAGGTAGTAGACCCAAGGGGCCAATTGTTCCTAGGCACCCACGCTAGATGCCATAGGATGTGTGCACCTACACTCGGCTCCTACACACCGTAGGGCACCCCCTAGGTTGGAGGAGGACAATGGAGGTGGCACATGCAACTCATCAGGTCGATGCTTGGGCTTTGAGCTTGGGCCATCATAGCTTGTAACAGTGCGCGGGTCTCTAGTGGTAACAATGACGGTGTCACACACCGAGGGTGGCTCATCCATAGGAGCTCGGCCTCTCGACCAGCCAGAGGCCCACCAGACCAAAGGCAAAGGGGGAAACCCTAGGAGGGCGCCAGAGACCTTCTTGCCCTCCAAGACAAGAAAAAGACGAAGGAGATCGCATCTACACCCCTTTAAACCCTAGGCCCCCACCGTCTATATAACGGAAGGCCAGGGAACCTTCATGATCATTGTAACACCCCTAGTGTCAAGCTACAATAATCTCCCCCTAATGGTGCCATGTCATCACCTTTTTGCTAATCCATTTTGTCACTTGATCAAAATTCAAATCAAAATTCAAATTCAAATAATAAGTGAAATTCAAAAATTCACAAACATGAAAATTAAAATGTTCGTCATGTGTCAAATAATCCATAACTAATTATGGTGGTGAGAAAACATTTTTATAAATGTGTCTAAGTGCCATATAATAATTAAAATAGTGGCCTAAGGCAATTATTAAATGCCTTTAAAAGTTATCAAAAATATAAACTAACTTATTAATGTGCCAAACTTTTTGTGACAGTGGGTTAATTTGCATCTCTAATTATGTACCAAGTTTTACTTTTTACAAAACCTAATTGCTATTTAAAAAAGTCAAATCAGAAAGCATAAAAGAAATAAATAAATAAAAGAAAATAGAAGTTCAAAAGGAAAGCTTACTTGTTGGACTGGACCTAAAGTCAACAGTGTAGGCCCAGCCCAACTTCCCCTGGTTGCCTTCTACCTCTATTCATAGAGGGCGCGTTGGTCGCGCGTGCCGCGTCCATGGCCAGGATGGCCACGTGCCGGCCATCTGTGCGCCCCCGAAGCTCCATGAGGCCGCCCCCGAGCACCTAGGCGAAACCCTAGCGCCCACTTCCCCCTTCCCCTCGCTCCCCCTCTCTTCGGGAGCTCACCCGAGCAAATCCATCGCCGTCTTCGTGCGCCGGAGTTTCCCCGAGTCACCAGCTGATGTCTAGGAGGTGCTGCTACCTCTCCTGCTCCGGCCACACCCCTGGGTTCGTTGAGAGCGGGGGACTCCAAGCTTTCTTTTGAGATGGGAGACTTTGAACATTTCAAGCCCTGTCTCATTTTCTTTTATGCAGCACAATGGTAGCTTCCCATTAGAAAAAACAGTTTTGCTGGAAGTGAGTCGCCTGAAATTCGAATTTCGGTCAATCGATTCGGTGGAGAGGAAGCGGCTGCCGCGGAGGAGCACCGAGGCCGCTGGCGGAGGCAGCAGCAGCCGTGGCGGAGTAGTCTCCTCGTCTATCTTAGGGGTGCAGCGGGTGCTGGGGGAACAACAGGCTCCTTGCCTATGTTAGTGGTGGCGGCGGTGCAGGTTCACCGGCGTCGGAATTGGAGGTCTGCGGTTAGAGGGAACGCCTTGGGCGGCGGCAAGCTCGGCAGTGAGGGGAGGGCGGGGCGGGGAGGCGGTCGCGGGACCGCCGCCGGGCGAGGCCAGTGGTAGCTGATGACTCGGGGTCAGATGGGGGGTGGGGGCGGGTGAACACGAAACGGTTCAGAGGTACAAGAAGGCATCTGCACCGTTGGAACTGGATGTAAAGGCTGAAATGATCGACTGGCCCTAATTTCTTTTTCAGTCGACTTACCCCTATCCTCTCCCTAGAAAATTAGGTTAAGTTTAATTTAAAATGAGTCATCGGAATGCTGGAAAATTAATTTCCTTATAACTAGATGATACTGATACGTATCATGCATGGCTGGTTGAAGCTATAGTACCATGGCTGTTCAACCCACATCCATCCCTACAAACTATACTCTTTGTTCTTAAATATAAGATGTTTTGACAGTTTAAATTACATTTAGAAACATAGGTAGTAGATGATATTAATATGTCTTCAATGTATATATAATTTTTGAATACCTGGATCCAAACGAATGGAAAGATTTTTAGATGGTTTGCTCCAACCATTCAGAACCGGCGTTATGCACTCAAGGAAGATCTTATGCTACTCATGATAACAATTAGGGAAAAGCTTGCTGCTCTGTTTCAAGAGTGTTTAAGAGCCAATTTCTAATCATTCTCATGATTTCTAGGGCTTGAAGTCCCTTCATATTAATCCTCTTTTTGTATAGTTTTTATTATTTTGCCCGCCCCCCCCCCCACACACCTCATTGTACCATAGTTGATTTTAGTTAATAAAATTATCGTAGAACAACTGTTGTACGGTTCAGAGTTTCAATGATTTTTTGTATACCTCATTTATATTATCCGTTACTTACGTATATTTTTCAAAATAGTTACGGTCTTTTAAAAATTCAGAAAAATGTAGAGGACCTTAGGATTCCCGAGGTAGTAGACCCAAGGGGCCAATTGTTCCTAGGCACCCACGCTAGATGCCATAGGATGTGTGCACCTACACTCGGCTCCTACACACCGTAGGGCACCCCCTAGGTTGGAGGAGGACAATGGAGGTGGCACATGCAACTCATCAGGTCGATGCTTGGGCTTTGAGCTTGGGCCATCATAGCTTGTAACAGTGCGCGGGTCTCTAGTGGCAACAATGACGGTGTCACACACCAAGGGTGGCTCATCCATAGGAGCTCGGCCTCTCGACCAGCCAGAGGCCCACCAGACCAAAGGCACAGGGGGAAACCCTAGGAGGGCGCCAGAGACCTTCTTGCCCTCCAAGACAAGAAAAAGACGAAGGAGATCGCATCTACACCCCTTTAAACCCTAGGCCCCCACCGTCTATATAACGGGAGGCCATGGAACCTTCATGATCATTGTAAGACCCCCAATGTCAAGCTACAATAATCTCCCCCTAATGGTGCCATGTCATCACCTTTTTGCTAATCCATTTTGTCACTTGATCAAAATTCAAATTCAAATAATAAGTGAAATTCAAAAATTCACAAACATGAAAATTAAAATGTTCATCATGTGTCAAATAATCCATAACTAATTATGGTGGTGAGAAAACATTTTTATAAATGTGTCTAAGTGCCATATAATAATTAAAATAGTGGCCTAAGGCAATTATTAAATGCCTTTAAAAGTTATCAAAAATATAAACTAACTTATTAATGTGCCAAACTTTTTGTGACAGTGGGTTAATTTGCATCTCTAATTATGTACCAAGTTTTACTTTTTACAAAACCTAATTGCTATTTAAAAAAGTCAAATCAGAAAGCATAAAAGAAATAAATAAATAAAAGAAAATAAAAGTTCAAAAGGAAAGCTTACCTGTTGGACTGGACCTAAAGTCAACAGTGCAGGCCCAGCCCAACTTCCCCTGGTTGCCTTCTACCTCTATTCACAGAGGGCGCGTTGGTCGCGCGTGCCGCGTCCATGGCCAGGATGGCCACGTGCCGGCCATCCGTGCGCCCCCGAAGCTCCATGAGGCCGCCCCCGAGCACCTAGGCGAAACCCTACCACCCATTTCCCCCTTCCCCTCGCTCCCCCTCTCTTCGGGAGCTCACCCGAGCAAATCCATCGCCGTCTTCGTGCGCCGGAGTTCCCCCGAGTCACCAGCTGATGTCTAGGAGGTGCTGCTACCTCTCCTGCTCCGGCCACACCCCTGGGTTCGTTGAGAGCGGGGGACTCCAAGCTTTCTTTTGAGATGGGAGACTTTGAACATTTCAAGGCCTGTCTCGTTTTCTTTTTTGCAGCACAATGGTAGCTTCCCATTAGAAAAAACAGTTTTGCTGGAAGTGAGTCGCCTGAAATTCGAATTTCGGTCAGTCGATTCTGTGGAGAGGAAGCGGCTGCCGCGGAGGAGCACCGAGGCCTATGTCGGAGGCAGCAGCAGCTGCGTCAGAGTAGTCTCCTCGTCTATCTTAGGGGTGCAGCGGGTGCTGGGGGAACAACAGGCTCCTTGCCTATGTTAGTGGTGGCGGCGGTGCAGGTTCACCGGCGTCGGAATTGGAGGTCTGCGGTTAGAGGGAACGCCTTGGGCGGCGGCAAGCTCGGCGGTGAGGGGAGGGCGGGGCGGGGAGGCGGTCGCGGGACCGCCGCCGGGCGAGGCCAGTGGTTAGGCCAGTGGTAGCTGATGACTCGGGGTCAGATGGGGGGTCGGGGCGGGTGAACACGAAACGGTTCAGAGGTACAAGAAGGCATCTGCACCGTTGGAACTGGATGTAAAGGCTGAAATGATCGACTGACCCTAATTTCTTTTTCAGTCGACTTACCCCTATCCTCTCCCTTGAAAATTAGGTTAAGTTTAATTTAAAATGAGTCATCGGAATGCTGGAAAATTAATTTCCTTATAACTAGATGATACTGATACGTATCATGCATGGCTGGTTGAAGCTATAGTACCATGGCTGTTCAACCCACATCCATCCCTACAAACTATACTCTTTGTTCTTAAATATAAGATGTTTTGACAGTTTAAATTACGTTTAGAAACATAGGTAGTAGATGATATTAATATGTCTTCAATGTATATATAATTTTTGAATACCTGGATCCAAACGAATGGAAAGATTTTTAGTTGGTTTGCTCCAACCATTCAGAACCGGCGTTATGCACTCAAGGAAGATCTTATGCTACTCATGATAACAATTAGGGAAAAGCTTGCTGCTCTGTTTCATGAGTGTTTAAGAGCCAATTTCTAATCATTCTCATGATTTCTAGGGCTTGAAGTCCCTTCATAGTAATCCTCTTTTTGTATAGTTTTTATTATTTTGCCCCCCCCCCCCACACACACCTCATTGTACCATAGTTGATTTTAGTTAATAAAATTATCGTAGAACAATTGTTGTACGGTTCAGAGTTTCAATGATTTTTTGTATATCTCATTTATATTATCCGTTACTTATGTATATTTTTCAAAATAGTTACGGTCTTTTAAAAATTCAGAAAAATGTAGAGGATCTTAGGATTCCCGAGGTAGTAGACCCAAGGGGCCAATTGTTCCTAGGCACCCACGCTAGATGCCATAGGTTGTGTGCACCTACACTCGGCTCCTACCCACCGTAGGGCACCCCCTAGGTTGGAGGAGGACAATGGAGGTGGCACATGCAACTCATCAGGTCGATGCTTGGGCTTTGAGCTTGGGCCATCATAGCTTGTAACAGTGCGCGGGTTTCTAGTGGCAACAATGACGGTGTCACACCGAGGGTGGCTCATCCATAGGAGCTCGGCCTCTCGACCAGCCAGAGGCCCACCAGACCAAAGGCAAAGGGGGAAACCCTAGGAGGGCGCCAGAGACCTTCTTGCCCTCCAAGACAAGAAAAAGACAAAGGAGATCGCATCTACACCCCTTTAAACCCTAGGCCCCCACCGTCTATATAACGGGAGGCCATGGAACCTTCATGATCATTGTAACACCCCCAGTGTCAAGCTACAATAATCTCCCCCTAATGGTGCCATGTCATCACCTTTTTGCTAATCCATTTTGTCACTTGATCAAAATTCAAATTCAAATAATAAGTGAAATTCAAAAATTCACAAACATGAAAATTAAAATGTTCGTCATGTGTCAAATAATCCATAACTAATTATGGTGGTGAGAAAACATTTTTATAAATGTGTCTAAGTGCCATATAATAATTAAAATAGTGGCCTAAGGCAATTATTAAATGCCTTTAAAAGTTATCAAAAATATAAACTAACTTATTAATGTGCCAAACTTTTTGTGACAGTGGGTTAATTTGCATCTCTAATTATGTACCAAGTTTTACTTTTTACAAAACCTAATTGCTATTTAAAAAAGGCAAATCAGAAAGCATAAAAGAAATAAATAAATAAAAGAAAATAAAAGTTCAAAAGGAAAGCTTACCTGTTGGACTGGACCTAAAGTCAACAGTGCAGGCCCAGCCCAACTTCCCCTGGTTGCCTTCTACCTCTATTCACAGAGGGCGCGTTGGTCGCGCGTGCCGCGTCCATGGCCAGGATGGCCACGTGCCGGCCATCCGTGCACCCCCGAAGCTCCAGGAGGCCGCCCCCGAGCACCTAGGCGAAACCCTAGCGCCCACTTCCCCCTTCCCCTCGCTCCCCCTCTCTTCGGGAGCTCACCCGAGCAAATCCATCGCCGTCTTCGTGCGCCGGAGTTCCCCCGAGTCACCAGCTGATGTCTAGGAGGTGCTGCTACCTCTCCTGCTCCGGCCACACCCCTGGGTTCGTTGAGAGCTGCACATCATCACCGCAATCACGCGTCTACATCAACCGCAGCCACCGCGCATCATCGGCCGATCTGCACTGCTCCGACCAACCGCGGCCTCCTCGAGCCCGTTCTCAGCCGCGCTGTGAGCCCCGCCTTACATTCCCTTCCTCACCGCTCCTCTGGTCGCCTGTAGCCGCCTCTCGTCGAGCCCGGCCCCTGCCTACGAGCCGCCCGCTTGCGCTATGGCCGCCCTTGCCCAGGCTGCTCCCATGCACCCCGCATGCCCCGTGAGCGCCCTGGGCTCCCCATGACCGCGCCCGGCCACGCTCGTCCCCACCTCAGGCCACTCGCTGGACGCGGCCCCACGCCCCTGCACATAGCCCCGTGCGCGCCTGATGCTGCCGCTCGCCACGGCCGCTCACGCCCGTGCCCCGCACGCCCCGCCTCGCCTCGCTCCCACCGGCCCGCCTCTGCGCCTGCACCGCAAGCCCCAGCCACGGTCCCACTCACCCCTGCTGGCGCCCGCCGCCCCCTGCGACCGCTCTAGGCCCGAGCTCCACCGCCGCCCCGCTCACTGACGCCGCCGCCACAGCCCACCACCGGCACCCCCACGGCCACCATTCAACTCGCACGGGAGCGCTCGTTCGAACGCCACCACCCACGCGAGCTCCCGTCGCCGGAGTCGGCCTGCCGGCGATCGCCGGAGCCGACGGATTAGTGCCGGTGATTACGCTAACATGGCATCATTAGATTAGGTTAATCACGCACTTAATCACCTTCCCTGTGTATGACAGTGGGACCCGCTATTTAATTAGAACCATTTATTTAAAGGAAACAAACTGTTAGTTTTAATCTGAGTCACTGACACACGGGCCCCATCGGGCCCGCTGACAGGTTAACCGTGGACCAGTCAACTGCTGAGTCAGCAGTTGACTGGACCTACTTTCAGCCCCTAGTGCACATATGGGTGCACTGCACCGGCTGCACCCAGTGATTAACTGGAATGTTTCGAAATTAATATTAATCCAGAAAGTTCAGAAAATCAATAAAACTTTGAAAAATCATAGAAAATAAACCGTAAGTCGGATAAAAATAATTTATATATGAAAAATGATCAGAAAAATGTGACAAATCGTGCATAGCCTGTTTTTGTATCACACCACCGTGCTTCGGACATGAAGTGATCACACACCAATTCCCGTAGCCATTTATCGTTCGAGGTGCCGTAAAATATCCAGGAGACACTAAGCCTGAACTCTGGCTCGGTGACTACCTTGCGGAAATCGAGATGGCACACGGCGATATCGACAACGCACTGCGCCATGTCCTGTTATATCTCTCCGGACCAACACGGTCATGGCTAGACGGACTACCACGCAATTCCATACATACATGGGTGGATTTCGAGCACGAGTTCCTCAACAACTTTTAGGGAACATACTAGAGGCCCGGGAGCGGTGTTGACCTCCATTGCATATCACAGGAAGACAAAGAGTCAGTCCGTGACTATGTTGCCTGCTGGCTCAAGAATAAGAACACACTGACGAACATTTCCGATGAGACATCTATAGAAGCATTTGTGAGCGGAGCACAAGGAAGCTTGTTCCTCCACAGACTCGGCAAGAAGAGAGGAAAAGGGAAACTAACAACAATGGCGGCCCTCATGAAGGTCGCTAATGATTTCGCCACGGGCAAGGAGACCGCTCGCGCATGCCACATGTATAATCAAATAACTTCATAAGACAACCTCCCCAAGGGTGAGGGCTCCCGCGGATGTAATAGGAATCGTCATCGCAATCTCAAGCGAAAGGACGGGCCAAGTACTGACCTGGTGGCTGCCACAAGAGAGGCCAGTCAGAGAGGGAATAAGAAAAGTAAATGGGAAGATCGACCAAGCGGCCATCTCGCTCATACGAGGACATCATGAGTGGCCTCCACAGATACCACGGCCATGGAGCTTATCAAGCGACCCATTCAACAAGGGACTACCAACTCAACGAGTAGCACACAGAAGAGAAGAACGCCAAAACCACAGCCAGGGAGAGCTCGGACGATGGCAGCGGCTTGATGTCGCTTGAACTACGTCGGTATTTCCCCAAAGAGGAAGGGATGATGCCATACAGCTACGGTAGGTATTTCCCTCAGTTATGAAACCAAGGTATCAATCCAGTAGGAGAACCAAGCAACACTATGTAAATGGTACCTGCACACAAAGAACAAATACTTGCTACCCGACGCTTATGAGGGGTTGCCAATCCCTCTATGGGTAACGGCGCCAGAAATTGTCAAGTTGACGGGATAAAAATTGTGATAGATTGGATAAATAGATCTCGATAAAACGCGAAATAAAATAAGTAATAAAAAAGTGCAGCAAGGTATTTTTGGGTTTCTGGAATAATAGATCTGAAAACAAAAGCGAATAAAAATAGACCTCAAAGCAAATATGATAAAGAATAGAGCCGGGGGCCGTAGATTTCACTAGTGTCTTCTCTCGAGAAAATAGCATACGGTGGGTAAGCAAATTACTGTTGGGAAATTGATAGAAGATCGAATAATTATGACGATATCCAAGGCAATGATCAATATATAGGCATCATGTCCAAGATTAGTAGACCGACTCCTGCCTGCATCTACTACTATTACTCCACACATCGACCGCTATCCAGCATGCATCTAGTGTATTAGGTTCATGGAGAAACGGAGTAATGCAATAAGAATGATGACATGACGTAGACGAGATCTATTCATGTAGGAATAGCCCCCATCTTGTTATCCTTAATAGCAACAATACATGCGTGTCTTGCTGCCCCTTGTGTCACTGGGAAAGAACCCATCACAAAGCACCTCTTCCCATGGCAAGAAAAATCGATCTAGTTGGCCTAACTAAACCAAAGATTCGAAGAAGAAATACGAGGCTATAAGTAATCATGCATATAAGAGATCAAAAGAAGACTCAAATAATATTCATGGATATAGATCTGATCATAAACTCAAAGTTCATCGGATCCCAACAAACACACCGCAAAAAGGAGTTACATCAAATAGATCTCCAAGAGACCATTGTATTGAGAATGAAAAGAGAGAGAGGAAGCCATCTAGCTACTGCCTACGGACCCGTAGGTCTATGATGAACTACTCACGCATCATCGGAGAGGCACCAATGAGGATGATGAACCCCTCCGTGATGGTGTCTAGATTGGATCTCGTGGTTCTGGAACTTGCGGCGGTTGGAATTGTTTTCCGTCGACTCCCCTAGTGTTTCTGAAATACTGGGGTATTTATAGAGCAAAGAGGCGGTGCGGGGGGTCACCGAGGGGGGCACAACCACCCTGGGCGCGCCTGGGCTTCTGGGTGCGCCCTGGTGGGTTGTGCCCACCTCGGGCCTCCCCTCTGGTACTTCTTTGGCCCATGTTGTGTCTTTTGGTAAAAAAATCTCCAAAAAGTTTCGCTGCGTTTGGACTCCATTTGGTACTGATATTCTGCGAAGTAAAAAAACAAGCAAAAAACAACAACTGGCAGTAGGCACTATGTCAATAGGTTAGTCCCAAGAAAATATATAAAGTTGCTATAAAATGATTGTAAAACATCCAAGAATGATAATATAACAACATGGAACAATAGAAAATTATAGATACATTGGAGACGTATGAGCATCCCCAAGCTTAATTCCTGCTCGTCCTCGAGTCGGTAAATGATAAAAACAGAATTTTTGATGTGGAATGCTGCCTAACATGTTCATCACACATTCTTTTCTTTTGTAGCATGGACATTTGGACTTTTATATGGTTCAAAGCGATAGTCTAGTTTTGACATGAAGATTTCAATACTCAAGCATATCAACAAGCAATCATATTTTTCAAAATATAAACACTAAAGAAAGTTATCCCTAGCCCATCATGCTCAATCATTGATCCATTCATGAAACACACTCGCTTATTAGCTACATTCAATGCTCAAGTATGATCATAGTGCCCCTTAGTTGGTGGTTTATAAGAGAAGATGGAGATTCATATAAAACTAAAAATTGCATAAAGTAAATAGATAAGCCCTTCGCAGAGGGAAGTAGGGATTTGTAGAGGTGCTAGAGCTCAAAGCTTAAATTAAGAGATAAATTTTTTTGAGAGGCATAGTTTTCCCGTGAACGAAAACGACCGAGTAATTCCCAACACTTTCCATGCTAGATATACCATAGGCGGTTCCCAAACAGAAAATAAACTATATTCCTTTGTCCACCATTCTTTCATAATCCATGGCTAGCCGTATCCACGAGTGCCTTCCATACCAATACTTTCCAAGAAATTTATTATTTGACAACATAAAGTAAATTTCTTTTTCATTTCAGGACTGTGCATCCCTATTACCACCGCACTCTCGTGCAATGACAAGTGAATAAACACTCATCTTGAGAATAACACATCTAGCATGGAAAATATTGGTCACCCCCTGCCGCTTCATGAGCGGTACGAACACACAAAAAGGAAATTTATTTTGAAAATTAGAGAAGACACATACAAATTTGCTTAGAATGGCACGGAAATACCACATATAGGTAGGTATGGTGGACTCATGTGGCAAAACATGGTTTAAAGATTTTGGATGCACAAGTAGTATTTCTACTTAGTACAAGTGGAGGCTTGCAAAAGATTGAGAAGAAACCAACCAAGAAACGAAAAATCACATGAGCGAGCATTAAGCATAACTAACACCGAATAATGCACCACAAGTAGGATGTAATTTCATTGCATAACTATTGACTTTCGTGCTTGCATAGGGAATCACAAACCTTAACACCAATATTCTTACTAAAGCATAATTACTCACCAACATGACTCACATATCACTATCATCATATCTCAAAACTATTACAAAGAATCAAGTTTATTTTGTCTAATGATCTTCATGAAAGTTTTTATTATATCCCTCTTGAATATCTGTCACTTTGGGACTAATTTCATATATTGCAATTGCTTTTGACAAGCTCAAACAAATTTAAGTGAAGAAGATGAGCATAAATTTTTTTCGTCTCTCAAAATAATATAAGTGAAGCATGAGAGAATTTCTTCAAAATTACTAACTCTCAAATAAATCTAAGTGAAGCATGAGAGCATTTCTTCAAAACATATTAAAGCACACCGTGCTCAAAATGATATAAGTGAAGCACTAGAGCAATTCCATAGCTCAAAAAAATTTAAGTGAAGCATGAAGAGCAATTCTAATAAATCATAGCATAATTTTGGCTCTCTCAAATGGGTGTGTCCAGCAAGGATACTTGTGATAAACTAAAAAGCAAAACAAGCAAAGACTCGTATAATACAAGACGCACCGAGCAAAACTCATGATATGTAACGAATAAAAATATAGCACCAAGTAAAATACCGATGGTCGTTAGAAGAAAGAGGGGATGCCACTCGGGGCATCCCCAAGCTTAGTTGCTTGTTTCTCCTTGAATATTATCTTGGGGTGCCATGGGGCATCCCCAAGCTTAGGCTCTTTTCACTCCTTATTCCTTCATCCATCGTGATCTCACCCAAAACTTGAAAACTTCAATCACACAAAACTTAAGCAAACCTTCGTGAGATCCGTTAGTATAAGAAAACCAATCTTCACTTTAATTACTGATACAAACCCATTCATATTTTATTATTGCATCATATCTACTGTATTAAAACTTTACCATGGCTTATACCCCCCGATACAATCAACAGATTCATCAAAATAAGCACACAATGCAACGAAAACAGAATCTGTCAAAAACAGAACAGTCTGTAAAGACGCGAATTTTGCTCATACTTCTGTAACTCCAAAAATTCTGAAACAATAGGAAAAAGTAGGAAATTTGTATGTCAATCCTGTGAAAAAAATTCAGAACCTTTCGTCGCTTCTGTGATTTTAAACAATTCTGTTACTGGACGCAAAAGTTTCGGTTTTCTAACAGGATCAAGTCAACTATCACCAAACATGATCCCAAAGGCTTAGCTTGGCACAAAAACTAATTAAAACATAAAAAACACAATCATAACAGAGGCATAATTTTGCAAACACTCAAGAATAGAAAGAAAAAGGTAAAAATAAATTTTATTCATTGGGTTGCCTCCCAATAAGCGCTATCGTTTTATGCCCCTAGCTAGGCATAATGCATAGATCTAAGTATTGCCATCTTTCTTCTTATTTTCCATAGATGTGTTCTTGTCAGAAGGTTTTGCAAAAATAACTTGAAACACATTATCCATAATTTTTTTAGCATTATCAAGTTACCCATCTACGTATCCCCTTTGATTTCCGGCAACAATCCAAGAATACTGTTGATTAACATCATTGAAAACTTGTTGGATTATATCTAAAACTGGGATTTCGTTATTAAGATTCTCATCAAAACTTTGAGTATTTCCAAGCAAATGTCTCAACATATAATCACTATTATAAAGGATCTCATTTATCGCCGGTTTTTCACGGCTCATACCATAAAAATCAAGACTTTCCCTAGCTTCCCGTACTATGTAGTCAAATTCATTCATAAGAATAAGGGTAGCTAACTTTTTAGCTTTAGGATCCTTTATAACGGGTAGCTCATAAAACAATCTCCGCAAGGTAGGGTGGGTACGAATAAATCTATTTTCAAGTTTCAGAACTAGCGCTGAAATAGCTTCCGCATAAGATTTAGTTCTTTTAAGTATAGAAGTATCATCAAGAGTCAAATTTCCAACACAATTGAAAAATTCTTGGATATGTTCTTTTCCTATAACATTCCCTTGCCCCAAAACAAAAGTTTTAGCATCCAGATTGCCAGATCGTCGAATTTTAGGAGTTAGGCCATCATCTATTTCTGCCATACCAAAGTCACTCATGATGACAAGTTCACGCAAATAAGAGATCTAACGAGAAAACAACGAACGAAAAAGAGGGCGAATAAAACGGCAAAATTTTATGAAGTGGGGGAGATGAAAATGAGAGGCAAATGACAAATAATGTAAATTGCAAGGAGATGAGATTTATGACTAGGAACCTGATAGATGTTGATGATGTCTCCCCGGCAACGACACTAGAAATTCCTTTTGATGTCGCTTGAACTACGTCGGTATTTCCCCAAAGAGGAAGGGATGATGCAGTACAGCTACGGTAGGTATTTCCCTCAGTTATAAAACCAAGGTATCAATCCAGTAGGAGAACCAAGCAACACTATGTAAATGGTACCTGCACACAAAGAACAAATACTTGCAACCCGACGCTTATGAGGGGTTGTCAATCCCTCTACGGGTAACGGCGCCAGAAATTGTCAAGTTGACGGGATAAAAATTGTGATAGATTGGATAAATAGATCTCAATAAAACATGAAATAAAATAAGTAATAAAAAAGTACATAAAGGTATTTTTGGGTTTTTGGAATAATAGATCTGAAAACAAAAGCGAATAAAAATAGATTTCAAAGCAAATATGATAAAGAATAGACCCGGGGGCCGTAGATTTCACCAGTGGCTTCTCTCGAGAAAATAGGATACGGTGGGTAAACAAATTACTGTTGGGCAATTGATAGAAGATCGAATAATTATGATGATATCCAAGGCAATGATCAATATATAAGCATCACGTCCAATATTAGTAGACTCCTGCCTGCATCTACTACTATTACTCCACACATCGACCGCTATCCAGCATGCATCTAGTGTATTAAGTTCATGGAGAAATGGAGTAATGCAATAAGAACGATGACATGATGTAGACAAGATCTATTCATGTAGGAATAGCCCCCATCTTGTTATCCTTAATAACAACGATACATGAGTGTCTTGCTGCCTCTTGTGTCACTGGGAAAGAACACCGCACGATCGAACCCATCACAAAGCACCTCTTCCCATGGCAAGAAAAATCGATCTAGTTGGCCTAACTAAACCAAAGATTCGAAGAAGAAATACGAGGCTATAAGTAATCATGCATATAAGAGATCAAAAGAAGACTCAAATAATATTCATGGATATAGATCTGATCATAAACTCAAAGTTCATCGGATCCCAACAAACACACCGCAAAAAGGAGTTACATCAAATAGATCTCCAAGAGACCATTGTATTGAGAATGAAAAGAGAGAGAGGAAGCCATCTAGCTACTGCCTACGGACCCGTAGGTCTATGATGAACTACTCACGCATCATCGGAGAGGCACCAATGAGGATGATGAACCCCTCTGTGATGGTGTCTAGATTGGATCTCGTGGTTCTGGAACTTGCGGCGACTGGAATTGTTTTTCGTCGACTCCCCTAGGGTTTCTGGAATATTGGGGTATTTATAGAGCAAAGAGGCTGTAACGACCCGAGACCGACGCTCCAGATGCCTTCCATGTATTTGCGTTTCGCAGTGTGAATTGTTTGTTTGTTGCATTGCATCATGTCATCATGCCATTAATTTTTGCAACTGTTTTAAAACTCAAATAAATTGCATGGATCTTTGATCCATTTAAATCCAGGGAAATTCACATTGTGATTTCTCTTTAAAACATATATCATCCCAATATTATTAGGGAGCTATATTGAAATATTCCATTAGTTTGGAACCACCCTCAAACACACTTGCAGTTTAAATTATATGCCTTTCATAATTTCCTTTCCAAACTTCTCCAAACCCTATGCCCAATTCTTTCCCTAACCTTTGCTCTTCTCTCGTTTTATTCTTCCTATTTTTCTGTAATAGAAGAGAAGTAAGGAGAGAGGGAGCCCAGCAGCCGCACCAGTTGGCCCAAGGCCCATCCGATCGCACCTATAACCCTAGCCTCCCCTGCTCGAACCCCTCTTCTCTCCCTCGTTCCCTCTGCCCGCCGCCACACACACACAACACGGAGAGGGGTAGCACCCAGTGCCCAATCTCCATGGCTGTGCTTGTTGCCGCCGGGACCCCGATGACGACGAGCACGATGCCCCTCCGCGCGACCCCTTCCTCTGCTTCTCCTTCCCACGCGCCGCCTCCTTCTCCCTCGCGCCCGAAGCCGTGTTGCTGCTGCCATCCCTCCACTCCTTCTCCAGCAAGGCCCCGCCTCTGCGCCGCCTTCTTTTTCTCTCCTGCGCCTCCCCATGGTCGTCTGCGCGCCCAATGCCGTGCCATAGCCACCGCCGTCGCGAGCGGTCCAGCTTGCTGCTCCCCTTTCCCTACCGTGGACAGCCACCTCGTTGACGCGCATGCTCGCCTCCGCCGCTGCTGCGCCTCCTCACAACAACGCGCCGTCCCTCTGTCGCTCTGGCCTTGTCCTCTCCTGGCGCCCGCTCGCTATCGAGTTCCTCCTTTGCTCGCCGACCCGCTGGCCTCGCCCTTCGTCCTCGACTTCCTGCCTTAGTCGCCGACCACCTAGTCCCCGTTCTCATCCTGGCCTCCTCATGTTACTCCTCTGGACATCAGCATGCCGTCTCAAGCACCTCCACCATACCATCATCGCTCTGGCTTTGTTGCATCCCAAGACCGCCCCCGAACTGTCGCCAAGTACCTCCATGATTGTCGTGGACGCAACTTCCCTTCTGGAGCGCCAAGTACCATCGGCCCAAGGGCGGGATTTTTGCCAAGTCCCTGGATGACCCGCAGACGCAAGTACCACTGTCGTTGATCTCGAAGCCTTTGGACCGCCAAGTTGATGCCTACCTGCACCTGCGATGCTTGTGGCCATTGGACCTGAAGACCACCTAAAGTTCGACTACACAGACTGCCTAGTCTATGCACGGATACGCCAAGACCGTCTCGGATATCGCCAAGTACCACGACACCCATGGCCTGTCAAGTTTGTCTACGAACCAAGTACGACTACCGTCGCCAAGACCACGAGCACCACTACTTCCGGCTACGACTCGTGAACGTCTACTTTCCTCTACCGATCTCGATTCGCTTCGAGATTGCACGCTTCGAAGGTATAACCATAAGACGACCGTCGACGCGATGACCGATGTGCTGTATGAGATGCACGTGTTTGCACCGTGTCTGAGTTGTCATTGCACGTTCCTCCTTGTTTGCCATGCCGTCGACCCGTGGGAACCCGGTAAACGGGATCACCCCATCATCTTTTGCATGTTCCATACATCCACACTTTCTGTTGCACCGATATCTCGACGAGTTGCCGGATCATCGGAATGTTGCCGTGGCACCATTTCCGTTGTCATTGCCATGGCACCCATTTCGTTCCTCCATGGTGACCAAATGCTTCATAACATGCTCACGTCAACATTTTCATAAAATTGCATAAAACTTGTATATGTCATCCGCATCATGATAACAACATTTAAAATATTTAAAATTGTGTTTGCATTAAATTGCTAAATGACATGTGGGGATTTACCGGAATTGTTGCTTGTTGTTTCCGGCCTTATTTAAACTTGCCTAAATAGTTAGTTTACTTATGCTTCACCTCTTGCCATGTTTAACAACATTTAATATTGATGAGTAGCTTAAACGAGAGCGAACTAAATAATTGAATGTGGTGTTTCGTCAATATGCAACTCATTGCATATTGAGCTCCACTTAATTTGTAGTATTATTTGTTGCACTTTGCCATTCCATGACTCATTAAACCGGACATGCATCATACTTGTTTGTGCATCATGCCATGTTTATGCTTGTGTGTTTACCATGTTGTTTGCTTCTTTCCGGTGTTGCTTCTTAGTTCTGGTAATGTTGCGATGGTGAGGATTCGTTCGACTACGTTGGTTCATCTACTTCATGGATTTGGTCTTCTTCCTAGCGGGATTTCAGGCAAGATGACCGTTACCCTAGATACCACTACTATCTTTGCTTTGCTAGTTGTCTCGATGCTATCGCTATGTCGCGCTACCTACCACTTGTTTATCACGCCTCCCAAATTGCCATTTTAATCCTCTAACCTTTACACCATCCCAGCAAACCATTGTTTGGCTATGTTACCGCTTTGCTCAGCCCCTCTTATAGCGTTGCTAGTTGCAGGTGCAGTGCAGGTTGTTCCATGTTGGGACATGGATATCATGGGATATCACAATATCTCTTATTTAATTAATGCATCTATATACTTGGTAAAGGGTGGAAGGCTTGGCCTTTTGCTTGGTGTTTTGTTCCACTCTTGCCGCCATAGTTTCCGTCATACCGGTGTTATGTTTCTTGATTTTGCGTTCCTAACACGGTCGGGGTTTACAGGCCCCCCTTGACAGTTCGCTTTGAATAAAACTCTTCCAGCAAGGCCCAACTTTGGTTTTACCATTTGCCTAATAACAACTAAAACTTGCATAGGGATCGGCTAGCACCCGAGGATTCTTAATCAACAACCCGGGCCAGTGCTCCTCATAAGTGTTGATCCAAAACAGAGTCGTGTGCGGCTTCCCCCGTGGAAACTCGGGTCTCAGTTGCTGTACGCTGCGCTCATCCGATCGTGGCCTAAGACGAGATACGCGCGGCTCCTATCAGGGTGTCGGCATGTCGGGAGGTCTTGCTGGTTTTGCTTTACCATTGTCGAAATGTCTTGTGAACCGGGATTCCGAGCTTGATCGGGTTGTTCCGGGAGGAGGGTTTTCCTTCGTTGATCGTGAGAGTTTGTGATGGACTAAGTTGGGACACCCCTGCATGGTTTAAACTTTCGAATGCCGTGCTCGCGGTTATGTGGTAGATGGGAATTTTTAATATCCGGTTGTAGAGAACTTGACACCAGATCCGAATTAAAATACACCAACCGCGTCTGTAATCGTGGCCGTCTCTTTTCGAGTGAGTTCGAGAAGAGAACACGGTGGGGTTATGTTTGAACGTAAGTAGTTCAGGATCACTTCTTGATCATTACTAGTTTGCGATCATTTGCGTAGTTTCTCATCTTATTCTTGTACTCGTAAGTTAGCCACCATACAATGCTTAGTGCTGCTGCAACCCCACCACCTATCCTTTCCATACCCATTAGGCTTTGCTAGTCTTGATACCAATGGTAATGGGATTGCTGAGTCCTCATGGCTCACAGTTTACTACAACAACAGTTGCAGGTACAGGTAATGCGATGATCTGACGCGAGTGCGATGCTTGCTTGTTTGGAGTTCTTCTGCTTCTTCCTATTCGATCAAGGGATAGGTTTCTGGGTCGGGAGCCTGGGATTAGCAGGGTGGATGTCGTTCTTCTTTTTTGTTTGATTTCATCCGTAGTCGGATCCTGCTCTTCTGTATGATGATTGCTATGTATTGATGAGTTGTTGTATTCATGTTGTATCTTGTGGCGAGTGTAAGCCTTTATCTTGTATTCTCATCTATTTAGTACATGGTATGTTGTAATCATATCCACCTTGCTATGCGCTCGAAATGCGATTGTGCCCCAATCATGAATTCATCACGTGATTGGGATAGAATCGCATCTTGGGCGCTACAAGTTGATATCAGAGCTTACCAACCTTAGGAGCCCCCTTGATTGATCGAACCGCTACCGTTGTTGAATCTAGAAGAAAACTATTTTGAGTCTAGCTATATATCGGAGAGTAGGAATTCTTTTTACTCCTTATCCCCTTCGTCGTTCTAGTGAGGACTCCTGACATACATGTTTTCTCCACTCTTCTATCCTTTTTCACTCAATTTTTTTTAGGATCACGCGGGTATTGTGGAATCATTCCGATATCATTGTGACGGGGATTCTGTCTTGGTGCCTCCTGAGATTTAGGGGTTGTGGTAGTGTCCTGAGGAGTTGAGCTCCAAGGTGTTTTCGTCACAGTGCTTATCGTTTCAGTTCCGGAATACCAGAGGTCACCAACATCGAAAATGCTTCTATACTCTTTATGGTGAGAGTAGTTTGACGACACCCAGTACTGGGGAGAGCGATCAGATGTATTGCCACAGCTAGTATATCGGATGTTTTCGAAGGTCTGAGGTACACGATTTCCGAGGTTTTCTTGGTTATGTGTTGATGGATGGATACAGTTGGAGTGTAGGATTTGTTAGTTGTGTGAGATATTTTTGCCTCCCTGTATCCCCAACACCAGATTGCATAACCAGAAAGTTTCAGGAGTTCTTAGGTGGGAATTCAAGTAGTTACCTAGGATCATCCTTCCAACAAATGCATGAGGGTTATGTATTTGTTTCCGGCTTATTTTACAAGCCAATCCTTTGTTTTGATTTGAGTAGTGATATTTGAGTTGCTTTGAAGTCAAGTGTTGATTCCATACCTGTCCTAAGCGGTGTTCTCATATTTCTATGGGAGTACTAATCCTTCTTGATCATCGAGATTGTCATGTCAATCCTTTTCAACTGGTGCACTTCTCTTCAAGTTATTCCATACGGGCGCCGTTGAGAAGATTGAGGATTTGTCCGTTTCATCCGTCCCAAGTTGCCTTTGTTTTCCCACCATCCCACCCTTTTCTTCAAGGACTCTGATTTCTTAACCAAGTATCCATTTTATTCATGTGAAGTTTCTTCATTCTTCCCTTCAATATTCTTATCCGGTGATTATCATGAAGATGCTAAGGAATCTTCAAGTTCATCATTCTTTCGTTTTTGTTATCTTCTCCGGTGGATTCAATTCAAGCTTTTGGTGTTGAGCATATCCCTTTCATTGTCAATGTTTTTCCAAGCCGGCGCATCTCTTAATCGTTCCCCTCTTGCTATTCAATTTGTTCCGGAGTGCTGGAGATATATCAGGAGATTCATGTTTCCATTCTTAATCCATTCAAGCTATTTCGAGGTTGTTATCTCATTCAAGCCAATTAACTCAACCGGTGCAATATCTCTTTAAAAATTGTTTCAACGGTGTACCTTTGAGTGGGCCCTAACCCACAGGTCTTTTTCCAAGATCTTACCTGACTCTTCTATTTTTTTTGGAGTTATTCTCGAATTCTTTTCAAACTTTGACGTAAGAATGAATTATTCAGTAGTCATATGCCTTCTTCAAGATCGCTTCCAAATTCTGTTCATCGTTGGCTCAACCTTTTCTCTTTTCATTCTTCCAGAGTGTCTAAACAATTCATGGTGGTGTTTACCATTGTCATTCTCAACTTTTGAAGACCGAAGTAGGGTTTCCTATAAATCTTGGTCCTTTCTCTTGAAGATTCGTGGTTTAAGCTTGATGCCATCCTCTCAAATTGTTCTGATCATCAAGAATTCTTTTCATACCCATCCGAAGCATTTCAGGAGTTGCTTTCCTTTCTGGTCATCCTAAGGCCATCATTTCAGAAGATTTATTCGTTCTCAACGTTCAGCTCTCATTCCCCAATTGTTCCGGTGCATCGTTCAAGTATTCTCTAGTCAGCTTGTCATCTCTTCATTCTCCTGTATCTAAATTCACTCAAGTATCTTCGTTTGTTTTCTAATTCTTACCGGCGAGGCATTCTTTTCTTCGTTCGTTTTAAATTCTTACGGTGGTTCATTCAACATTCCTATTCCTTTATTATCGTATCATTTCATTCGTTCTTTCCAATCCTACTGGTGATTCGTCGAAGACTTCTTCAAGTTTGCGCTATATCTCGCCAATCCATCTCAAGAAGAATAAGTAGCATGCCTATCCATTGCTTGTCATCAATTTAAGTTGACGAAGGATACGCATAACATAATTCTTATTCTTGTTTCCTCGAGGTGATTAATTCCTTCTCCCAGAGTTTGTTCATGATGAATAAATTCTAAATCCCAAGGGCTTCATACTTTTTTCCGGAGTTCCAAGCTCTCTCAATTACCTCGTCGCAAAGCCCCATCTAAATCATTACAAGGCTTCTACCGGAGTTCTTTGCAACTTTCGTTTTGTTTGATCATTCTTTTATTACCGGAGTTCTTCACGGAGGCGCTACATGGTGGTTCATCAAGGATTTAATTCATTCTTGGAGTGTTCTTCAAGATTCTTGTTGGAGCTCAAGCATTCTTCATCGTGCATTCCGAAGTGCAATTCTTTCTACTTTATCTTTTGAGGTGGCGTTATGTCATTCTTGACAATTTCCCTTCGTGATTCAAAAAATGTTAGGAATGAGATATTTTAAGGCCATGGTTCTTGTCCTTGTTCAGGAGATCCTTTCAACCAATCAATCTATTCGTTGGAGTTATCTTGGTGCAGATTTCACCTAAAGCTTTTCCAAAGGATTGTTGCTATTTTGGTGCTTATCAATGACCCAAGTTATTTCTTTATCATCTTGGTGGAAGAAGTTTCTCATCTCTTCGTCGATCTAAAGCAAGCAATTGTTTCCGTTAGTGGCAGGTTCAACCTCAAAATTTTGATGTTTTCCATAAGGCCATTGGAAGCATATCTTTTGTTGTTGATTATTTCAACAACTCACTTCAAATTTTCCTCGTAAGCTTGATCTTTAAAGTTCTTGGTGGTAGAAGAGGTCGTTCTCTTCTCCATTCTTTCATTCCATTCTTTCATTTCTTCCGGAGGCATTGTGATGTTGCTCTCTTCATCCCATCATCTCGTTTGCTAAGATCCTGTTCTTTTCTTTGCTTATCCATTTAACCGGAGTGTTGTGTCATCTCTTCAATTTCTTTTCATCTTACCAAGTTTTGCTCCTCTTTTCAACCAGAGTGGTTTCGATTCATCCTTACCCCTTGTGTTCTTTTGATACCCTTGCAACCCCCAAGTTTCTCTTGGTGTTCCTTGTTCCTCTTTTCTACCGGAGTGCTCTCAACTTTGTTCATCTCCGTTTTATTCTTTCTTTCAAGTTGTTCAACCTCTCAAGGTTCATGGTTTCACTCGTTTATCGAAGAAGCAACTTAGTTATACCTCTTCTCTTCCTCTTCCGGCTGTCATCCATAGATCTCAGGGCGAGATCTCTTGTAAGTGGAGGAGAGTTGTAACGACCCAAGACCGACGCTCCAGATGCCTTCCATGTATTTGCATTTCGCAGTGTGAATTGTTTGTTTGTTGCATTGCATCATGTCATCATGCCATTAATTTTTGCAACCATTTTAAAACTCAAATAAATTGCATGGATCTTTGATCCATTTAAATTGAGGGAAATTTACATGGTGATTTCTCTTTAAAACATATATCGTCCCAATATTATTAGGGAGCTATATTGAAATATTCCATTAGTTTAGAACCACCCTAAAACACACTTGCAGTTTAAATTATATGCCTTTCATAATTTCCATTCCAACCTTCTCCAAACCCTATGCCCAATTCTTTCCCTAACCTTTGCTCTTCTCTCCTTTTCTTCTTCCTATTTTTCTGTAATAGAAGAGAAGTAAGGAGAGAGGGAGCCCAGTAGCCGCACCAGTTGGCCCAAGGCCCATCCGACCGCACCTATAACCCTAGCCTCCCCTGCTCGAACCCCTCTTCTCTCCCTCGTTCCCTCTGCCCACCGCCACACACACACAACATGGAGAGGGGCAGAGCCCAGTGCCCGATCTCCATGGTTGCGCTTGTTGCCGCCGGGACCCCGACGACGACGAGCATGATGCCCCTCCGCGCGACCCCTTCCTCTGCTTCTCCTTCCCACGCGCCGCCTCCTTCTCCCTCACGCCCGAAGGCGTGTCACTGCTGCCGTCCCTCCACTCCTTCTCCAGCAAGGCCCCGCCCCTGCGCCGCCTCCTTTTTCTCTCCCGCGCCTCCCCATGGTCGTCTGCGCGCCCAATGCCGTGCCATAGCCACCGCCGTCGCGAGCGGTCCAGCGTGCTGCTCCCCTTTCCCTGCCGTGGACAGCCACCTCGCTGACGCGCATGCTCGCCTCCGCCGCTACTGCGCCTCCTCACAATAGCGCGCCGCCCCTCTGTCGCTCTGGCCTTGTCCTCTCCTGGCGCCCACTCGCTATTGAGTTCCTCCTCTGCTCGCCGACCCGCCGGCCTCGCCCATCATCCTCGACTTCCTGCCTCAGTCGCCGACCACCTAGTCCCCGTCCTCATCGTGGCCTCCTCGTGTTACTCCTCTGGACATCAGCATGCCGTCTCAAGCACCTCCACCATACCATCACCGCTCTGGCTTTGTTGCATCCCAAGACCGCCCCCGAACTGTCGCCAAGTACCTCCATGATTGTCGTGGATGCAACTTCAATTCTGGAGCGCCAAGTACCATCTACCCAAGGGCGGGATTTTTGCAAGTCCCTGGATGACCCGCAGATGCATGTACCACTGCCGTTGATCTCGAAGCCTTTGGACCACCAAGTTGATGCCTACCTGCACCTGCGATGCTTGTGGCCGTTGGACCCGAAGACCACCTAAAGTTCGACTACACAGACTGCCTAGTCTATGCACGGATACGCCAAGACCGTCTCGGATATCACCAAGTACCACGACACCCATGGCCCGTCAAGTTCGTCTACGAACCAAGTACGACTACCGACGCCAAGACCACGAGTACCACTACTTCCGGCTACGACTCGTGAACGTCTACTTACCTCTACCGATCTCGATTCGCTTCGAGATTGCACGCTTCGAAGGTATAACCATAAGACGACCGCCGACGCGATGACCGATGTGCTGTATGAGATGCACGTGTTTGCACTATGTCCGAGTTGTCATTGCACGTTCCTCCTCGTTTGCCATGCCGTCGACCCGTGGGAACCCGGTAAACGGGATCACCCCACCTTCTTTTGCATGTTCCGTATATCCACACTTTCTTTTGCACCGACATCTCGACGAGTTGTCGGATCATTGGAATGTTGCCATGGCACCATTTCCGTTGTCATTGCCGTGGCACCCATTTCGTTCCGCCATGGTGACCAAATGCTTCATAACATGCTCATGTCAACATTTTCATAAAATTGCATAAAACTTGTATATGTCATCCGCATCATGATAACAACATTTAAAATGTTTAAAACTGTGTTTGCATTAAATTGCTAAATGACATGTGAGGATTTACCGGAATTGTTGTTTGTTATTTCCGGCCTCATTTAAACTTGCCTAAATAGTTAGTTTACTTATGCTTCACCTCTTGCCATGTTTAACAACATTTAATATTGATGAGTAGCTTAAGCGGGAGTGAACTAAATACTTGAATGTGGTGTTTCATCAATATGCAACTCGTTGCATATTGAGCTCCACTTAATTTGTAGTATTGTTTGTTGCACTTTGCCATGCCATGACTCATTAAACCGGACTTGCATCATACTTGTTTGTGCATCATGCCATATTTATGCTTGTGTGTTTACCATGTTGTTTGCTTCTTTCCTGTGTTGCTTCTTAGTTCCGGTAACATTGCGATGGTGAGGATTCGTTCGACTACGTTGGTTCGTCTACTTCATGGATTCGGTCTTCTTCCTAGTGGAATTTCAGGCAAGATGACCGTTACCCTGGATAGCACTACTAACTTTGCTTTGCTAGTTGTCTCGATGCTATCACTATGTCGCGCTACCTACCACTTGTTTATCAAGCCTCCAAATTGCCATGATAAGCCTCTAACCTTTCCACCATCCCAGCAAACCGTTGTTTGGCTATGTTACCGCTTTGCTCAGCCCCTCTTATAGCGTTGCTAGTTGCAGGTGCAGTGCAGGTTGTTCCATGTTGGGACATGGATATCATGGGATATCACAATATCTCTTATTTAATTAATGCATCTATATACTTGGTAAAGGGTGGAAGGCTTGGCCTTTTGCTTGGTGTTTTGTTCCACTCTTGCCACCTTAGTTTCCGTCATACCGGTGTTATGTTCCTTGATTTTGCGTTCCTAACACGGTCGGGGTTTACGGGCCCCCCTTGACAGTTCGCTTTGAATAAAACTCTTCCAGCAAGGCCCAACTTTGGTTTTACCATTTGCCTAATAACAACTAAAACTTGCATAGGGATCAGCTAGCACCCGAGGATTCTTAATCAACAACCCGGGCCAGTGCTCCTCATAAGTGTTGGTCCAAAACAGAGTCGTGTGCGGCTTCCCCCGTGGAAACTCGGGTCTCAGTTGCTGTACACTGCGCTCATCCGATCGTGGCCTGAGACGAGATACGCGCGGCTCCTATCAGGGTGTCGGCACGTCGGGAGGTCTTGCTAGTTTCGTTTTACCATTGTCGAAATGTCTTGTGAACCGGGATTCCGAGCTTGATTGGGTTATTCCAGGAGGAGGGTTTTCCTTCGTTGATCGTGAGAGTTTGTGATGGACTAAGTTGGGACACCCCTGCATGGTTTAAACTTTCGAATGCCGTGCTCGCGGTTATGTGGTAGATGGGAATTTTTAATATCCGGTTGTAGAGAACTTGACACCAGATCCGAATTAAAATACACCAACCGCATGTGTAACCATGACCGTCTCTTTTCGAGTGAGTTCGAGAAGAGAACACGGTGGGGTTATGTTTGAACGTAAGTAGTTCAGGATCACTTCTTGATCATTACTAGTTTGCGATCATTTGCGTAGTTTCTCATCTTATTCTTGTACTCGTAAGTTAGCCACCATACAATGCTTAGTGCTGTTGCAACCCCATCACCTATCCTTTCCATACCCATTAGGCTTTGCTAGTCTTGATACCAATGGTAATGGGATTGCTGAGTCCTCGTGGCTCACAGTTTACTACAACAATAGTTGCAGGTACAGGTAATGCAATGATCTGACGTGAGTGTGATGCTTGCTTGTTTGGAGTTCTTCTGCTTCTTCTTCTTCGATCAAGGGATAGGTTTCCGGGTCGGGAGCCTGGGAGTAGCTGGGTGGATGTCGTTCTTCATTTTTGTTTGATTTCATCTGTAGTCGGATCCTGCTCTTCTGTATGATGAGTGCTATGTATTGATGAGCTGTTGTATTCATGTTGTATCTTGTGGCGAGTGTAAACCTTTATCTTGTATTCTCATCTATTCAGTACATGGTATGTTGCAATGATATCCACCTTGCTATGCGCTCGAAATGCGATTGTGCCCCAATCATGAATTCATCACATGATTGGGATAGAATTGCATCTTGGGTGCTACAAAGGCGGTGCGGGAGGTCATCGAGGGGGGCACAACCCCCCTGGGCGCGCCTGGGCTTCTGGGCGTGCCCTGGTGGGTTGTGCCCACCTCGGGCCTCCCCTCTGGTACTTCTTTGGCCCATGTTGCGTCTTCTGGTAAAAAAATCTCCAAAAAGTTTCGCTGCGTTTGGACTCCGTTTGGTACTGATATTCTGCGAAGTAAAAAAACAAGCAAAAAACAACAATTGGCACTGGGCACTATGTCAATAGGTTAGTCCCAAAAAATGATATAAAGTTGCTATAAAATGATTGTAAAACATCCAAGAATGATAATATAATAGCATGGAACAATAAAAAATTATAGATACGTTGGAGACATATCACGGCTCCCCAACCCCTCGAGCACGGAATGGACCCCCAACCCGAAGCAACAAAGGGGGATTGCAAGCCAACCAAAGGAACACATGATGTTTCGAGGTCCCGAATCCAAGAGGGCACAAAAACAAAGCCTCTGGGAGGTCTATGCACTGGTCCCTGGGGTTCCCGAACTTCTGGATTGGTCGGACCACACGATATCATTTGGACTAATAGACCACCCAGAATACATCCCAAACCCAGGGAAGAACACACTCGTGGTGGACCTAATTATTGGCGGCTACCAACTATCGAAGGTACATATGGACGGCGGATATGGCCTCAACATCATCTACGCCAACATGATGTAGAAGATGGGTCTCCCTATAGCCGGCCTGCGGCCCTCACCTACGCATTTCCACCATATAGTACTGGGGAAGAAGGCCGAGCCACTCGGCCATATCACATTGGAAGTGATATTTGGCACAGAAGAAAACTTCCGAGCTGAGAAGCTCTGTTTCGAAGTAGTGCCATTTCAAGGGAGCTACCACGCGCTGCTAGGACAAACAGCATTCGTCAAGTTCGTGGACATACCTTGCTATGCCTACATGAAGCTCAAGATGCCAGGACCAAATGACATCATCACCATCTCCAGCGACCCCCAAAACGCTCACGAAGCGGAGGTCGCCAAACTGAAACACGCTGAGGCCGACCTCCCCGGTGATGGGGACGCACTACAAGAAATATGTCAACTTGCGACCATCACTATTGGTTGCTGAATGGTCATTGTTTTTCATTTGCGACCTTTTTGTGACCAAAAACTGATGGTCAAAAGCTGACCGTCTTTAATGGAAATTAACGACCTTCTTTGTGATAAGGTCGTTGAAGGCAACGACCAAAACAAATGGTCGTTGATCCTACGACCTTCTGTTTTGGTCGCTAGCTGTCTGCCCAGGCCACGTCGGATCCGACGTGGCAAGCTGACGTGGCAAAATTGCGACCAATTGAATTGGTCGTTGGTAAGATTCAGCCCGGTCCAATTCGGTATTCTACATTGGCCAAGCCCAACAAATTCGATATTTCTATTATTATTTTTCCTATGAATTCTATTGGGCTACATGGGCCAAGCCCAATATTTTAGCCTTTTTATTTCTGGGCTTTGGCCTTTTAAAGTCTATTGATTTCCTATTTTTGGAAAATATATTTTGGAGCTGGTCCCACTAGTCATGTTAATCTCATATATTGATACCACACATCAGAAAGTTACAAACTAGTCATATTATTTCATAAGTGGGTTTCACTGGTCACGTTCCCATCTCACACACTATCAAATCACATTCATAATCAAATATTCCAAACAAATAAGAGAACATGTGAAATTCATCAAATAACACTAAATTAGTGTATTACAATTTCTGTAGACTATTACAACCCAGGTATACCAGGTATTACAATATTACAGTCAAATAGAACAGACAACTCTTTGCTGAGTAGCACTTCACGGCTTCGCGCTTTTCTTCACGTCTTCGCACTTCCAACTTTCTTAGGCCTGGAGCTCCTGTAAAAGAGGAACCAAGTAAAGAAGTTACACGCAGCTATATTTGCTACAGATCAGCTATCAACTCGATATTTATGTACACCATACAGGAATTGTTTCTAGTTTGTACAAGTTCATTTAATACTCAGCTCCTTTATTTGTGTCCATTTAGTGCAAGTTCATTTAATGATGCAAGCAAGCAACAGTATTAATCAAGCTCCAAATAGTTTGATTTGCATCATAAGGTACCCCCCTCAACCAGTGATTACACAAGGAACTAACGAAACAACGATGATGACACAGAAGGAACAATCCAGTGAAGTATTTGACTATTCCCTTGTATCCAAGGGACACAATTCCTGAAGTCAAATTAAGCCAAAAGATATGCTCCGATGAGATCTAGCCAGCGGGCATTGGTATGTATAGGTACCGATGGAAGGGTGTACCTGGATGTATAGCATGAGAAGGGAGAGCTGGAGCGCCCACCTGAACTGCAGCTTGCCGGTAAACCATGTAGGCGAGCACCACCCGACACTTGCACATGCCGAAAAGGAGACCATGTCGTCCAGAACACTCATGTGCACCTGCATCAACCAGAGGCACCGAAATTGAGAATGAGACCAAAATTTACATTAAACAGAAAATTAAAATATAAGTGTGGCATCGCATAGCTAAAGAAACCATATAATGTACCATAACATTTGCAAAAATGGAGCTGGTTCTCTCTAGGATTACTAGTCAGCTTACACTGTAAACATAACATTTGTTCATCTTATATAACAAAAAAACTCAGAAATGTCGATCGACTGCTCCAGAAATGCAATATATAAACCCAGCTGGAATTGATAACTACAAGCTACAGCAGCTCAAAGTGGCAGTAGCTAAAACGCAAGCATTGTTCAAAGACAAACAACAAGAATCATCAGTAATGGATTGAACCCAATGCTCTATCTTCATATTAGCTAACAGAACATTTGCAAGAAAGAACATGCTTCCACCTTGTTTCAACAGAACTTTTAAACTTAATAGTAATGTGTGTTCTTATCCATGGCATTATCAGTTTTAACCAAACCAGAGCAAGTAAAGGAGCTAATAGTCCAAATTCAGGTCATGTTATCATATCAGGTATTGCATAAGGACATCTAGGGACATATTTAAAGCATCAGATTAATATAAGTTCTTCCATTATCAGAAAAGACCATGAAACAGACATTCTGAAACCAACTAAAATCTAATATAAGTTCTTCCATTATATTTAGCTACCTAACTATCGATTTCTCAACACCAATTGGAAGTAACAACCAACAAAAATTCTATTTAGCATGTGTGCAAACCGGAGTTGTTTCAGTTCATACAGCAGATACCCGGAGGAAATATGCAAATGTCTGATCTACAATTCACAATCATAGCACACGAGGGGGCTAAATAACGGCAACCTGATTACTAGCAGGCACTGAATCAAGGCAAAACACATCCAACAGACATAATGCCGAACCAGCAGCAGAGAGAAAGTGAATAATACCAAGGTGGAGATGTTCCTCTTGCCATCGGTGGTGCGGACTAGGCACCGGTACTCAACAGGCTCCCCCTTACTCGCCATCTTCTTCAACCTAGCCTGACACTTCATCGACGCTGCGCACATCGAACAACTCGTCACATCAGAGTTGCTGAACCCATCAAATCTACAACCCACACCACACGAACCAGCTGTAAGGGTAGGGGGGCACTCACATCGCTTCATGGTGACCCACACGGAGCCCTTCTCCGTGCTCCGCTCGTACATGCTGGTCAGCTCGCTCAGGAACGGATCTGCCTGCATCAGCACCTGCACAGACCACGCAATGCGGGTAAACATGGTCAGAAACTCAGGCTGCAGGTGGGACTACCCGTGGGCATCCCACCTCATCCCACCTCATCCCACTACAAATAGGTGGGAAATATTGGGTAACCCACCAAACGTTACGTGGGTTAAGTGGGATCCCAGTTTCCCACTTAACGCAAGACATTGTATGAAGGACAACTACAAGGCGTCACACTCTCATATTACAAGTGCACCTACAGCCAATACAAGGCACTGTATTCATCAGAATACCATGTGATGGGCTAAAACTACAAGGGGAAGTCATCATTAAGCCGCGTTTCTCTCCAACTACAGGCCACTACAATGTCAGTCATCATTAAGCTGCATTTCTCACAAACTTAAAGACTGAACTTGGTAGCAAGAGGAACAACAACACCCAGTGTGACACCAAATATACAACAGGAGATGGAGAACAGAGCACTTCTTTCCTGCCACCAGAGCCTTCCTTTGTCATGCACTTCTTGCCGCCACCCGGATCCATTGGAATTGCAATTGGCAGAGGAGAAATGAAGCACCATTAACGACAAAATGGACAAAAGAGCATAGAAAATACAATACATTGTGATATAAAAGATTCAGAATAGATGCAAGTTATTGTATAAAGCTACAGAGCTGATTCAACCATGGTACATCACCGATTCAACAAAAATATAATCTGATTCCCAACTCAAAAAGAAAAAAAATCTATAAATATTCAGAGCAGATTCTGTAGATAGGAAACTGAGAATTATAAGGTACAAGAGACATGAATAACCAACACAATTTCTTTGTGCTTCCAGTCCAAAGCACAAATGTATTGCAACCTGAACTAGTACTTCACGTCAATACAATGAAAGATCAGTCATCATCGATGTCCTAATGAGTTAAAAATCTACCCCAGGACAGCAAAGAATGATTGTTATCCAATATCCGCCACCATGAATTTGACTAAACAAATGTCGCAATCAAACATATTTCCCCAGGCCGATAGTTCCAGGTTAAACATTTCCAAAACATGTTGTTCTTAAGAGTTTGGGGAACTAACATTTGCAGGCATACCATAAACTGTACTACTTCCAAGCTGCCAACACTGTTTTTAGTTCAGAAAGAACAGAAGTTTGCTAGTATTCACCAGCAAGGAGAAACAACAACAGGGTAAGTAACTTAATTGGTAAGTTTGTTAAGGAAAAACCACCACCAGTAAGCAGTAAGGAACAGATGTCCTTACCCTGGATAGATCCTGGTCGATGTCGAGGGCCATGGTGTGGGTGCGCCTGATCTGCTGGCCCTGCTGGCACCTAGAGGAGGGTCTTGGAGGCGGTGTCCCGCATCTCCTCGGCGACCCGGAGGTAGCCGTCGACCCGGCAAGTGGTCTCCTCGGCCTTGTAGGCCGTGTAGCCCTCGAGTTCCTGCACCGACTGCGCCTCCATGCCCCCGGAGTCCCGGAAGTCGTTCCTGTACCGGCCCCTGACTGCCGCGGACGACGACGAGGAGGACGCGAACTCGGACGACGCGGGGTCCATGGCGAAGAGGGAGCCCCGCTCGTCTGCGGGGACCAGCGCGGAGGTGGCCCTGGCCGGGGCGATGGCGGGGGTCAGGACGGACGAGGCCCGTGCCGGGCCCCGCTGGACTATCCCGCCGTCGTTGTCAGAGTAGAATGAGGAGGCGGCCTTGGAGGAGGCGAGGAGGGCGGCGAGCGGGGAGGAGGCCGCTGCGCCCTGAGCGCGGCCGCGGCGGCGGACGTGGTGGCGGCGAGCGGCTTGAACATGCGCGAGCAGGAGAGGATGAGGGGGGAGAGTGAGGCCGGCGGCAAGATTGGATCTGGGGAGAAGGGGGCGGCGACGATGGAGTGGGAGGGGATAGGGTTTGGGTGGTTGGGCTGCCCGGGGGGTGGGGGTTCTTTTTCTTTCTTTCTCTTTTTTTCTTTAGATAAATGGGATGGATGGATGGATGCCATGTCATCAATCCATGGCACAAACATTTCAACCAATGAGAACAAAGCTTATGTAATTGTGTTTTTCTACTTGTTTCTTTTGTATTTTTTGCACAAGGGTGCATTTTGGAATGGCATAATTTGTTCAAATTATATCATACTTTGCACAAGGGTGCATCTTGGAATGGCAAACAATGTTGCCTAAGGAAGTTTTCATATTCTTTTCACGAAAAATTCATTTTCCATTTTTTGAGTGCCCAAAATGAGTTTTTTTGTGAAGGACCTACCATATATTTGTTGCAAAATTGGAACAAATCATTTTTCTAAAATATTAGGCCATATTTAATGTACAATTGACCAAATGGTTAGGTGTCAGAAGTTTTGATCCACCTCTCGTGAAAAAGACAAATTTCCGCCGATTCAGCTGGATGTGGTCAAATTTGAACTGCGTCTGCCTCATAGTTTGCTCATGATTTTTTCCAAAAAAAACATTTCTAGGTACAAAAGTATCTATTTCATTAGAGATACACCAAAAGTTTTCCAAGATTCAACCACTAGCTAGGAACAGTCATGCCCACCGTTTTGACCGCATTTTGAAATGGGCATGAAAAATTCAAAAAAAAAACAAAAAATTAGAAAACCTTCACACAGTGTCATTATATGTGGCAAAGTTAGCATTAAAAATAATAAACTTGTAATACGGTAATTATTTTTAAAAAGTGTTCTCGGAAACAAGCTATCATGCGTGAAGATCAATGGCTTTCAAGCCAAATGATCAATGTTATGGTAGCATTCATGGAATAGTTTGTTCAAATGACCTCAATTTGTGCACAAGGGTGCATCTTGGAATGGCAAACAATGTTGGCTAAGGACGTTTTCATTTTCTTTTGACAAAAAAATCATTTTCTATTTTTCGAGTGCCCAAAATGAGTTTTTTTGTGAAGGACCTACCATATATTTGTTGCAAAATTGGACCAAATCATTTCCTAAAATATTAGGCCACATTTTATGCACAATTGACTAAATGGTTGGGTGTTAGAAGTTTTGATCCACCTCTCGTGAAAAAGACAAATTTCCACCGATTCAGTAGGAAGCGGGTCAAATTTGAACTGCAGCTGCCTTATAGTTTGTTCTTTATTTTTTCCAAAAATCATTTCTAGGTACATAAGTATCTATTTAATCACAGAAACACCAAAAGTTTTCCAATATTCAACCACTAGCTAGGAACAGTCATGCCCGTCGATTTGACCGCATTTTGAAACGGGCATGAAAAATTCAAAGAAAAAAATCAAAAAATTGGAAAACCTTCGCATTGTGTCATTATATGTGACCAAGTTACCAGGAAAAATAATAAACTTATAATACGGCAATTCATTTAAAAAAGTGTTTTAAGAAATGAGCTATCATGTATGAAGATTCATGGCCTTCAAGCGAAATGGTCAATCTTATGGCCATATTCATGGCATAGTTTGTTCAAATGATATCATATTATGCACAAGGGTGCATCTTGGAATGGCAAACAATGTTGTCTAAGGAAGTTTTCATTTTCTTTGGACGAAAAATTTATTTTCCATTTTTTCGAGTGCCCAAAATGAGTTTTTTTTGTGAATGACCTACCATATATTTGTTGCAAAATTGTACCAAATTATTTTTATAAAATACGAGGTCATATTTAATGCACAATTGACAAAATGGTTGGGTGTCCAAAGCTTTTATCCACCTCTGGTGAAAAGGACAAATTTCCGCCGATTCAGTAGGAAACGGGTCAAATTTGAACTGCAGCTGCCTCATAGTTTGCTCTTCATTTTTTCCAAAAATCATTTTTAGGTACATAAGTATCTATTTAATCAGAGAAAAACCAAAAATTTTCCAAGATTCAACCACTAGCTAGGAACGGTCATGCCCGCCGTTTTGACCGCATTTTGAAATGGGCATGAAAAATTCAAAAAATTGGAAAACCTTCGCATTGTGTCATTATATGTGACCAAGTTACCAGAAAAAATAATAAACTTGTAATACGGTAATTATTTTTAAAAAGTGTTCTCAGAAATGAGCTATCATGTGTGAAGATTCATGGCTTTCAAGCCAAATGATAAATCTTATGGCCACATTCATGGCATAGTTTGTTCAAATGATCTCATATTGTGCATAAGGGTGCATCTTGGAATGGCAAACAATGTTGTCTACGGGAGTTTTCATTTTCTTTGGACAAAAAATTCATTTTTTATTTTTCGAGTGCCCAAAATGAGTTTTTTTTAAGGACCTACCATATATTTGTTGCAAAATGGGACCAGATCATTTTTATAATATATTAGGCCATATTTAATATACAATTGACAAAATGATTGGTTGTCAAAAGTTTTTATACACCTCTGGTGAAAAAGACAAATTTCCGCCGATTCAATAGGAAGCGGGTCAAATTTGAACTGCAGCTGCCTCGTAGTTTCCTCTTTAATTTTTCCAAAATTCATTTATAGGTACATAAGTATCTATTTAATCAGAAATACATGGTTTGGTGGCGATACGTTGAGGTTTGGATGGTGGCCGAATGCCCCAACTCCAGAGCGCGTAAACTCGCATGCCCGCCGCGTGGTCACCGCGTGACCGTGGAGTTGCCACGTGTTCTGGGCAGCCTAGGCATGTCTAGTGGGTTGGGCACTCCCTCGGTAGGTGTTAGGAAGAAGAAGGCAATAGAAGAATCTCACGAGGAGACTGAACTAAGCTCAAACATGAATTAGCAGCCCAGTGTTTGATTAGTGGTAGGGAAAATGCACATGGCCAATGGGCTTGAGGTTTGGCCGAGGATGATCATCTACTAAGGACACATTCTTGGAAAATTTGCAGCTCAAATGGAGGAGCCTAGGTGTCACTTACTTTGCAAAGTACCACACTAGACAGAAATATGAATGTTGAACCTGGACTCAAATAAATGAATGGATTGATCTGAAGTTTGGAGGAAGATGATAATTTGGTCATATGAAGGCACTGTAAAAATTTCATACCATTTTGATAAATAAAAATGGTACTTCCTTCACAGTGCTCTCCACTGAACAGAAAATTGGGAAATGTTGAGGGAGATTGGCTAGATTAAATGAGCTAAAATTTGGTGAAGGGAGGTTATATGGGTAGGGTCATGTCCTGGTAAATTTTCAGCAATTATAAATTAACATAAAATATAGTTGCTTCACAAACTGAAAATATTACCAGAAACAAAGATTGGATGGTGAGCTCACATGGATTGTTAGATGGGGCTCAAATTTTGTGGAGAGATATGATTTGGTAATATAGAAGATGTGGCAAAAATTCAGCTCATTAGGATATGCCTAGCTAGTACTTCCTTCACAACGGTTCTAGCTGAATAGAAAATTTGGAAATTTGTCGAGGAAGATTTACCAGGCAAATGGAGCTGAATATTATCATGAGGCAATGATTTGGATAGTAAAGAATGCCTAATTTTTTTGAGAATTTTGATAATGACAGAAATATAGGCTGCTTCACAACCTAGGGCAAAAATTGACACATAGACATGACACATAGGAAAAACTGATGAGGTGGCGTCTAGTCATAACAATGCAACACAATCTACAAGGCCATGACCATCTATATTGGTCGTTATCAGCTAGAAATAAGGCAGCGGACCAGTGATGTTTGCTTTACGACCATTTCGTGTAAGGAAATTACGATCTTTCTGACCAAAATGGTCGTTATAGTTTAGGGTTTGGAGCCCTCCGAACAGCTTTTGACCAATTGGTCTCAAATGGTCGTAGATTTATGACCAATTCTTCCAGGGTCACTGACAGAAGGTCACAAGTTGACATATTTCTTGTAGTGACGATACCAAGAAGGACGCATGCGATAACTCAAAGAAACACCAGTGCAACGAAGAGGGGTCTGACTCACAGGCCCCACCGGTGGACCCCTCATGCTCAAACTGGCACGAAGATGGCGCGCGGGGCTAAAAGCCGGCCGCCCTCCCAACAAAGGCGATTGAGGAGGAGTGTTGAAATAATTGTGTAGAGATAGGATTCCTGTTTAACTTTGTATCCTTATTTATCTCTTCTTCTGTTTCCCTCTCCATCCGACCTTCTCTCTGTAACGATCCTTCGATCGATCTATCTAGTAAGCCACGACATTATCAATATATATATACAATGCAGGCCGAGAAAAGGGTTTAACGCTCCCCAAACATCTTACAAGGAAGTCATGAAGTACTCACATCTTGATATGTGCAGCTGACCATCTCCATGTCACACACAAAGAACCATGCAGCGAGTCCTATAAGGAATTAGGAACAAGTATCAACGTTCCACTTTTGCTCAACATTTGTACTTTCCTCTGTGCTAAAAAATGGCCGAGGGATCATCGCTTTTACAATGCTTATCATACTGCGAATATTATTCTCTGTTATACCTTTGTCATGCATATCGTGACAAGCACACGAGGACTCAAATTTTACTTTTGCACACTATATATTTAAATCTGCTTAAAAGTTAGTTAAAAAGAACTGCTCAAAGGTTGTAAACCTAATGCTCTCTGCAGGTACTTTATTTCCCGCTGAATGTGCTGATGTATAAAAGATTTTCTTCACATTCAGCGGAAAACAGTAAGTATTGATATGTTGTGTTGTTCCAGTGTGACTATGTTATATTTTCCGCATTAATGGTCAAGAAGCTTGAACTATATATTGTTATTATTATGTGGCATCATGCTTCATGTGAATTTTTGTATTATGTATTTGTCCAAAATGCAAGGTTTACTTTCACTTGGAGTTGCGTGGATTGCTAGCTAGAAAAGAAGGGACATGGTGTGGCGACTAGAGAGGATAGGGTGTGCGCTATGATGTCGAGCAACATGGTGATGGGCGAGAGCCTGAAGGAGAGGCACGAGGGCCAAAAGTTCTTAACAGAAGCAAATGTGACTTTTGATGAATTATGTGTTTGGTTAAGAGTGACTTGAACCTGAAATCATAAAAGTATTTGTAGGTGGGATGTGTTTTGCATATTCAAATTTTGATTTCTAACAAGACCGGCAATGCAGCAGAAAAAAAAACATGTTTAAGCAAAAAAATTGAAATTAATAGGCAAAAGGTGGAAGGCTGCATTTCTGACGGCTGCAAACAGAACCTATGAGGTCGGTGAAGAATTATTGACATGGACAAGTTGCATGTTTAAAAGATGGTGAAATCATATATACTAGAATATAGGATGAAATACCAAAACCATAGGCTCGGCGCCTACTGAATATTGCCGTATTCGCAACCCACAGCTGAAGAGCAAACTTCAATCTTCTCCAAGCATTGTCTAAGTTGAGCATTTGGGTCTTCGTACAGTGTACTTGGTGTTTTCAAAAGAAAATAAAGAGCTAAATAGTTTGATTGGCTCCCACGGCAGCTCAGAACTAGAGTTCTTCAGATAATACCACAGTTTCAGGATAGCTCCGATTCCAAAAGGATCGATCGACGACACAACGATACAACCAATGAGGCCCTTCCGGCGGCGCGACGAGCCGCCTGCCGTCGAGGTGCGGGTAGCACCGGAGCATGGCCATCCTCGTGTCCTCGACGCCGCGCTCGTACCCCTTCGCATCATAGCCCTGGAGTTGGACGGCGTGCTCCTCGGAGGCAAGGAACTCCTGCACCGCCAGCCCCTCGGCGTTCTCCAGCTCCACCGCACCGACCGCGTCCTTGACCTCGGCCAGCTCGGCCCTCACACTCTCCAGCTCCTGCCGCAGCACCGCGGTCTCCGCGGCGGCGTCGCGCTCGCGTGCGGTCACCTTCTGCTGCAGGTCCATGGTGCGTCCCACGATTAAAGATGCGTAGCTCAAACCCTGCGTGCGTCACCAAGAATTAGACAACTCGAAGACATGCTAGGATGCACGCATTGACTTATGTTTCATCAAAACATGCAGCAGTTTTTCGTGGCTAAGTGCGACGACGTCGGATGGCTTCGCCGCCGCGAACACCGGCCCCTGCGACACCGCGAGAATGCCCTGCAGCGCCTCCCGCCCGGCCTCCGTGTCGGCCATGTACCCATGCGCTGCAGGCGGCGACTTCACCGCTGGCACTCCCTGATTTGCGTTGGCCTCCTCCAGCTTCCTCTTCCTCCCGGACGACCGCAAAATCATCCGTGCCGCCGGCATGCTCTCAGTCATCTCGTCAGCAGATGGATTGATTCCTAGCATATATGCACAAGTACACAACACAGATATCAGTATCCTCATCTCGTTGGACCAAGCAGAACAAGACTACCTTGTGTTGGACTCTTACCTCCGATTCGAACAGCAGGCGGCGGCTGTGCAAGTAATTCGGCGGAGAAGGCTGCAGCAAGATTGCTTTTGCATAGAAAGGTCCGGAGATCAATTCCAGTCAAGTGTGCGCGTAGAAGCTTTTCCGGTGAATGTTTCTCCTCATCGGTGAGCAGCGGATCACCGGTGGAACTCTTGGGCGGGGGCCCGCCCCAGCACGCCAGGAACTGCCACGGCACCGGCGAGGTCAAGAAGAAGAATCGTGTTTTCCAGCCCTTGACCTTACGCAGCCCCGTGAAGAGCCCCCCGGCGACGTCCTTAGCCCAGAAGAAGTGGCGGAAGACGGCCAGATGTCCCCCGGTGAGGGACTTGCACGAGCTGTACGCCATGTCGAGGAGTCGGAGGGCCAGAAGAGAAGAAAACTCGACGATAGTTGTAGCGCCAATAGGCGTGGGGCCGATGTCACCAATGGTAGTCGGAGTAGACGAAGTGGTCGGGGAAGATAACGGCGAAACTGGCAATGGGCTGGTGCTGGACGAAGACGAAGGGGGTGAACGGGAGGCAACGGTGGCTACAGGGGTAGCAGCAGCAACGGCCGAAGAAGAGCGGCGGCGGCGGCGGCTAGCTTAGGAGCGAGGCGGCAGTGCTCGAAGTAGGCGAGGAACCCGACAACATGACGAAGATCGGCGTGGACAGCGGCGTTCCCGCGCCGATGGAGGCGGCACGACGCACAACACGGGAAGTCAACGCGCAGGGACAGCGGAGTGGACCGCGGGCCGCGGCGCTACGGCCCGAAGGGGCGATGCAGCGACAGCAAGCGGGTCGGGGCGACGGCGGGAAGACCTCGGGGCGGCGGCGTTGACCGCGGGCCGCGGCGCTACGGCCCGAAGGGGCGGCGGAGCACGGGGTGTAACCACCACTAGTGCAGAAAAACCTAGCTATGGCGTGCCAAAAACAACTTTGCTGGCGTAGGAGCCCCACGCCACCAATATGGCGCCAGTGTTAAAAAATAGTGGTGGCGCTAAAGCCTACGTCAGCACTATTATGTATACTAATGGCGTTGGATTTAACCACACGACGGCATTATCGACAATAGCTATGGCGTGTGACACAGCTCAACGACAGTAATAAGATAAATCTTCTCTCGCGTCGCGCATTGTCCGACGCCAGTACTAGGTTTTTGAAAGCTGTAAAAAAATGCTGCCAGGGCAGCAAAAAATCACTGCCACGGTAGCGTCATTTATTACGAATTTATATAAACACGTTTTGTCCCACGTTGATTTCGACAAGATATTTGCATTAATATATACACACACATCGTTTATTCACATGCGTTCATATATTAACCACACACTGCTATATATGTAGTTCTATCGATCATGATCACTAATTCGCTAAACTAAACCATGCGTGCATATTACATCTTGTTCATTCAACCATAGTTACTACTAACACGGTACTCCTCTACTTTAGGGAAATTTTGAAGAATAGGAAACCCTTGCATGTCCATGGTGTAGGACAGAGATCCACACCGATCTCCAATCTTGAACTTGCAGTCTCTCAGTAGTTGGCTCCATTCATTAATTTCGAGCCGTGCATCTCGTCGTGGTAGTCATCCATCACGTGAGGCACAACACATCTAGGGAGCTTCTGTACTTGAACTTGATAGTAACATAGTAAGCAATATATATAGTAACACATACATACTATGAGTTGAAAGAAGAATGTGTATATGAAAGCGATCAAAATCATACCACGCATTTCTAGAAATGTTGTTCTTGTTCAATGTGTGCACTAGTGGCAGGTGTGGTATATATGGTGCATCATTTGGACCAACTCTGTCTTGGACAAAAGGTCTTGCATGGCAATGGATACACTAATCAAAATATAAAAAACAGAAATTACACTCTGAAGCACAGAATATTACCGTATAATTTTTGTAGTAATTTTGAAGCGTGAGGGAGAAGCCATTATTGTTGTCAAGGTGAGGATCATCGCACATTCCCCTAGCGTGGCAACAGTAGGGGCACTCTTCCATTTTGTGCTGCGTTCATATAATTAAAATCAGCATAAAAAATCGGCATGAGCTTTACTAAAAACTGGACATATATATTGAGTGCCAGAAATTTGACGAAACGGAACTAAATCTACGTTTCGCCAAACATTGACAACTCTGTAGACATTCCCTGCAAAAATGAAACATAGCGCGAGACACTTGCCGAGAGCAACGTGCAATATCACATATATATATATGTAAAACAAGCACACACCGAAAAAGTCGATCAATTCACAATTATCACATATATATAAATATACATTAAACACATTTGCACACATATAATACATTTCATCAATTTACAGGTACACATAATGTGTGCATTTCATCACAATAATATGAACACTAGAACAAATCTACATGAAAATAAGTTGGTAGAGGGAGGTCTTAATTATACCGTCCGGACCAAGAGGGATGCCGGTGGAGGAGGCCGGACACGATGAGTTGTGCAGCGGAACGGCGGGCGGGGGGGGGGTGGGGGGGGGGGGCGGGGCGGGCGGTGGGTGGCGGCGGGGGACAACGTTGGCAAGGCGGGGGGCAAGGCAGGGTGGGGGGGTTAGGGGACGGGCGGCCGGTGGCACGATGGAGGGCAAGGCGGGGGCGAGGGCGGAGGGCAGGGCGGGGTGGGGGAACGGCGGCCGGTGGCAAGGCGGGGCCGACGGCAAAGGGCAGGGCGGCGGCGCGAGATGGGGGGAGAAAGTGAAAATGAGGTCATTTGCACTCTCAGGGGGTAATGAAGCCAAACTGTTCATTGTTAGTGCTCGCGCAGGTGACATTGCCAACGCCAACACTAGATTTTTAAAATAGGGTCGGCCACATATTCATGGATGGCGTCTTGAGCGACAACATGCATAATACAGATATTTACAACGACACAAATTCTTCTCGTGGTTCAGAGTACATAAATATGGTACGGTTAATTTAGGGTACGCGTACGTACGTACAGGGTACACATAGCTAGAAAACTTGATACACAAATGAATCATGCAGTACGACGTCGTTTGACAACCCTCTCAACGACGGTTTGGGTCTTCTTAATCTTGCTTGAGTACTTCCGGCCAGCACTATGACTCTTTCTCAGGAAGGGACGTCCTGTCGCATGCAAGGTAGTTCTGCTCCTTCTAGCGGTGTAGTCTTGCTCTTCATACATCTCCTCTTCTATTGGGTCCACGCCAAATTGATCATAGTCATCCTCGTTGGCGACTCCGTCCATCCCGGCGATGCTCCTTTTGCCTCTCCGGATGACAACACGACTCGGCTTTGAAGGGTCAGTTAAATAGAAGCATTGTGCCACGTCCTTAGCGAATACCCAAGGCTCATATTTGACAGTGATTCCTTTCACTCTTTTTGCACCAGTAGGTTGTGCTTTGGGCAGAGACATGGTAATGAAACCATGTTCTTCATGCTCGATGTTCTTCGCCCATCTGACCCTGAACAATGGCACCGTGTAATCTTCGCCGTACTCAAGTTCCCATATCTCTTCGATCCTGCCGTAGTATCTATTACTCTCATTCTCGGTCAACTGCAGCATCGTCACACCTGAGTTCTGGTAATCACAGTTTTTGTCCTTCGCCTCAGTATAGAATGTGTATCCATTTATATCATATGATTGGTATGTGGCGACAGTGCAAGCGGGGCCTACTGCTAATGCATAGATGAGATTTGCATTGGCTATACCAGTCGGCAGTGGTTTGTCCCGAATTCGCTCTTTGAACCAGGAAGCAAATTTGGAGTTGTGCTCTCTAATAATCTGGGCCTCGGTCCTCTGCCTCCCTGCCATTACGTGCTCTCTCCTTAAGGTCTCCTTGTGAGTTTGCAGCCAAGGACTGATTATATCTGCGTGTTGTAACACTACTGTGTGCGCACTTTCGAAGTCATCTCGGCGGTTTTTTATATCCACATTTAAATCACGTTTTAGCTGTGAGTGACCCACTCCTTCGAGCCTATCAGCATGTTTCTTCAAGGGCAAACCAAGAGATTGATCATCATTTATGACATTCTTGCAGAATGATATACACTCCTCGATTAGATAGGCCTGGACGATGCTTCCATCCGGACGGGCTTTGTCACAAACGTATCCCTTCACAGTTCCATTCATCCGTTCAAACGGGAACATGGTATGCAAGAATGTCGGTCAAAGGTCTTTCACCTCCGCAACAATATGAACTAGTAGATGGACCATGACATCAAAGAATGATGGTGGGAAATATCCCTCAAGTTCACATAGTATTGAAATGATCTCCTCTTGTAGTCGTGTCAGATGACGCACACTGATAGACTTTCGAGACATAGCGTCGAAAAAGCTGCATAAGTCAATGAGTGTGTTGCGGACGTGATCGTCCATTATCCCTCTGAGAGCTACCGGAAGTAATTGTGTCATCATCACATGACAGTCATGCGACTTCATGTTGCTAAACCTTTGCTTCTTCGAGTCAAGATACCTGCGTATGAGTCCCGAGTAGCCGGAAGGAACTTTCATGCCGTCGAGGCATTTGAAAACTTGAGAAAGCTCATCCTCGTCGAGAGTGAAGCAAGCTGGGGGGCAATAATCATCTTTGATTTTGGACACAGTTTTGCCCTGGGCTGACTCATTGGCTTTGGCTTTTTTTTTCCTTCACCTTGTCCTTGGTTGTAATGGACGATGAGGGTTGAAGCTCTTCCCTAATACCGATATCTTTCAAGTCTTGTCTAGCCCTCGGACCATCTTTACTCTTTTCTGGCATGTCAAACAGTGTGCCAAGCAAACTCTCACACACATTTTTTGTGATATGCATCATATCAAGAGAATGAGGCGTACTGAGTAGTTCCCAATACTCCAAGCCCCATAAAACAGACTTCCTTTTCCATACTTTTAGCAGTGTTTTCTCAGACTTCTTTCTTTTCTTTCCTGCCTTAGGGCAATCTTTCCAATTCATTTACATTTGCAAGATTTCTGCTCTAGGCCTCTTATGCGGTGGCCCTTGGGTCTCATCAGTGTTGTCGAACAGATCTCCACGAGTTCTCCACTTGTCATCTTTGTGAAGCCACCTTCTATGGCCCATGAACACTGTTTTGCTATTGCCCTTTTTCGATAGCTGCCGGAAAGATGTGTCATCCATACATTTAACACAACCACAGTGTCCATGGCACGCCTGTCTGGAAATATATCCGTAACCTAGATAGTCATGAACGGTCGTGAGCAATGCTGCTCTCAGGTGAAAATGATTTCCTGTGCTAGCATCCCAGGTTTTGACCCCTTCGGGCTTCCATAATATTTCTAACTCCTCCTTCAATAGCTCAAGATATGTGTTGATATCATTGCCAGGTTGGGTTGGCCCTTGAATTAGCATAACCATGTGTATGTACTTTTGTTTCATGCAGAGCCAGGACGGGAGGTTGTACAACCATACAAATACGGGCCATGTACTATGTGTGCTACTCTGGTTTCCAAATGGATTTAGTCCATCACTACTGACACCCAACCTAGGGTTTCTTGCTTCAGCTACGAATTCTAGTTCTAAATTGTCCAGTGCTTTCCACTGACAATCATCTGCGATATGTCTCAGAATCCCATCATTTTTAGACTTTCCTGTCTTGTGCCAAGTCATGTTCTTTGCTTCCTTCGGTCAGCGAAATATCGATGCAAACGAGGAATCAACGGAAGGTACCATACAACCTTTCGAGGTTCCTTCTTTCCAGGCTTGTATCGGGGTTTGTTGCAAGTTGGACACTCAGTTTTGTTCTTATGCTCATTCCTATATAAGATGCAATCATTTATGCATGCGTGATATCTTACATGCGGCAAATCAAGCGGACACACGATCTTCTTCGCCTCATCTACACTATGAGGCAACAAATTCCCCTTCGGCAAAACTTTGTGTAAATATTCCAATGTAGCATCCAGACTTGCATCTGTACTCTTGAATCTTGCCTTGATATCCAAAAGTTTGAGCGTGACGTGCAGGCGGGTGTGCTCGGGATCGCAACCTTCATACAGTGGAGTTTTCGCGTCTGTTTCCAGTTGCGCCAACTTTAAAGCCTCTTTAATAGCAGCTCTCTCGGTTCTCGTCTTCTTCCTAAGCAGATCTTTGACATGAGGATCTTGTAGCATTGTAGCCAATGACATATCCTGTGTGATAGTCTCATGATCCTCTTCTTGTTCGGGTGGCATTTCATAATTTCCTCCTCCATGCGCATGTTCATTGTTTCCTCCTTCTGGCGGCTCTTCTTCATCGCCAAAGTTTTCTGCATCATTGGTTCCTCCTTCATCATCGCTAACATCCTCCTCACCATGCTTTGTCCATCGTGTATAACCTTCGACGAAACCGCGATGGAGCAAGTGCGCCAGCACGCTGCCATCGAACGGGTTGTGCAAAACTCCATTTTCGCATGTCAAACATGGACATAATATCTGCACTTCACCCTTTTGTATCATATTTGCCACCGCGAAATTGAGAAAGGCCTTCACACTCCGATCCATATTGAATCTTTCGATAGGCGGCGATCAACTAGCGCTGCAAAGGTAAAAGTACTGAAATAATTAGATATATTAGCAATGACGGTATAAAAAATTTCGGCATGACCTTTGCTAAGAAAGGGACATTATGAGTGCCAGAAATTTGACGAAACGGAAATGAATCAACGTTTCGCCAAAACATTGGCAACTCTAGCTGTAGACATTCGTGCAAAATGAAACATCGATATCGCACGACACAACAATAATTCACGAGCATTGTGCAATTTCTATAGCTAGCAACTAATGACACACACGTACACATCCATCACACATATCCATCCATATGCGAATTCCTCGGATATATGCACATAAATTAACGAGAAGTTCGGTCTTTTTTACCTCATCAAACGTGCTGGAGAGGGGGCCGGGGGGCGGGGCCCGGCCGACCGTTGGAGGCGCCATTAATGGAGTGTGGTGAAAATTTTAATGCAAGGTGTGTGTGTTTGAGTGGATGGAGAAGAGAAGTAGCTAGCTTAATTAGCGAGTGAGAGTGTGTGACCTAGCTTAGATCTAACTAATTAGCTACCTACTTAAGAAATCAAGAGAAAATATTTGGTCTTTTTCTCAAGAAGTAGAGAAGAGAGAGAGAGAGGAGGAAGAGGAAAGAGGGAGGAAGAAGAAGAAAATATCTATATGTACTGCGACGTAATTACTGGCGTTGACATACTATGGAACGCCATTAGAAACTTTTATATCCCTGGCGTTCAGGAAATGCCCATGCCGATGCTATGTTGGCTAAAAATTTGATGGGCCCGCAAAACCTATTGCTGGCGTCACTTACCAGGCTACGCCATAGATATTCTGATTAGTACCGGCGTAGTGAACTTTTGCTACGCCAGCTCTAACTTGAGACATGACAGAAGATTGGGACCCACTTAAGGTGGCGTTCCCTATTATTTATACGCCAGCAATAACTGCATACCTATGTCGTACGAAATAGACCGACGCCACTACTATTTTAAAAAATAGTGCTGGCGTTCTTTCAAAATGGCGCGCCACCAACGAATGTTGTGGCTAGCACTTTTTCCACTAGTGCACGGGGACGGCCTCGGGTGGCGAATACCGCGTGCCACACTCGCTATTGCCCGATGAGGCAACGCAGCGGTAGCGCAAGGGTTGGTGCAGCCACGAAGACGACCTGGAATGGACGTCCTCGGGGCGGCGGTAGACCGCGGACCACGGCACAATGGCCCAAAGGGACGACGCAGCGGCAGCACGCGGGTCGATGCAGCCGCAGGGAAAACCAAAGGGCGGCGGCCCGACGGGGTGACGCAGCGGCATCCCGATGCTCGATCGGTGGAGGGATGTGTTGTACTCGGGACAATCTTCACAGGACCTGCGGAGGCGCGCGCAACCGACGGGCCCGATCGGTCGCACAGCGCTGGCGGGTGATCAATCCGATCGCGCATGAGATCGTGGACGCTGCTCGGTGGGGGCGGGGTGGTGGCGGAGTCCAAGCTAAAACTGGCGACGACGGCCACCGTGTGACGACGTGCCGACGAGCGTGTCAGCCTAGCGCCCGGGCGGCCAACGCAGCGGCGCGCGAGCGGCCAACCCCGAGCGGCGAACACAACGCCGTGTGGAGGCGGCCGTACATACGCGGGGTAGGCGGAGGCGGGGTGGTGATGCAGGAATCCTGGTCGGAGTAGGGTGGCGACGGCCGGCACATGACGACGGGCGCAGAGGCGCGGACGATGGCCATGACGGGCCGCCTGTTGCGCCAGGGCGCCGGGTCGGAGAAGTGGCCGGCCGGTCGTGTCGGTGTCGAAGTAGAGGCGCTGGGGCGCTGCGTCGACGGCGGCGGCGGGCGACGCAAACCAATCTTAGATCGGAAAACCAAAAAGAAATGTCGATCAAGACGACCGGCGAGAGAGTGAAAACCCGGATCAAAAGATCGGGAAAAAGACTCTCTAGGGCAGCCGGCCAACACGACCGGTGGACGAACCCTAGGTACGGGCGGCGCAGCCCCCGGCGACGGTCATGGAGGCCGACCACCCTGGGGGCGACGCGGGGCGGAAGCGGTGGGCGGGAGCTAAGGTTTGGACCGGTTAGGCTGATATCATGTTAGAAGGGATAGAGAGGGATTTGATGAAATCGATGTTTATTGCTTGAGCCTTGTGGGCATATATATAGAAATACATGATCATCATGAAATACAAGGCAAGGTGGAATAAATTCTACGCTATCATGTGTTTCTTAAATAAACATTATACTCAACAAATTTTGTAGGGAGGATACTAGAAAACCTAAATGTGTTAGGAGTTTGATGTGGAAGACCAAGTTCGTTATATTTGTGTAACCTCTCGTTAATGAGCTTCACTATATTACTGTTTATATGAGTTGCTAGATTAATTGGTAGTCATTACGAATAAAAGAAACAAGCTGCAAATCTCGCATGGCATGGCGACTAAGCTAGAATTGCTCTAATAAACACTCCCCCCGCTCCTGTGCTGCTCCTGCGCGGGCGGCCCGGGAGAAACCCTAGCCGCCGCCGCCGCCGCCGACAACTCCACCGCCCACCCTCCTTCTCCTCCCGCCGCCGCCTGAGGGCGTCGCCGGGCAAAGCCTGTGCTGCGTCGACGGCGGCGGCGGCGGCTTTTTCCTCCTCTCGTCTGGGCGTGGCGGCGCGGGGCGCGACCTGGTAGTGGGGACTCGCGCGCAATCTGTGGTGGCTTACTGCGGCGACGCGGCGGCGCGGGCGGCGCGGAGGCGCGGATGGCTGCTCATCCGGGGAATCCGTCGATGCTATCCATGGGGGCTCCGCCGATCTGGCTCCCTGAAGGTGGCGGCTACCTAGGCCGGCGGTCTCGTGGCTGCGACCGGGGGACGGCGGAGCGACGCGGAGGTGCTGGGCAGCGCAACCCCCTAGCGACGGTGGCCTGGGCGTGTTGCCCTGCTCGGTCTGGGCGGATCCTCTGCTCCAGATCTAAGGCAGTGATGCGGGGTGGCGGCGACCAGGCAGGTGGTGGCATACGGCGGCAGGACGGCGGCGGCTTGGGCACCCGATCTTGGCCCGGTTGGGCTTCGGCGGGCTGCAGACGTCATGTACTGTTCTGTCAGCGGCATGCTGCTCCTGGGATCGACTTGCAACACGAGGACGTCGGGGGCTCTGGCTCTGGGCGTGGCGATGGTGGCCACCTCCTTCGGCGGAGATGGTCAGCCTGAGGCTGGGTGGTCGGATCTTCAGATACGTCATCTAGTCCCGGGTGCGAGTTGGGGAGACAGAATTGCCGATGAAAACCGAGCCGATGGCGGGCGATGGCGGCGTTTTGCGTCGTTACCTTGTTGAAGGCATCGTCATGTAACTTCTTTCGACCCACTCGTGCTGCTTCGGGGGAAACCCTAGGATCTGGTCATCCAGATCAGAGGATGGCGGTACTGCGATGTTGTTTCTCTCTTGGAAGCATCGTTTGTGGAGCAGCGCTAGAAGACAGAGGGAGGAGGTGGAGCGGCTAAGTCTTGCATGGAGCTTCGGTGGAGATGTCAAGTCATGCCTAGCCGACAGGTGCTACGCTGTGTCATGCCTGGTCGGCAGGTGCTCCGCACGACAGATCTTCCAAAGTCTTCGCGTCTGGATGGATGCGCGCAGGGCGGTGGCGCCGTTGGACGCCGTGGTGGCGTCGACGGATGTTCGGACTGGCAAGGATGATGCGGATCTCTCTCCTAAAGATGAGTCAGCGGTCTGATGATAATGGCGGCTTCTAAAACGTGTGCATGTGGTGTGCGCTTTAGGTCTGCTGCACCGGTTGTTGGTTCCGATACGTTATGCGGATGGATCGGCGACGACACCGGTTTTAGATATGAGGGGTGAGAGCACTCCTTATTATCGAGTTTATAAGTGTGAGTGGTGGCTTCAGATGGCTTGATGTATGTTCTTGTTAGTCCTTTGTTGAATAATTAATAAAAATGGTTGTATGCATCGATTGATGCAGTGGTCGGAGGTTTAACCTCCTTTTCCAAAAAAATGTACAAGGGCATGGTACCGATCTGGCCTCGCACGGAGACTATGCTAGAATTGTTGTAACAAACACTCCTTGGTTTGATGTACAAGGGCATTGTTGTGTCCTACCGCTACCGATCTGGCCTCGCAAGTAATTTTGGTGTCATGTTTTATTGTCACATGAGACCAATTTATGCAAGAACGCCTAGAAGGCGCGCCCCACTTCCTAGTAAAAATACCTGCCTTCCCTATATGATACTTGTGCCGCGTGATGCAGTGAAGTGTCGATGAGTAATCAAGCCATCGAATCGTCTTTACAAAAACTTCTCCATAAGAAAAAGCTCCTCGGGAGACAAGAGTAGTCAGGGCGGCAGGTGGAGGATGAAGTCGGGCGGCAACGGTGGACGCTGGCGGTGGTTGGCTGTCGGTGGAAGCCGGTGTCAGGGAGGAAACCAACTCGGGAGGAACGAGGGCGCTTGGTGGAAGCAATTGCGGTGAACTGGTGGAGGAGCTGGAATCGGCAGCGGTGAACTAGGCATTGGCCATACTTGGGGTGGAGGCTACCTGGTGCGGCGACGATGGAGAACTAGGAGGGTATTAAGACTCAGGTTGCTACGCATGGCGGCGGCGAAGTGTGTACGATGCCATGTTGTGAGAGAGAGGGAGTGAAAATTGAAGGTGGCGGTCAGTCATGAGAGAGAGTCCCAAGTGCTCGTTGCCTCGTTCATGGGTTGGTACCAGATTTTTTGGGGGGCTATAATTACCTCTCAATTGTTAATGCGGATAGTGAAATAGGTGTTCCATAGGAGAGTACAATGTGTATTTTTTTACATAAGTTGGATAAAAGGGGATGGAGAGTGTTCCTCCATGACTAAATGAGAAATAGGAATGCTTGCGGAGTCTTGACGGACACAACTTAATCGTGAGATGACTCTCGAGTCCACACAACTAGATTTGATTCCCCATGCATGAAAAGACCTCTTCTAAAACTAGACGCACCGCTACTGCAGGCTACTCCGGAGGGACTAGATATCAGTAGTAGTGCCTTGATGACCTACAAATATAGTGAATCAATCGTATTTATTTTTATAAATAAGAATGTCGAATCCAACGAGAAGCAAAAGAAATTAATAAGTGGTTTCAATAAGGTATCCGTGGACTGGTCCCTATGTTTGTTTTCTTGCAAACTAGAGGCAAACCAGGGGCATTGCGGGGCGTCCAAACCGCTACAACGTACGCGACGGACACTTCAAACTCACCTGTCGGTGCTAAAACCGATCGATCTCGGGTAGGGGTCTCGAGTTATAGGTCTAAGAACAATTGTAACAGAAGACAAGGGAGACGATGTTTACCCAGGTTCGGACCCTCTCAAGGAGGTAAAACCCTACGTCCTACTTTGATGGTATTGATTCGATGAAGTACAAAATACAGGGTGATCTACCTCGAGATCACATGATTGTGTTCTAAAACCATAAAGCTTGTGGTCGTGTTCCCAAAGAATAAAACACCTCGACTTATATAGACGCCGGGGGTACCTAAGTTACACGTATGGTCGGTTGCCAACTAGAAGTACGCATGTCAACTACTGTAATCCTTCTTGAAATACACACCACATCTTCGGAACTTTCCATCTTGCTTACGTCGAGGGCCACAGCTTTGGTGGTCCTCCCTCCAGTGATCGGCGGGGCACCAGCCCGACCCATGGACGACGGGCTGTATAGGTTGATACCCCTTAATCAAGGACACCCTCACCACCCACAGACCTCTCCCGCGTGAAGCGATTGTCTCGCATTAATGTCGCTCCAAAGCGCCATCACCACATTCGTGCCTGCGTAGAGCGGACGCGACCTCTCAATGGCTACGGCATTGAAGAGGTGTGTCGGCTGAAATATGTAATGAATTTGGTCTGGTTTGTTTGAAATATGTTGGACACCTTGTGACGGTGTCCTGAATAAGGGGGTACTAACCCAGTCGGTCCATTCTCTTTGGGTTGGGTTGACGAGCCTTCGTTCGTAATCAAGATGGACTCTGGGAGCCGTACGCAGGAGGCGTGATCAAGATTGCCTCCTCCGAAGACTTGACGTATACTACAAGATCTCTGCTGCCGCCTAGCTCTTAGCCACCGACCTTGTAACCCTAGATACCCTCCCTGGCGTGTATATAAGCCATAAGGTTTAGCCCGTAAGGGGGACATCAACACAAAATCATTCACCTAGCCCTAGAGTTAGATCACACATTACGATCTTGAGGTAGATCAACTCTGTACTTAATACATCTTCATCAATATAAACAAGAGCAGGACGTAGGGTTTTACCTCCATCAAAAGGGCCCGAACCTGGGTAAGCATCGTCTCCTTCGTTCCTGTTACCCTCGATCCGAGATCCACAGCTCGGGACCCCCCTACCCCGAGGTCTGCCGGTTTTGACACCGACACTCGTGCTTTCATTGAGAGTTCCGCTGTGTGATCACCAGCAAGATCGATGGCTCATCTGCAGATCAATTGCTTCAACGGCCTCGGGAGCGTTTTCGCCCCCGGCCAGCTTTTAGTGTTCGGCAGCATGGTCTTTTTGCGCCGACTTGATAGGTCATCTGGCCTCTGTCGAGAATTAAGCACCAAGTCGGATCGTGACCTTCGACAGCCTCGAGTACACAGCGAACTCCTGTGGCGAGCTCGTCTTATCAGGATGGGTGCCCGGCCGAATCGAGAACTCATCTGGATCCGGAGGCTCGACTCCGGGACCGATCTCTGTCGCGGCGTCGTTAGAGACCCCCGATGTAACTACTCCGGCCGGCCCCCTTCCGATTTCCAGTCCGGATGTAGATCCGGCTCCTACTTCAAAAATTACGTCAGGATCAGAGCTGACCTTGGCGCAAAACCTGGAATCACTCCCAGATCCCCTTTTGCGCCGAAGACACATCAAGTTACACTCCGGGCATACTTCGAGTCAGCCCAGCTTATAACACAGCGATAAATCCTGAAGAACTGTCTCGCCTCAATGAGATGCTTGATCATATCCAGAGCATGTCCATCTCGGACGGCAAGACTTTGGTCTATGATCAGGTCGGACTTAAAGCCGACGATCGGGAAATCTACATCCCACCCACCACCCACCTAGTCGCCACGGTCGATGATTTAACCGATGTATTAGACTATGATGAGGCCACGGACATGGAGGAAGATGCCGATGGCCCTGTAGAAGACACCTAGCCTGTGGTAAACACCGACCGGTGGACTGCCACATCTACTTACGAAGTCTACATGGTGGACACCCCCAATACTCCTCCAAGACGTCGGCGAAAACGTAGAAGAGGCAACAATGGGGAACCTAGCGGCAATAATGCAACCGCCGATAACATCGACGAAAAAGCCTGTGACCCCGACAACCCCGAGAGAGACCTGATAACCCACAAGTATAGGGGATCGCAACAGTTTTCGAGGGTAGAGTATTCAACCCAAATTTATTGATTCGACACAAGGGGAGCCAAAGAATATTTGCAAGTATTAGTAGCTGAGTTGTCAATTCAACCACACCTAGAGATTAATTATCTGCAGCAAAGTGATCAGTAGCAAAGTAGTATGATAGTTTTGATAGTAGTAGCAACAGTAATAGTAACGATAGCAGTAGTAACTTAGCAAGAACAATATAAGAGAAAATCGCAGGCATTGGATCGGTGAATTCGTTGGATGATATTCATCATATAATAGTCATAACCTAGGGCGATACGGCACTAGCTCCAGTTCATAAATATAATGTAGGCATGTATTCCGTAAATAATCATACGTGCTTATGGAAAGAACTTTCATGACATCTTTTGTCCTACCCTCCCGTGGCAGCGGGGTCCATAAGGAAACTAAGGGATATTAACGCCTCCTTTTAATAGAGAACCGGAACAAAGCATTAACACATAGTGAATACATGAACTCCTCAAACTACGGTCATCACCGGAAAGTATCCTGAATACTGTCACTCCGGGGTTTGCGGATCATAACACGTAATAGATGGCTATAACTTGCAAGATCGGATCTAGAACATAGATATAATGGTGATAACATAAACGGTTCAGATCTGAAATCATGGCACTCGGGCCCAAAGTGACAAGCATTAAGCATGGCAAAGTCATAGCAACATCAATCTCAGAACATAATGGATACTAGGGATCAAGCCCTAACAAAACTAACTCAATTACATGATAAATCTCATCCAACTCCTCACCGACCAGCGAGCCTACGAAGGAATTACTCACTCCCGGTGGGGAGCATCATGGAATTGGCAATGGAGAAGGGTTGGTGATCATGAAGATCGAAGATTCCCCTCTCTGGAGCCCCAAACGGACTCCAGATCTGGCCTCCCGATGAAGAACAGGAGGTGGCGGCGGCTCCGTCTCGTGAAACATGATAATTCTTCCTCTCCTGGGCGCGCCAGGAGGGGGGCGCCCTGGTGGGTTGTGCTCACCCAGGGGCCCCCCTCCGGTGGTTCTTGGCTCCAGTATTTTTCTTTTATTCCATAAAAAATCTCCAAAAAGTTTCGTTTCATTCCAAGAACTTTTATTTCTACACAAAAACAACACCATGGTAGTTCTGCTGAAAAAGCGTCAGTCCGGTTTAGTTTCATTCAAATCATGCAAATTAGAGTCCAAAACAAGAGGCAAAGTGTTAGGAAAAGTAGATACGACGGAGACGTATCAACTCCCCCAAGCTTAAACCTTTGCTTGTCCTCAAGCAATTCAGTTGATAAACTGAAAGTGAAAAAGAAAAACTTTTACGAACTCTTTTGCTCTTGTTTACATAAATAAGCTTAAGTAGCACCTAGGTTTTTAGCAAAGATCATGACTAACCATGCCAATGATAACTCTTAAAAATTATATTAACTCACATCAATGGCATAAACAACTAGCGAGCAATAATAAGGCATCTCAAATGACAACACTTTGTCAAAACAATCATGATACAATATGACAACAGTGGTATCTCGCTAGCCCTTTCTGAGACCGCAAAACATAAATGCAAAGCACCTCCAAAGTTCAAGCAGCGACTAGACATTGTAATTCATGGAAGAAAAGATCCAGTCATGATGCACCCAACATTAGCTATACACAATGCATGAGGATGATAATAGTGCTCTCAGATCTAGCGCTTATTTGAGAAGGTGATGACACAACATAAAAGTAAATAGATAGTCCCTTCGCAGAGGGAAGTAGTGATTTGCAGCAGTGCCAGAGCTCAAATTTTTAAAACAGAGATAAATGAAATTTTGAGAAATGCACCCTTCCTGTTTACTTCGCAACCATTAGTTATCGGTATCTTCCATGCTAAACACATTAGTGGCGGTTCCCAAGCGATAAAAGGTAAAGGTTTACTCCCCCTCCACCAACAAACACACTCCACGGCTAACCGAATACACGGGTACCGTCCATACCAACAACAATCCTGGGAGAGTTTTTTTTAATTATTTGCAATTTTGAATTCGGGACTGGGAATCCCTATTACCGCCCCTCTCGTGCAAGAACGAGTGAATAAACACTCATCATGAGAATAACCCGCTTAGCATGGAAGATACTGACTACCTCCTGTCGCTCTATGAACAATCCAGGCACACAAAAATGGATATTTATTTGAAGTTTTTAGAGGTGGCACATGCAAATTTACTTGGAACGGCAGGGTAATACCGCATATATGTAGATATATGGTGGACTCATCTGGAATAACTTGGGTTTCAGGATTTTGATGCACAAGCAGTATTCCCGCTTAGTACAGGTGAAGGCTAGCAAATAGGTTGAGAAGCGGCCAGCTAGAGAGCAAAAACGGTCATGAACATGCATTATGCATAAGTAACATTGGATACTAGCATGAGTAGGATATGAACACCATGAACATAAATATCATAGAGGCTATGTTGGTTTTGATTCAACTACATGCATGAACATGTGCCAAGTCAAGCCACTCGAACATTCGGAGGAGGATACCATATCATGATACCACATCACAATCATTTTAATGCATGTTGACATCCAAGATAAATCATTATCCACTCCTAGCTACTTAAGATGGCATGAGAAACTATAATCTCTAATTGTCATTGCAAACATGTTTAATCATAATAGGCTGAATCATGGATACTAGGTTAAACATATTTACAAAATCAGAACAAGTTGAGTTCATACCCGTTTCTCTGTGCCACAGCCAGTTCATCAAATATCGTCATTATTGCCTTTCACTTGCACGACCAAATGATATGGAAAATAATAATTGTGCAAGAGTGTCGTGAACAAAGCTGGAATCTGCAAACATTTTATTCAAAGGAGAAGACAAGGTAATTTGGGCTCTTCGTTAGATCAGTAATAATGCATATGAGAGCCACTCAACATTTTCATCTTGGTCTTCTCCTTGGTACGACTCATTAAAAAGAAAAGAAATTCAGAGAAACACACTGAACTATTTTTGGATTTTTTTAGTTTTTTCTAGAAAAAAACAAATTAAAGAGGGAAAAACAAAAACGAGAAAAACTATTTACACGGGAAAGCTCCCAACAAGCAAGAAGAATTGAGAAATCTTTGGGTTTTCTTTTAATACTACAACTAATTTAAACTAGAAAGAAAAACCGAAAAGAAGCAGGAAATATTTTTGTATTTTCTCAAAGTTTTTTAAACACACAAGAAGAAGGTGAGAAAATGAATCTAGCATGGATAATACAATGAAAAAGTGTGGACACCGACAACTGGAATGAAATATATGAACATGAATGTAATGTCGGTGGAAATATGTACTCCCCCAAGCTTAGGCCTTTGGCCTAACTTGGTAATCACTACTCGCGGCCTGCGTAATAATCAGAGCGATAGCTCACGGAGGCTCTTGGTGCAGACTCCTCAGCCCGCCGAGCAGCCACAACCTCTGTGTTGTGTGCGCGGGCCTCGTTCTCAAGAACATAATACCTTCCCTTGCTGTGAAAATCAAAGAGAGCAGGCACAGGCAAAAAGGTGTCCACAACGGACTTTTTATTGAACAATAGGTTATAAGTATAATTTTGGATTTCCCCAGTAAGGAACTTATGGCGTTTCATGGCATCAAAGTCTAAGTACTGAGTGGGAAGGATGGGGTCATTAGGCTCAGGTGAAACACCTAACTCTTCTGCTAAGCGTGAAGCATAAATCTCACCATAAAAATATCCACTACCAGCGTTGTGTTGAAGTCTACGTGCAACAATCGCTCCAAGGTTATAGCGTTTAACACCAATGAGGGTAGTGTATATGAGGCTCAAGTCAGGAGCACAAAGTGTACTACAGTCTTGTTTGCCTACGATGCATTTTCCATTAAACAGTGCAAAGTATTGAATTGATGGGAAATTAATACTTTTTATTTTACCTTGCGTCACCCCTCTATTCTCACCATAGCAAAGACTAGTTAAAAATAACTCATACTCGGCCCTTGGTGGTTCGTCCATCAAACCCCAATATGGAATTTTACTTGCAACACAGAATGCATCTAGAGGCATAGTGACTGAACGATCATAAAGTTTAAACGAGACTCTAGACTCACGAGGATGAAATTTAAACTCTTTAGTGAACGATTCTATAAGACTGAGGTACTGATTGCACTTATCTTGAATGTAAGGGCCGAGCTCGGTATTGTGGACATATTGCTCAAAATCTTCTTTAATACCTGCACTCAACATGAAATTGTCGCACGGCCATAGACATGATTTGGTAGCGGCATCCCGTATCGAACTTGCACTTGGTTCAACATAAGACCGACGGGTTGAGCCACTACTAGAAGATGCCTCCGAGGACCTCCGCCTCGAAGAACTCCTTCCAAAGAGGTTCATCATATATGCGTACAAATTTCTGAAAAAAATTCGACCACAAAATTTTATTAACAAAACTTTGCAAGATTAATAGCAACTACTCATAAGCATGCATAGAAGCTATATTGAGCATTCAAACTACTTAGAACTCTAAGAATTCAACATGCAAGCTCATCTACAACAACACCAAGAGTAGCTAATTATTCAAAATATAAACCACTAAAGTAAAAACTAATTGGACAAACGGGGGAGTCACATACCAAGTAGCAATTCTGCGAAACAGTTTCGGAAACGGAGCTTCGAGCAAAGAGATCGAAATCCGCAGGTTTGAGAGAAAGAACACGAGAGAGAGCAATGGTGAACTTTTTCTAGAGGTAGGTGATGGTGTGGACTAAAGAGATAAGTGAGGGGGACCACAACCCACCAGGGCGCGCCTGGGGCTGCTGGCGCGCCCAGGTGGGTTGTGCCCACCTGGTGCACCCCCCTCTAATGTTATTTGCATAAAAAATTCTTAAATATTCAGAAACAAATCGTATTAAATTTTCAAGGCATTCTGAAAACTTTTATTTTTTGGTCATTTTTATAATGCACGGGAAAATCAGAAAACAGACAAAACATGGCAATTTATTTTATTTAACTAAGAAAAATAGAGAATAAAAGTTGGGAGCAGATGGTAGTGCCTACTAAATTCATCAACTTCATACCTCTCAAAAATGATCCATTAATAAGGTTGATCAAGTCTTATTAATAACCACTTTCGATTAGCATGAAACCGAAGAACTTTCGTAAAACACTAAGTTACCTCTACAGGGATATGCATGTCCCCAACAATAAGCATTTCATATTTCTATTTGGCAGTAGGTAGAGGTAGTTGAAAACTTCCAATAGTGATTGTCGGAGATTTTTCAATAACATTAATACCATTCACTTGGAATTGTTTCTTCGGAAAGTGCACCATATGCTCATTACCATTGATATGAAAAGTGACCTTGCTTTTATTGCAATCAATAACAGCCCCTGCAGTATTCAAAAAGGGTCTACCAAGGATAATCGACATGTTGTCGTCCTCGGGCATCTCAAGTATAACAAAGTCAGTCAAGATAGTAACATTAGCAACAACAACGGGCACATCCTCACAAATACCGATAGGTATGGCAATTGATTTATCAGCCATTTGCAAAGATATTTCAGTAGGTGTGAGTTTATTCAAATCAAGTCTTTTATATAAAGAGAAAGGCATAACACTAACACCAGCTCCTAAATCACATAAAGCAGTTTTCACATAATTTCTTTTTATGGAGCAAGGTATAGTTGGTATTCCAGAATCTCCAAGTTTTTTGGGCACTCCATCCTTAAAAGAATAATTAGCAAGCATGGTGGAGATTTCAGCTTCCGGTATTTTTCTTTTATTAGAGATGATGTCTTTCATGTACTTTGCATAAGGGGCCATCTTTAATATATCAGTCCAACGAGTGCGCAAAAAGACTGGCCTAAGCATTTCAGCAAAGCGTTCAAATTCTTCATCATCTTTTTTGTTAGTTGATTTAGGTGGAAAGGGCATGGGTTTTTTAACCCATGGTTCTCTTTGTTTACCATGTTTTCTAGCAACAAAGTCTCTTTTATCATATCTTTTATTTTTGGGTTGTGGGTTATCAAGATCAACAGCTGGTTCTATCTCAACATCATTATCTGGTTGTTTATCATTGTCTGGTTGAGTATCTTCATGAACATCATCATTATCTTTTTCATTATCACTAAGTGAATGTTCATTACCAGATTGAGTTTCAGCATCAGAGATAGAAACATCATTATCATTATCAGGAGGTTTTTCTATTTCAGGTTCACTAGAGGCAAGCAAAGTCCTATCATTTTTCTTTTTCTTCTTCTTTTTAGAAGGACTAGGTGCATCAGTGTTAATTCGTTGAGAGTCTTGTTCAATTCTTTTAGGATGTCCTACAGGATAAAGTGGTTCCTGAGTCATTTTACCTCCTCTAGTTACTACTCTAACAGCAAAGTCATTTATATTATTATTCATTTCATCTAGCAACTCTCTTTGAGATTTAGCAACTTGTTCTAGTTGATTTTGAACCATAGAGGCATGTTTTCCTACACCTCTAACATCATTGGTGATTCTAAATAACAAGTAACTCAAGCGAGCAATCATATCAGAATTATATTTCAATTGTTTCATAACATTTTCATTGAAGTGATATTGTTTTCTAATGTAATTATCAAACTCATAAAGGCATTGACTAGGATGCATATTATAAGGATTGTCATTATCATTAAATTTCATTAAAGAATTTACCTCTACCACCTTGGGTGGTGGTGTGTCAAGTCCATGTATCTCTTCAATAGGAGGTAAATTTTTAACATCCTCCGCCTTAATACCTTTTTCCTTCATGGATTTCTTTACCTCTTGCATATCTTCAGGACTAAGATATAAAATACCCCTCTTCTTTGGAGTGGGTTTATGCGGTGGTTCAGGAAGAGTCCAATCATCATAAATTTTCAATATATTATTCAGTAATTCCTCAGCTTGTTCAACAGTTCGTTCCCTGAAAACACAACCAGCACAACTATCTAGGAAGTCCCTAGAAGCATCAGTTAGTCCATTATAGAAGATATCAAGTATTTCATTTTTCTTAAGAGGATGATCAAGAAAAGCATTTAGCAATTGGAGAAGCCTCCCCCAAGCTTGTGGGAGACTCTCTTCTTCAATTTGTACAAAGTTAAATATTTCCTGTAAGGCAACTTGTTTCTTATGAGCAGGAAAATATTTTTCAGAGAAGTAATAAATTATATCTTGGGGACTACGCACACAACCAAGAGCAAGAGTATTGTACCAAGTCTTAGCATCACCCTTTAATGAGAACAGGAATAACTTGAGAATATAGTAGTAGCAAATTTTCTCATCATGAGCAAATAGGGTGGCTATATCATTTAATTTAGTGAGATGTGCCACAACAGTTTCAATTTCATAACCATGGAAAGGATCAGATTCAACCAAAGTAATTAACTCTGGGTCGACAGAGAATTCATAATCCTTATCATCAACAAAGATAGGTGAAGTAGCAAACTTAAGATCACATTTCATTCTAGCATTCAAAGATTTCTCTTTCAGTTTGCATAATAATTTCTTAAGATCATCTCTATCATTGTAAACAAGAAAATCTCTAGCTATCTCCTCATCCATAACATAACCTTCAGGTACCTTAGGTAATTCATATCTAGGAGAGTTAAGTCTAATAGGTGTTTCAAGATTTTCAGTTTCAGGTACTTCATCAGTTTCATCAATTTCAGCATTCTCTATATCTTTAACTCTAGCAATTTGTTCATCAAGAAAATCACCCAGTGGCACATCATCATCAAGCAAGGTACTAGCATCATCATGAGTAGCATTCATAGAAGTAGCATCATTAATAACTTGTGACATATCAGGATTAATAGCATGTGGTGGTGTTGCAAGTCTACTCAAAATAGAAGGTGAATCAAGTGCAGAGCTAGATGGCAGTTCCTTACCTCCCCTCATCTTAGAGGGAAATATTTTAGTCTTGGTATCCTTCAGATTCTTCATAGTGATAAATTGATAATAATCCCAAGTGACTCAACAAATATAGCTATGCTCCCCGGCAACGGCGCCAGAAAAAGGTCTTGATAACCCACAAGTATAGGGGATCGCAACAGTTTTCTAGGGTAGAGTATTCAACCCAAATTTATTGATTCGACACAAGGGGAGCCAAAGAATATTTGCAAGTATTAGCAGCTGAGTTGTCAATTCAACCACACCTAGAGATTAATTATCTGCAGCAAAGTGATCAGTAGCAAAGTAGTATGATAGTTTTGATAGTAGTAGCAACAGTAATAGTAACGGTAGCAGTAGTAACTTAGCAAGAACAATATAAGAGAAAATCATAGGCATTGGATTGGTGAATTCGTTGGATGAAATTCATCATATAACAGTCATAACCTAGGGCGATACGACACTAGCTCCAGTTCATAAATATAATGTAGGCATGTATTCCGTAAATAATCATATGTGCTTATGGAAAGAACTTGCACATCTTTTGTCCTACCCTCCCGTGGCAGCGGGTCCATAAGGAAACTAAGGGATATTAAGGCCTCCTTTTAATAGAGAACCGGAACAAAGCATTAACACATAGTGAATACATGAACTCCTCAAACTACGGTCATCACCGGAAAGTATCCCGAATACTGTCACTCCGGGGTTTGCGGATCATAACACGTAATAGGTGACTATAACTTGCAAGATCGGATCTAGAACATAGATATAATGGTGATAACATAAATGGTTTAGATCTGAAATCATGGCACCCGGGCCCAAAGTGACAAGCATTAAGCATGGCAAAGTCATAGCAACATCTATCTCAGAACATAATGGATACTGGGGATCAAGCCCTAACAAAACTAACTCGATTACATGATGAATCTCATCCAACTCCTCACCGACCAGTGATCCTACGAAGGAATTACTCACTCCCGGTGGGGAGCATCATGGAATTGGCGATGGAGAAGGGTTGGTGATGACGAAGATCAAAGATTCCCCTCTCCGGAGCCCCAAATGGGCTCCAGATCTGGCCTCCCGATGAAGAACAAGAGGTGGCGGTGGCTCCGTCTCGTGAAATGTGATAATTCTTCCTCTCCTGGGCGTGCCAGGAGGGAGGGGACGCGCCCTGGTGGGTTGTGCTCACCCAGGAGCCCCCCTCCGGTGGTTCTTGGCTCCAGTATTTTTCTTTTATTCCATAAAAAATCTCCAAAAAGTTTCGTTCCATTCCGAGAACTTTTATTTCTGCACAAAAACAACACCATGGTAGTTCTGCTGAAAACAGCGTCAGTCCGAGTTAGTTTCATTCAAATCATGCAAATTAGAGTCCAAAACAAGAGGAAAAGCGTTAGGAAAAGTAGATACGACGGAGACGTATCAAGACCATCAAGCTTCCCTAGGGCGGAATGGAAGACCCGATGGACATCTCGAGCATTCAGATCCCGATGACCTCTTCGAAGGGGTCGATGACGATTACATGCCGGAATCTGAGGAGGACGAAAGCCTCAGTACCGAGGACTTTGTTGTCCCCGAAGATCCTTTTGGACAAGAGCGCTTCCGGTGGTGCCTCATTGCAACGGCTCGGAGCATGAAACGCAAGCAACGTAGCTACAGGCCAGTACCTATGCACTGAATGAAAAGGGGTCGAAGTGCTCTCCGCCAAACAAGACATGGAAGACCAGCGTCGTAGTGTGCCGAAATCATACCCACATAGGCATCTCCTGTCGGAGTTTGACGAGTTGCTCGCTAACGACCACGACCGACCCCCTAGAGGGCGGGACAGGCGAATGCGGGAAAACCTCAACGACCGGCCACCCCCACGCCATTATGGCAAGGACCCCATGGATTACCTAGATCCACATGACGTTCGACGTCGCATCGAGGCAAACATGGCACCTCCTCGGTCCATCTACGGATCAAGAGGATGCGCACCCGCCGGGCTTGACGGCTATGATGCCTGGATGGACAGGAATGGTCGTGCCCGAGACCAGGCCTACTCACAGCTCTCTCTCGACCTCCGACGAGATGCTCCTCAGTTCCGAGGTTCGGCCCACCCAATCTGCTTTAAAGAGAGGGTGATGGAACATCAATTTCCTGAAGGATTCAAGCCCATCAATATCGAATCATACGATGGCACCACCGATCCAGCGGTATGGATCGAGGACTTCCTTCTCCATATATACATGGCCAATGGAGATGATCTCCATGCCATCAAATATTTGCCTCTCAAACTAAAGGGACCGGCTAGGCATTGGCTTAACAGCCTGCCTCCTCACTCTATTTGCAGCTGGGAGGCCCTAGAGGACGCTTTTCGAGCAAACTTCCAGGACACGTACATTCGACCTATGGATGCTGATGATCTCAGCCGTGTCACCTAGCAGCTAGGCGAATCAGCCCGAAAATTCTGGAATAGGTTCCTCACCAAGAAGAACCAAATCATAGACTGCTCTGAAGCTGAGGCCATCGCCGCATTCAAGAACAATATCCGAGACGAATGGTTGGCCCGTCAGTTCGGCCAGGATAAACTGAGGACTATGGCTGCTCTCACCTTGTTGATGACTCGCTTCTGCGCGGGAGAGGATAGTTTGTTGGGTTCTACGGTAGGGTGCGTCGACTGCAACTTAAAATAATTCCTACCCGCAGAACAACCAGGAACATGCTACGAGAATGGATCACGGGTCATTACCAGTAGACACGCAGTGCTGTGCAGCGGAAGTAGAGTTGGGGCAGCGTGTCCAAAGTCGTCTCCTCCTCATCCGATCTTCCTCGAACAGCCGGTCATCAGATCCCACGTACAAGTTCACTGGAGAGGCACAAGTGCACCGCCTCTAACGGTATCCGCGCGTGTAGGAGGAACACCGTGCGGTGGACTGCTAGGTCCGATCACATAGTCGGCAGTGAGTGGAGGTGGCTATTCGCAAGACATGCAAACCCTAGTGACAATGTTGAAGCGATCAACCAAATGAGTGTGCCACACCTCCACTTTATATAGGCATCCGTCGTGGGCTCAACACTTGGGCCTCACACGGATCCTAAAGCCCAAAGTCTATTCAGCCTGGATCCGAGTCCGAGTAGGATCACACCTGACTCGTGGAGTCGGATCCGACCTCACAGGTTCCTTCCCTTAAGCGCGCGACCCCTTAGGTTCTCGTTCACTTGGTCTCGAGTCGGATCACATCTGACTCGGCTAGTCGGTAGCGGCCTCGAGCAAAGCGTGCCGACTCCAAGTGTCTGATGAAGCTGGTTAGGCGAACCTATACATCATAGTTATGTTCCCTTTGCCATATGATATATGTTGTCAGGCTCAAGGCGAGTTTGTCATCCTTGTGCTAGCCCAACCTCTTTCTCGTTCCAGTGATGCCGACCACAAACCGGATTATCTCATAATCCTAATCGCATGGACATGCTTATCTTGGTCGGATCACATGAGGGGCCCAGAGTATATCTCTCCTGATCGGAGGGGCAAATCCCATCTTGCTCGCCCATGTCTCGCAGCATGGGTCTGGACAAGCCCGAAACCTACCTTTGTAACTACCCAGTCACGGAGTAGCGTTTGGTCAGCCCAAAGCAGGTCTGTCACCATCCCGAGTGCATGCGCCAGCTTAGATCTTAGGACAGAGAACGTATGTTGTACTAGAGACTCACAGATGACATATCGCTGCATCTCATAGTTGGGTCTATCCAACTCGGACCTTATCTCGACTCGGATCCGACCAGATCCTTCCAAGTCCATATTATCCGGTTAGCATCCAATGCTCCATGGCTAGTGAGACCAAGCCATCGACCGTGTCATATGCTAGTCTATTCGGCTGTGCGTCCACACAACCCTTTCGACTAGGGACCTTTTAGGACAGTCATCATACAATGCATAGTCCCACAAACAAGTCACGTACTTGTTGATACACATCATTGATAATGTCCAAGGACTATCTTTATTCATAAACACATAGGCAATATCATCATACATGATTGCCTCTAGGGCATATCTCCAACATAGTTGGCTCGCCCGCAGTTCTCACAATGGCGAGGCAGGCACCTTGGAAATATGCGACGCCAATGGAAAACTGAAGCACAGGTATAAAACTGGGGGCAGCAATACAGAAGACATTGCGGTCAATGCAGGTTTCACCGGAGCTAAATCCGGACATAAAAAGAAGCCCTTTAAAGGGAACAAAGACGAACCTAGCCAGCTTGACAGACTCCTGGACCGCCCATGTGCAATCCACGGCACTCAGGACAAACCAGCAACCCACACTAACAGGAATTGTTGGGTCTTTAAACAAGTCGGCAAGGTAGCGACAGAGGGTCAACATAAAACCCAAAATTACAGCGAAGATGAGGAAGAACCTCGGCGGCCCAATAATGGAGGCCAAAATAAGTTTCCTAGCGAGGTAATAGAGGTCAACATGATCTATGTCACCCACATCCCTAAAAAGGAGAGGAAGGGAGTACTTCGGGATGTCTATGCGTTGGAGCCAGTCGCCCCGAAGTTCAACCCCTGGTTGACTTGTCGGATCACTTTTGATAAGCATGACCATCCGACCAGCATTAGGCATGGTGGATCGGCGGCACTCATCCTGGACCGAATTGTCGATTGTTACCATCTGACACGCGTCCTCATGGATGGAGGAAGCAGCCTCAAACTCATTTACAAGGACACGGTTAGGAAGATGGGCATCGACTCATCCCGGATCAAGCCAAGCACCACCACCTTTAAAGGTGTCATCCCAAGTGTCGAAGCCCGCTGCACCGGAATGGTCACCCTGGATGTAGTCTCCGGCTCGCCCGAGAACTTCAGGAGCGAGGAGTTAATCTTCGACATCGTCCCCTTCCGGAGTGGATATCATGCGCTTTTAGGGTGCACAGCCTTCGCACGCTTCAACACGGTCCTGCATTATGCCTATCTCAAGCTCAAAATGCCAGGACCGAATGGTGTTATAACAGTCAATGGTAACACCGAGCGCTCACTCCGTACTGAGGAGCAGACCGTGGCTTTTGCCGCCGAGGTGCAGGCGTCCGAGGAGGCAGCCCACCACGATAAACGCACCGTTATCTCTTCGAAGCGCATTCGGGCCGCACAAATCGACCTCGGCCATGTACCCCGCACACTAAATAGGGATACGATCTCCTAGCATGCCCTCTCTGGATGGGGCACTACGTCCCCAGAGTGCACAATTTCGCTCTCAAGATTCCCTGGGTCGCCAAGGAGCCAAAAATGTACCAAAACATCAGAACGGTTCAACCAAGCAACAACGTGGCTTCAAGCCCTCACACAGACAAGTCTCTGTCAAAGAAGCAACCAAACATGACTACGTCAACGTGGCTTCAACCACAGAATGGACTTCAGTAGCGCCTCCTTCAAGGAGCTTGATCAATCAAATGCTTGGAGCGTATAAAGGGCTGGAAGGGCATTAGCCTCAACGAGTCCCCGCAATTAATGATGACAAGCTAGTTGCTACTTCTTGAGCTTGCGTTGGTTTTTCCCTTGAAGAGGAAAGGGTGATGTAGCAAATTAGAGATAAGTATTTCCCTCAGTTGAGAACCAAGGTATCAATCCAGTAGGAGGAACACACAAGTCACCAATGGTTGCACCTACACAAACAAACAAATACTTGCACCCAATGCGAAAAAGGGGTTGTCAATCCCTTCACGGTTACTTGCAAGGATGAGATCTGATAGAGATAGGTATAAAAGATAAATAAAAGTGCAAAATAAAGTAAAGGTAAATAAATTGCAGGAAGGTATTTTTGGGTTTTTGGTTTTATAGATCTGAAAATAATATGATAAAATATATACCCGGGGGCCATAGTTTTCACTAGAGGCTTCTCTCTTGAAAGAATGCATATGGTGGGTAAACAAATTACTGTTGAGCAATTGATAGAAAAGCGCAAAGTTATGACGATATCTAAGGCAATGATCATGAATATAGGCATCACGTCTGTGACAAGTAGACTGACTCCTGCCTTCATCTACTACTATTACTCCACACATCGAACGCTATCTAGCATGCATCTAGTGTATTAAGTTAACAAGAACGGAGTAACGCCTTAAGCAAGATGACATGATGTAGAGGGATAGATCCAATCAATAGGAACAAACCCCACCTTTTTATCCTTAATGGCAACAATACAAATATGTGGCATGTCCCCTTCTGTCACTAGGTATAAGCACTGCAAGATAGAACCCATTACAAAGCACCTCTCCCATGGAAAGAAAAATCAATCTAGTTGGCCAAACCAAATCAATAGATCGGAGAGAAATACAAAGCTATCTTAATCACGCATAAAAGAGTTCAGAGAAGACTTAAATAATATTCATAGATAATCTGATCATAAATCCACAATTCATAGGATCTCAACAATCGCACCGCAAAAGAAGATTATATCGAATAGATCTCCAAGAACATCGAGGAGAACATTGTATTGAAGATCAAAGAGAGAGAAGAAGCCATCTAGCTACTAGATATGGACTCATAGGTCTATGGTAAACTACTCACACATCATCAGAAGGGCAGCAAGGTTGATGTAGAGGCCCTCCGTGATCGAATCCTCCTCTGCCAGAGTACCGAAACAGGTCTCCAGATGAGATCTCACGAGGACAGAAACTTGCGGCGGCGAAAAAGTATTTTTGATGTGCCCTCTGGTAGACGGGGAATATTTGGGTATTTATAGAACAAAGATTAGGGTTAAAGGAGCATCAGGGGGCCCACAAGCCTGGGCGGCGCGCCCTCCGAGCTTGTTGCCAACTGGTGGCCCCTCTGACCTCCTCCCAAAGGTTCCTGGGTGTCTTCTGGTCCAAGAAAAATCCTCAAAAAGTTTCGTTCCATTTGTATTCCGTTTGGTATTGATTTTCTGTAAAAGACAAAAACAAGGAAAAAACATCAACTGGCAATGGGCACTAGGTTAATATGTTAGTCCCAAAAAATGACATAAAATAGCATAATAATGCATATAAAACATCTAAGATGGATAATATAATAGCATGGAACAATAAAAAATTATAGATACGTTGGAGACGTATCACTAGTCAACAGCTCGGAAACGCAGACGTGCGGCAGGAAGCGGCCCGGGTTCTTCAAAATCCGATGACATATATCTACCATGTTTCTTCCTCTTTCTTTTTGCTTTTTACGTTGCATTCTTTCAGTACCTCTTGATGCAGCTGGGCATGTAAAGGCTTGAAATTATGAAATAAAGAAACCGTACCCTTTAAAGGTCCTTATCGTATTTCTTTATAAGCATGGCCCCTGCGCTACAAAGAGGCCCCCTAAAAAGATACAATTGTATTACAAGTCTGAAGTATTTGGCGTCTCAGATTTTGGCTTTATATGCACCACTTTCAAACCTAGATTTTGGTCAATAGTTGGGTTGCCCGGCTTCTATGTGTACCCCTTACGTTCCCGATAAATTCGGCTAAGGGTGTAATGGGAGAACCACTGCGATTGTGCCACCGGGTCAATCGGCAGAGCACCTCAGTGGAGAAAGCCGAAAATTGACTATCTAGGTAGGCACAAACTGGTCGGCCATCCAAAGACCATGTTAAGCGATGTGACGATAGAGATCACCCGTGTCAAACGAAGGGCTTTAATTACTAGCCAAAGTGTGTCATGGCCTAGACCTCGGCCTACTGGGTCGACCACTTCCCATACCGGGGGCTGGTCAACAGCCCCCCATAGTCAAACTCCTAGCATTACATGAAAGTTCTAAAGCCATTATAGTCTGATTGCTTCGTTCCTATAAGCAGAAGATCGCCTCCGGTACCGAGACGTCGGCTAAGAGTCAAACCTGCATTTCGGAACACCCTTTGTATAATCTACACTAGGGCTGAAGCCGACGGCTGGCCACTTCCAGTTTAAAAAAAGTCCCCAGGAGGTAAAAAAATTGCAAAACACACATGGAATTTAAAACCATAGTCATTCGAGCAAACAATAATGTTTTATACATTCCATAAACTTCTGCATCCCGAAGTCCTATCTAATAATACAAAGTGTCTTTCGGACACACGGCCTCTGTAAGCCGAGCTCCTTCCTCCACCTCCAAATAGAACTGCTCCGCGGTGCGAGGTTTGTCCGCAGGAGGACCCGCGGCCTGATATGTCTCCAACGTATCTATAATTTTTTATTGTTCCATGCTGTTATATTATCAATCTTGGATGTTTTATATTCATTTACTAGCAACTTTATATCATTTTTGGGACTAACCTATTGACATAGTGCCCAATGTCAGTTATTGTTTTTTGCTTGTTTTTTACTTCGTAGAATATCAATACCAAACGAAGTCCAAATGCCACGAAACTTCTTGGAGATTTTTTTCTGGCCAGAAGACACCCTTGCAGCCAAAGGAACACACGAGAGGAGGCCTGTGGGGCCCACTAGGCACTAGGGCACGGCTTGGTGGGTAGTGGAGCCCACGGGAAGCTTCTTGACCAACCTCCGCCTCTATAAATACTCTAAAACCTCAAAAACCCTAGGGGAGTCGAAGAAATACAGTTTCTACCGCCACAAGTTCCAGAACCACGAGATCCAATCTAGAGCCCTTTTCCGGCACTCTGCCGGAGGGGGCAACGATCACGGAGGGGTTCTTCATCATCCTTGTTGCCCCTCCGATGATGCGTTAGTAGTTTACCACAGACCTACAGGTCCGTAGCTAGTAGCTAGATGGCTTCTTCTCTCTTTTTGATCTTCAATACAATGTTCTCCTCGATGTTCTTGGAGATCTATTTGATGTAACTCTTTTTTGCGGTGTGTTTGTTGGGATCTGATGAATTATGAGTTTATGATCAGTTCTATGCATGAATATTATTTGAGTCTTTGCTGAACTCTTATATGCATGATTGTTATAGCCTCGTATTTCTTCTCCGAAATTTTGGTTTGGTTTAGCCAACTAGATTGATTTTTCTTGCCATGGGAAGAGGTGCTTTGTGATGGGTTCGATCTTTCGGTGCTCAATCTCAGTGATAGAAAGAGACATGACACGCATGTATCGTTGCTATTAAGGGTAACAAGATTGGGTTTATTCATATGTGAGTTTATCTTGTCTACATCATGTCATCGTTCTTATTGCATTACTCTGTTTTTTCATGAACTTAATACACTAGATGCATGTTGGATAGCGGTCGATGTGTGGAGTAATAGCAGAAGATGCAGGCAGGAGTCGGTCTACTAATCTTGGACGTGGTGCCTATATACATGATTATTGCCTTGGATATCGTCATGATTATTCGCTTTTCTATCAATTGCCCAACAGTAATTTGTTTACCCATCGTATGCTATTTTCTTGAGAGAAGCCTCTACTCAAAACTACGGCCCCCGGGTCTATTTTCCTGTCATATTAAATCAAAAATACCTTGCTGCAATTTTTCTTTATTTATTTTATTTTGTGTTTTAGTTATATCTATTTATCAAAACTCATACAATTTAATCTATCTCAATACTGTTGAGGGATTGACAACCCCTCTTACGTGTTGGGTTGCAAGTTTTTGTTGTTTGTGTGCAGGTGCTGTTTACATAGTGTTGCTTGGTTCTCCTACTGGATTGATAACCTTGGTTTCATAACTGAGGTAAATACTTACCTTTGTTGTGCTACATCATCCTCTCCTCTTCGGTGAAATACCAACGCAGATACAAGCAATCACGGCCACAGTCACTGTGTCGACCTTGCGCCAGTGCGTCTTCACGCAGGCATACGCCCTACGTGCTTGTTCAAAGCACGCGGACCTCCTACAGCTATCGGCACGCGGGACAGCCCCCCGCAGGCACATCATGATGCCGAAGAGGCTGCCCGGAAGGGCGTCGGCAGGCCACAGCGCGACAAGGAGGTCTTCTAGTGCCGGCCTCGCCATGCGGAGTAGCTCGGCCAGCTGCTTCATTCAATTGTTTAGCAGCTGCGACGCCGGAGACCCCGGGAATTGTCCCCAGAAGGCCTTCCCCACTTCGTGACCCCCAACTGGTTGAAGTGCGCAACGGCGTCCGCCACGCTCTGCGGGAGATCCACGAAAACTTCTGCGGAATGCCACAGCTGGGTGAGCTCGACGCACCCTTTGCTGCCAAACACACACTGCAGTAAGTATTCCTTACCCTAGGTGATTTGCTCCAACTGCTGGAGCCCCTCGCGATTCGCCCGAGCCACGGTCTTCAGGTTGGCATGGGCAAGCTGAAGCTTCTCAAGCTCCTCCTTTGTTCACTGCCCCTCCACCTGAAGCTTGTCGCATGCTTCGAACATGCCCTTCAGAGTCTCTTCGACCTTGAGAATCCGCGCCTGGTCCTTGTCTCCGGCCACCTTTTCGGCGGCTCGGGCCTTCTCCGCCTTCGCGGCCGCAACCTCATGCTGCTTCACCTCCTGCCGAGCCTTTTTGAGCTCGGCCTTGAGCATCTCAAGGTCAGCTAATGCTGCGGTCATTGAAACAGTTCAACCTTAATTGTTAATCTAAGCAAAACCTCGCATAACTCTTTCAAGCAAAGTATCATACAAGTCCAACTTGCTTACCGTGAGACTGCTCGAATCTCTGGTTCACCAGGTCGAGGTCCTTCTGGGACCTCTCAAACTTCTGGTTCATCTCCGCTATCTCCTCAGAGATGGAGTTTGGAACCGAGGACGCAACCTGCCAGTAGAAATCCTTATTACAAAGACCACAGTCATAATTATTGAAGATCCAGGACGACTGCCTTAGGCAACGACCTGGGGGCTACATGACAGGCCCCTATTTAATTTCATGACCCAAATACCGGTTTCTTGAAACCAACTTTGGGCTCGGGGGCTACTCAATCACTAAGACGTTTAGAAGGTTGTGATCAAATGTCTTCGGACAAGCACATAAATCTTTAATAACAACCAAATAAAGGGGTAGAGGCATACCTCGAAGCTCGTTACGAGGTTCTTAAAAACCTCATGCAGGCCAGCCCCTGCTGACCAGAAGCCCTGCAGCGCCGCGCCTATCATGGCACGGTGCTCTTCCTTAAGGAAAGAGCCCTTCAGGGTCTCCTCCACTGATACGTCTCCAACGTATCTATAATTTTTTATTGTTCCATGCTATTATATTATCTGTTTTGGATGTTTTATATGCATTAATATGCTATTTTATATTATTTTTGGGACTAACTTATTAACCCTAGCCCAGTGCCAGTTTCTGTTTTTTCCTTGTTTTTGAGTTTTACAGAAAAGGAATATCAAACGGAGTCCAAACGGAATAAAACTTTCGCGATGATTTTTCTTGGAGCAGAAGACACCCAGCAGACTTGGAGAGGGGGCCAGAAGAGTCCCGAGGGCTCCATAAGCCCTCAGTAGGGCGCGCCCCCTGGCTTGTGGGCCCCACAGGACTCCTCCAACCCTAATCCTTTCGCTATAAATTCCCAAATATTCCCAAACGACCAGAAGCGTCCACCAAAATACTTTTCCGCCGCCGTAACCTTCGGTTCCCGTGAGATCCCATCTTGGGGCCTTTTCCGACACCCTGTCGGGGGGGGGATTCGATCATGAAGGGCTTCTACATCAAATATATTGCCCTTCCGATGAAGCGTGAATAGTTTACCACATACCTACGGGTCCATAGCTAGTAGCTAGATGGCTTCTTCTCTCTCTTTGATCTTCAATACAATGTTCTCCTCGATGTTCTTGGAGATCTATCCAATGTAATATTCTTTTGCGGTGTGTTTGTCGAGATCCGATGAATTGTGGATTTATGATCAGATTATCTATGAATATTATTTGAATCTTCTCTAAATTCTTATATGCATGATTTGATATCTTTGTATTTCTCTTTGAATTATCGGTTTGGTTTGGCCAACTAGATTGGTTCTTCTTGCAATGGGAGAGGTGCTTAGTTTTGGGTTCAATCTTGCGGTGTCCTCACCCAGTGACAAAGTAGGGGTAGCGAGGCACGTATTGTATTGTTGCCATCAAGGGTAAAAAGATAGGGTTTTCATCATATTGCTTGAGTTTATCCCTCTACATCATGTTATCTTACTTAAGGCGTTACTCCGTTCTTATGAACTTAATACTCTAGATGCATGATGGATAGCGGTCGATGTGTGAAGTAATAGTAGTAGATGCAGAATCGTTTCGGTCTACTTGACACAAACATGATGCCTATATTCATAGTCATTGCCTTGGATATCGTCATAACTTTGCGCTTTTCTATCAATTGCTCGACAGTAATTTGTTCACCCACCGTATGCTTTCTTTCAAGAGAGAAGCCTCTAGTGAAACCTATGGCCCCCGGGTCTATTTTCCATCATATATTTTCAGATCTATAAACCAAAAAACCCAAAAATACCTTGCTGCAATTTATTTACTTTTATTTTGTTTTACGTTTTAGAAATCTTTTACATCTATCTCTATCATATCTCATCCTTGCAAGTGACCGTGAAGGGATTGACAACCCCTTTATCGCGTTGGGTGCAAGTGTTTGATTGTTTGTGCAGGTGCATAGATTGGAGACTTGCATGTACCTCCTACTGGATTGATACCTTGGTTATCAAACTGAGGAAAATACTTATCTCTACTTTGCTGCATCACCCTTTCCTCTTCAAGGGAAAAACCAACGCAATCTCAAGAAGTAGCAGGAAGAATTTCTGGCGCCGTTGCCGGGGAGATTCTACATCAAGCCTACCAAGTACCCACCATAAACTCTCATCTCTTGCATTACATTATTTGCCATTTGCCTCTCGTTTTCCTCTCCCCCACTTCTAAAACAATTTCAGAAAAAAAGAAAAAGATTTGCCTTTTTATTCGCCCATCTTTCGTTCGTCTTTTCGTTTGCTTTTTGGTTGCTCGTTTGCTAGATCGGTTTGCTACCACCATGTATGAATCTAGGGAGGTTATCATTGAATTTTTTTAGAATATTGCTAGCATAAATCTTGAGGAAAAACTTGGTTCTTGTTCTTTAGATCATGAAACTGAAACTCCCCCTAATTATAAGGCAAAAACTTTTCATGTGGGAGACGGTAATATTATCGGGAAAAGTATTATTCAAGAATTCTTTGATTGTACGAGAACTTTGCCTATTAATAAGAGATCTATCCTTCTTGATACAAATTGTTATGCGGATGCCATTGCCATGCTTATTGATAAATTAGAAAGAAAATTTGTGCACATCCACCCCGCTTTGCAAAAGATGTTTTATGAACTCCCCAATATTCATCATCCTAAGGCTAAAAAGACTGCCACTATTATCCTTATGCGGGAATTTGATTTTATAATACAAGAAGCTAGGGAAATTTTTGTTTTCTACAATAAAGATATTGAACATCCTCCGATTGAAGAAATTCTCCATGGTAAAGAAACTTTGCGTAGCCTGGAATCTAGAGATTATCAATCTTACAGTGACAATCTTAGGAGGAGAGTGCCTTATTCAGAAATTACTCAAGCCCTTTACCTTGATACTTATGATAAATTTTATTGGGAAACTCGGGGAATTTATGTAGGATTTAATGATGATTGGTTGGAAGAGATGACTAGGGAACCAATTAAAAACGAGATACGCATTTTATATGATGATATATATGGTGATGATCCAGACTATGGGTTTATGAATGTCAAAATCACTAATCAAAGTCCTTTTCATGAATTAAGTTCACCTACTAGAAGGGAAAGAAAAGAAAAGAAATATTTGCTAAGAAAAGTTTTGGATGATTTGATTAAGAAGGAGTTGGATGACAATACCTAGATCTATGTTTTATGCCGAGCTAGGGGCGTTAAACAATAGCGCTTGTTGGGAGGCAACCCAATTTTATTTTTATGTTTTTTGTTTTTGGTTCTGTTTTTTTCAATAAATACACATTATTACCTCTGTAGTAATTGTGTTTTGGTGTTTTAATTAATGTTTGAGCCAAGTAAGACCTTTGGGATGGCTTACGGTGATAGTTGATTTGATCTTGATGAAAAACAGAAACTTTTGTGCTCAGTAAAACAATTTTAAAAAATCACAGAAGCGTTCTTTTGATCTGAATTTTTTACACAAGATTGATATACAAATTTCCCAGGTTTTCATAATTTTTCAGAATTTTTGGAGTTACTGAAGTATACGAAGTTTACAGATTACTACAGACTGTTCTGTTTTCGACAGATTCTGCTTTCTATGTGTTGTTTGCTTATATTGATGAATCTATGGGTAGTATCGGGGGGTATGAACAATGAAAAAGTTGGAATACAGTAGATATTACACCAATATAAATAAATAATGAGTTCACAACAGTACCAAAAAGTGGTGATTTATTTTCTTATACTAACGGATCTCATGAGTTTTCTGTTGAGTTTTGTGTTGTGAAGTTTTCAAGTTTTGGGTAGAGATTTGATGGACTATGGAATAAGGAGTGGCAAGAGACTAAGCTTGGAGATGCCCAAGGCACCCCAAGGTAATATTCAAGGACAACCAAGCATCTAAGCTTGGGGATGCCCCGGATAGCATCCCCTCTTTCGTCTTCAATACATCGGTAAATTTACTTGAGGCTATATTTTTATTCACCACATGATATGTGTTTTGCTTGGAGCGTCTTGTATGATATGAGTCTTTTCTTTTTAGCTTGCCACAATCATCCTTGTTGTACACACCTTTTGAAAGGGACACGCATGAATCGTGATTTATTAGAATACTTTATGTGCTTCACTTATATCTTTTGAGCTAGGCAATTTGCTCTAGTGCTTCACTCATATATTTTTAGAGCACGACGGTGGCTTTATTTTATAGAAATTGTTGAACTCTCATGCTTCATTTATATTATTTTGAGAGTCTCTAAATAGCATGGTAATTTTCTTAGGTTATGAATTTAGTCCTAATATGATGGGCATCCAAGAGGGATATAATAAAAACTTTCATATAAAGAGCATTGAATACTATGAGAAGTTTGATTCCTTGCATTTGTTTTGAGATATAAAGATGGTGATATTAGAGTCATGCTAGTGAGTAATTGTGGATTGGTAGAAATACTTGTGTTAAAGTTTGTGATTCCCATAGCATGCACGTATGGTGAACTGTTATGTGATGAAGTCGGAGCATGATTTACTTATTGATTGTCTTCCTTATGAGTGGCGGTCGGGGACGAGCGATGCTATTTTCCTACCAATCTATCCCCCTAGGAGCATGCGTGTAGTACTTTGTTTCAATAGCTAATAAATTTTTGCAATAAGTATGTGAGTTCTTTATGACTAATATTGAGTCCATGGATTATGCGCACTCTCACCCTTCCACCATTGCTAGCCTCTCTAGTACCGCGCAATTCTCACCGGTGCATTAAACCCACCATATACCTTCCTCAAAACAGCCACCATACCTACCTATTATGGCATTTCCATAGCCATTCCGAGATATATTGCCATGCAACTTCCACCGTTCCGTTTATTATGACACACTTCATCATTGTCATATTGCTTTGCATGATCATGTAGTTGGCATAGTATTTGTGGCAAATCCACCATCATATTTGTTTATACATGTCACTCTTGATTATTGCACATCCCGGTACACCGCCGGAGGCATTCATATAGAGTCATATTTTGTTCTAGAATCGAGTTGTAATTCTTGAGTTGTAAGTAAATAAAAGTGTGATGATCATCATTATTAGAGCATTGTCCCATGTGAGGAAAGGATGATGGAAGCTATGATTCCCTCACAAGTTGGGATGAGTCTCCGGACTTTAAAAAAAATAAAAGAGGCCAAAAGAAGCCCAAAAAAATGAGATAAAAGAGAGAAGGGGCAATGCTACTATCCTTTTACCACACTTGTGCTTCAAAGTAGCACCATGATCTTCATGATAGAGAGTCTTCTATGTTGTCACTTTCATATACTAGTGGGAATTTTTCATTATAGAACTTGGCTTGTATATTCCAATGATGGGCTTCCTCAAATTGCCCTAGGTCTTCGTGAGCAAGTGAGTTGGATGCACACCCACTTAGTTTTTTTTGAGCTTTCATACACTTATAGCTCTAGTGCATCCGTTGCATGGCAATCCTTACTCACTCACATTGATATCTATTGATGGGCATCTCCATAGCCCGTTAATACGCCTAGTTGATGTGAGACTTTCTCCTTCTTTTTGTCTTCTCCACAATCACCATATTCTATTCCACCAATAGTGCTATATCCATGGCTCACGCTCATGTATTGCGTGAAAGTTGAAAAAGTTTGAGAACATTAAAAGTATGAAACAATTGCTTGGCTTGTCATCGGGGTTGTGCACGATTTAATACTTTGTGTGATGAAGATGGAGCATAGCCAGACTATATGATTTTGTAGGGATAAGTTTATTTGGCCATGTTATTTTGAGAAGACATGATTGCTTTATTAGTATGCTTGAAGTATTATTGTTTTTATGTCAATATTAAACATTTGTTTTGAATCTTATGGATCTGAATATTCATGCCACAATAAAGAAAATTACATGGATAAATATGTTAGGTAGCATTCCACATCAAAAATTCTGTTTTTATCATTTACCTACTCGAGGACGAGTAGGAATTAAGCTTGGGGAGGCTTGATACGTCTCCAATGTATCTATAACTTTTGATTGTTCCATGCTATTATATTATCTGTTTTGGATGTTTTATATGCATTAAGATGCTATTTTATATTATTTTTGGGACTAACTTATTAACCTAGAGCCCAGTGCCAGTTTCTGTTTTTTCCTTGTTTTTGAGTTTTACAGAAAAGGAATATCAAACGGAGTCCAAACGGAATAAAACTTTCGCTATGATTTTTCTTGGACCAGAAGACACCCAGCAGACTTGGAGAGGGGGCCAGAAGAGTCCCGAGGGCTCCACAAGCCCTCAGGGCGCGCCCCTGGCTTGTGGGCCTCACGGGACTCCTCCAACCCTAATTCTTTCACTATAAATTCCCAAATATTCCCAAACGACCAGAAGTGTCCACCGAAATACTTTTCTGCCACCGTAACCTTCTGTTCCCGTGAGATCCCATCTTGGGGCCTTTTCCGGCACCCTGCCGGAGGGGGATTCGATCGCGGAGGGCTTCTACATCAACTCTATTGCCCTTCCGATGAAGCGTGAGTAGTTTACCACAGACCTACGGGTCCATAGCTAGTAGTTAGATGGCTTCTTCTCTTTCTTTGATCTTTAATACAAAGTTCTCCACGATGTTCTTGGAGATCTATCCGATGTAATATTCTTTTGCGGTGTGTTTGTCGAGATCCGATGAATTGTGGATTTATGATCAGATTATCTATGAATATTATTTGAATCTTCTCTGAATTCTTATATGCATGATTTGATATCTTTGTATTTCTCTTCGAATTATCAGTTTGGTTTGGCCAACTAGATTGGTTCTTCTTGCAATGGGAGAGGTGCTTAGTTTTGAGTTCAATCTTGCAGTGTCCTCACCCAGTGACAAAGTGGGGGTAGCGAGGCACGTATTGTATTGTTGCCATCAAGGGTAAAAAGATGGGATTTTCATCATATTGCTTGAGTTTATCCCTCTACATCATGTCATCATATTGCTTGAGTGAAACCTATGGCCCCCGGGTTTATTTTCCATCATATATTTTCAGATCTATAAACCAAAAAACCCAAAAATATCTTGATGCAATTTATTTACTTTTATTTTGTTTTACGTTTTAGAAATCTTTTATATCTATCTCTATCAGATCTCATCCTTGCAAGTGACCGTGAAGGGATTGACAACCCCTTTATCGCGTTGGGTGCAAGTGTTTGACTGTTTGTGAAGGTGCATAGATTGGAGACTTGCGTGTACCTCCTACTGGATTGATACCTTGGTTCTCAAACTGAGAGAAATACTTATCTCTACTTTGCTGCATCACCCTTTCCTCTTCAAGGGAAAAACCAACGCAAGCTCAATAAGTAGCATCCACCTCCTCTGTCCATCCCGCGCCAGCCCGTCCTTGGGCAGTTGGCGGCGGTGGTGGGACGACCTCGGACCTAGGCACTGATACGCCGGCCCGAGTGGTCTCCACCCGCAGTGGCGGAGCTGAAGCAGATATCGGTTGGACCGATGATTGGCCCAGCCCCTCCTTGATGACCTCAGGGAGCTTCTCCCCCGGGTCTTGTTGGGCCGAGGTATCAACCTCGGCCATGACGTCCACCTCTCCGACCCTTGTCATGTCAACGTCGGGGGCCATGGTGGATGTCACCTCCCCTAACCCGTCATGCGCTAGGGGAGGAGCTGCGGGCTTCGGAGTCCCGCTGGTGGATGGCAATCCGCTTGAGGAACCGCTGGGGATCACCCTTGGCGGACTGTGTAAGACAAGACGCTCTATGAGTTTTCCCTCGCTAAAAAGAGCTTGTCAAATAGAAAGACAGGATATAAAGACAACGTCTTACCCTCGAGGTGCCGGTTTCTTCCTCCCCATCGCGAGGAGGTCTTCTTCTGAGTCGCCGGAGAGCTCGACTCTCTCCAGCAACATGCCGGCGGCCCTGGCTGAGGTCCTCCTCGACCTCTTTGAGCCCTTGGGCTGCATACCGTCTTCGGCGTCCTCTAACACCGTTCTCTTCCCTTTCGGGGGAAGGGCTCTTCAACATCGTCCTCCTCCGCATCGCTATTATGAGCAGAGGACACGTGGGTCCCTTTGGACCGGCTGACCGAGGTCTCCCTGACCTGAGCACTCGCCTTACCCTTCATGGACTTCCTCCCTTTGGGAGCCACCACGCGTGGCTCCTTGGTGAGGAGCACGTTGAGCAGAGGGGTCGGCGGCTCCTCTGGCAGTGGAGCTGGGCATCCCACCTTTTGCGCCCAGGCCAGCCACATCTGCAGACATTAAGCATAAGCAATTCATCAGGATCTGCTCGTTAGTATAAAAGACGAAAAAATTGGGTACGTGTCTTAGAACACTTACTGGGGGGGAGGAGGGTGTGGCCACTCAAAGCCGAGGTCCTCTCCCTCCTTGGGGATCTTGTTCTTGGCCAGCTTCATGAGCTTCGTCCACATGGAAGCCAAGGTGGAGCGGAAGAAGGTTCTGGGGGGAATAATGTGCTCGGGCTTCTGCGCCCACATCGGGGTAGCCCGAAGCAGGAGCGGGAGCATGCAGCAGTTAAGCATGACGTTGATGACGTCGGCAAGCTAGAGGTTCTTCATGGTGTTCCACCATTTGATCCTCTTGATCATGGTTTCCACCTCGGCCTTGTTCCCCCAGGCAGTGCCCTTCTCCTTCCAAGACTTGAGCTTTTCTGGGGGTCCGGCCAAAAAGGCTAGGACCGCGGCCTGGCCAGGGGTGAGCGGTTCGGTGATGTAGAACCATTCCCGTTGCCACTCCTTCACCTTCTCGATGAAGGTGCCCTTGGGCCATTCGGCCCCTTGATTCTTGCTGATCATGGCCCCTCCGCACTCTGCGAGGTCGGAGCCGCTGGACTTCGGTTTGATCCCGAAGATCTTCAGCTACAGGCCGAAGTGTGGCTCGCAGTGGAGGAAGGCCTCGCAGACCACAATGAAGGAGGCGAGGCGGAGGATGGAGTTCGGGGTCAGATGATGAAAATCAAGCCCATAGTAGTACATGACCCCACGCACGAAAGGGTGCAGCGGGAACCCCAGCCCTCAGATGGTGTGGGGGACAAAGATTACCCGCTCCCCAGCATTGGGAGCGGGCACTTGCTGGCCAGCAGCAGGAGCGCGGGTGGCGATATCGGTGGTCAGATACCCCGCATTGCGCAGCTCTTGGGTGGTGCCATCTGTCACGATGGAACCACCCCAGTGCCGCTGAAGGGTCTCGACAATGGCTGGCGAAGAAGGATGGACTCGCTGGGGGAAAGGGATGCGGGATCGGATCTGGGCGCTGGAGCTAGAAGAAGCAATAGATGGGAAGAATGGGAGTGTGGTCATTGCGCTATCCTCCCTTTTGCTCTTATAGGCCTGTGAAAGGCCAAGAGTCCCCTTCACTGCGCCGATAAACTCGCCACTCCCATCAAAGATGCCGTTGAGCATATGGGGGAAACAAAATCTTGATGATATCCCTAAGAAACAGGCACGATCTCTTCCTTGAAGGGACGTGCCAGTAAAAAGTTTGCCTCGGGCCGCGATTCGGGGGGAGCAGTAACTGCTCGACCTGTCGTGTGGTGAGCCGTTTTGATAAAGTTGTCAGAGTAAGTGGAACCATTCACACCGAGGTGCTTGGTCTTCAAGGCTAAGCTACCCAGTCACTTCGGGCAGAGGGGACAGGGTCGGTCGAGCTCTGGTTGGCGTCGCTCCTTTGAAGGAGTGGTTCGAAGATTACAAGGAGGGAACTCGTCTGTCGAGTCACGGACTCCGGATCCGAGGTTGCTATCATTAGAAAGATCGTCCTCGGCACAGAAGACCAGTTCAGGGGTTACTGACGGTGTCCTTGATAAGGGGGTACTAACCAAGTCGGCCCATTCTCTTCGGGTTGGGCCGACGAGCCTTCATTCGTGATCAAGATGGACTCTAAGAGCCCTACGCAGGAGGTGTGATCAAGACTGCCTCCTCCGAAGACTTGACGTATACTCCAAGATCTCTGCTGCCGCCTAGCTCTTAGTCGCCGACCTTGTAACCCTAGATACCCTCCCTGGCATGTATATAAGCCATATGGTTTAGCCCGTAAGGGAGACATCAACACAAAATCATTCACCTAGCCCTAGAGTTAGACCACACATTACGATCTCGAAGTAGATCAACTCTGTACTTGATACATCTTCATCAATATAGACAAGAGTAGGACGTAGGGTTCTATCTCCATTAAAATGGCCCGAACCTGGGTAAACATCGTCTTCTTCGTTCCTGTTACCCCCAATCCGAGATCCACAGCTCGGGACGCCCTACCCCGAGGTATGTCGATTTTGACACCGACACCTTAGTTTAGTTGAAATACTTCGAAAATGTATCTGTTCCGATTTCAATGAAAATCATATGGTTTGCATTGAATTTGTTCTTTTTGTTTAAATTTGTTTTCAATGGTACGTGGGCATGATTAGATGGTCAGCTCCCGTATCACTATTCCCGAATTGATTCGGACCAATCCGCCAGCAAAGAGAATGCCCGTTTTGGGGGCCGACGTTGGAGATGCCCTAAGGATGTTTTTAAACAAGTCAAAATATGATGTCAACCGGCTGATTAGTAGGTCCAGTGATGTAATTATTTTCATCTAATGTATTACAAAAACGTATTAATAAGATAATATTACAAAAATCATCAATCAAAATTTTGTATTCTATACATTGCACTTTTATAGATCATTTGTTAGTTTAACAGTCTTGTGTGAACTTTTTACTAGTTGGACTGCGAACGGTGCATAGTCCCAAGAGATATTTACAGTCCCCAGCATAATTATGGCCAAAAGATTTGCTGCGGGCGTCAGATTCTGCCGCGCGGAACACCTCCCCCGTCCAGGCGTGCACAGCTGCCTCTTCGGTTCTTCCTGCGCCAAGCATGCACTTGACGTAGCCACGCCAGCGTTTTCTGTACGTACAGTCCGCCGCGCCGTCCATCGTATTTATCTGGTTTGCAGAGACGATCTCGGAGCTACTACTCGCTTGTACTGGTACATGCCCGTCCGTATTCTGCCGTTTGCCATGCATCTCCGTCTAGCTCCGCGATCGATGTGAGCCGCTGCCTATAGCATGCATGCATGCCTTTGGCTGGCTTGAATTGCCTCTCGCCTTGCATGCACTTGAAAGCAGGGGCTGTTTGGTTCTAGGCCTAACATTATCACATTTTATCACATATTTTTGTCAAGTTTATCTAAGGTTAGTTTATTAAAATGAGAGCCACAAATTGGCAAGCCTAAGGGAATCTTGGCGTACTTTTTATGTGTATGTCATGTGGGACCCAAGCATGGCTTACCTAAGGTGGCTGAAACCAAACACTCATTTAAGTTGGTCAAACTTGTCTAACCTTATGTATGGCAATCTTTGGCAAAATTAGTCACAAATCAAACAGCCCTGTAGCCTACGCTCTGACCCGACCCGAGTAGTATGGGGCACGTGACAACCTGTGTGAAATCAGCCGCTGAAGCAAGCTGGATTGCGAATTGACTCCCCAGAAGCAACACGCGGCTGACCCAGTGCGTCAGACGATAAAACTGACACTGCAGGTCTGCTGCCTATAGTACTACAGTAGTACCGGAGGGAGTAGAGTTCAGAGTGAATCTTTGGCTTCAGCAGATCTCGCCTTTGACGATACAGTGAAGCATCTACCAGTCAAGACATCAACTCAGTCTTTATACAAACCCATCCACGAGAAAAAGAGTAATGCTACATCTACAAAGACTTATTTAAAGATTTTACGTATAAACTGACGTGGGAATTATGATTGGTAATAGGGGATGAGAAGACAATTAGTTTCAAAGGTTAAGTCAACCTTCGTAGGTTTAGCATTATTGGGAGGAGAAACTCCTTGTGAAGGTAAACCACAGTCGTTGGAGTATTCCACGGACGCAATCCAGTGACTTAATTGCAGGCAGCCATAGTCGAGTGACAGGAGTTGGAGCTGCGTCCGTAGTCTTCAAGTAGGAGTAGCACAACAGGAGACGGGAGACACCAGGACGGACAGGCAGGGTACCTTCCTGCGCCATGGCTTCTTCTTCCTCCTCCTCGTATTCTTCCTCCGACTATTCCTCTTCGTCTTCGTCCTCGTCATCGTCCTCTGATCCAGACTACAGCCTCGAGGATGACGCCGCCGGCGTCGACCTCCGGTTGACGGCGGAGGAATTCGTCTCGGTCTTGCGCGCGCAGAACGACGTCGACGCGGTGCGCAAGAAATACGACATCCCGGAGAACCAGTACACCGCCCGCCCCGCCGCATGGCGCCGTCTGCGTGTACGCGCACGCGCTGGAGGCCGGGATGCGCCTCCCGCTGCACCGGTTCTTTGCCGACGTGCTCACCCACTTCAACCTCGCGCCGACGCAGCTCGCGCCCAACGCTTGGCGCATCATGGCGGGTTTCCTTGTGCTCTGCCACTCGGCCCGCGTGCCGCCGTCCCTCGCGGTGTTCCGGCATTTCTTCCTGCTCCACCACAAGCACAGAGCCTGGTACTTCTTCAAGACCAGGCGCGGCTCCCGCTTGCGCTTCACGGGGTTGCCAGATTCCATCAAGGGTTGGAAGAGCGGGTTCTTCTTCCTCTATTCGACGACCCCATGGCCTTGTCCGGTGGAGTGGGGCAAGCCGTCCAAGAGCTCTCTAGTGGACCCTGTGCTCTCCACCGAAGATGAGGAATCGGCGGCGAAGTTGCTGTGCGATTACGGAGCCTCCCCCGTTGATCTTAGAAAGTATAGCCGCAGCAATCTTGCCGCCGCCATGATATCTCCCTTGTCGGCACCGGCACGGGCGCCGTCATCACCGCTGCCTCCGGCACCGCAGACGTCATCACCGGAGCCCCTGGCACCGCAACGGTCGTCACCACAGCCCCCGGCGCCGTCATCACCTCTGCCCCCGGCACCGAAGCCGTCGTCACCGCAGCTCCCGGCGCCGTCATCACCGGAGCACCCGGCACCGCAGCCTTCATCACTGCTGTCCCCGGCACCGCAGCCGCCGCCTTCTTATACTCGTACTGCTACCAAAGGGATGGATCCTGCAGTCTACGTCATGATGAAATCCATGCTGGCGGCGAAGGCGGCCGTCGCACAAGCATCGGCATCGGCGAACAATGTGAAAATCGAGCCGGGCAGCAATGTGACGGGGTCGTCGCCGTTACGTGGGAAGAAGAGGAATCTGGATGAAGCATACGGCGCCAACGGCCCGCCTTCCTATGCGCTGCCAAACACTCCGCCTACTGCGCATGTCAGCTCGGCGGCCGCCGGAGTTTGCTCCCCGCCTGGGGGCTTCTCCCGGAGACGGAAGATGCAGCATATTCCCAGCGGACACGACGGCGACAGCACCGACTGGGAAGCCGCACGGGAGAGGCTGCAAGGCGTCATCTCGCCGCAGCTGGAGCGCGTGTTTGCGGCGAACGAGCCCTCCGACATCGTCAAGTCCACCTACGTCGCTATTCTTCAGGTACGCACGGTAGCAAATTCATCGCAGGTGCTCTGCTTGTCCCGTGTCCGGTCGCTCACGTTGTCTGTATTTGTGTGTGCGCGGCGTCGACGCATGCGTGCAGGCAGCGAACCACGCGTCCTTCTCCTTGGCCTACGCGTTTGAGCGGGACACGGAGGTCGCCGCACTGCGGACGCAGCTGGAGAAGTCGGAGGCCAAGCTCGCCGCGGCGGAGGCGGAGGTGGAGACGGTGAAGGCCGAGCTCGCCGTGCGGCGGCGCGCGGAGGACGCGTTGGATGGCTATGAGCGCTGGCGGGACACGACCGCGGGGCGGAGGACATGAAGCGCGTCGCGTGCTCTGGGTCGAGGCAGGCCGGCAGGTCAAACGCCCGCTTGACTACCTCATCGACTGATCTTTTGGAGTTCTCGTCTTATTTTGCATGTTCCCGGGTTATGCTGCAGGGTTTGTTTGCTAGTATTTGCAAAGCACAAGTGGATAATTTGTCGCCGCAATGTTTTCAGATCTCCGCTTTATTCAGCAAATACATCTATATGTGTTCACATAGTTTGGTTCTTTTTATTCTCCCGGAGTATTTCACACGCAACTGGAAATTTATGTTGCATGAACTGAGCTAATTTTTATTTTTTTTCAAAATATACTTCTCTGTCCGGTGCAAAGTGTACATTTGGCTTTTAAAATTTATCGACAAAATAGTGTACTCCTATCTTTTCAATGCACTTTAAAATAGAAAAAAAATATTTATCTCTCATCACACGGTAATCAAGACTAATAATGTTCTACATATGGTCTCCTTAATTTCTACATGCAGTTAGCTCATTAGAGCGTGGTTAATAGTACAGCCAGCTGATGGCTATATGATATTGCCATGTCATCTATAGCCAACCTTGTAGCCGGCAAGTACAATAGTAAGATATAAAGATGTGTTACTTCATTAATACATGGCCCACCTTCCACTTTCACATAGTGCCTAGGAGCACTTGCGGTAGTTGGCTCTTATTCTGTAGCCGGCTCCCTTTCTCTCTCCTCTTCTCTCCCCTCCACGTTAGCAGAAAAATAATATTTTAACCCTTATAGCCTGCTTACATAAGTTTATTGTACTTGCTCTTAGAGGTTGGGTAATTAAAAAGGAGAGAGATGGTGGCTTACACTTTGCCAATGCATTTACTCCACTCCATAATCTGTCCTAAAATTTCTATATGTACTCTTTTTACTGGACGGAGGAAGTATTTGCTATTATAAAAGTTATCAGAATTACAAAGTATTTCAAACATAATTAAAATTATATCAAGATTCTGAGGTTACCAAACGACCACCGCTGCCGCTAGAACAACGCGTAGCTGTCGCCGTTTCCCTACCGGAGCCGGCTTGACCTTGTTGACCTTGTCAATGACAGTCATGGACTTCCCTGCTAGCCGCCTCTTCCTCCTCCTCCACAAAAAGAGCTAGGGTTTCTGCCTCCCACTGCCGCCGCAGATCCGCTCCTCTCAGGTGGTCCTAGGGCCATGGGGGCGCGGTGGATCTCGGCAAGGGCCGGCGGGAGGGCTCTGTTTTTAGTCGTTTCATTCATTTTTGTTAGGGTTTGTGTCCTACTCAGGAAGACGAGACGGCGGCGGCTCCCTGAAGATGGAATAAAGGTCTCCCCGCCTAGACCCCGTTTCGGCGATGCGTCTAGCATCGTTCGTGGGCGTGTGGAGGTGTGTGTCCGGCGGATCTATCTTTGGTGGATTTGCTCGGATCTCGTCGTTGTTCGTCTACGTTCGTGTGTCTTCGAGTTGGATCCTTCTGATCTACGTTATTCTTCATCTACGACGGTTGCTGTTCTGGTGCGCTGGTCCTATGGGGCCTTAGCACGACGACTTCCCGACTGTCTATTACAATAAGTTGTGCCCGACTCCGGCGATGGAGGGGCGATGACGGCGGCGCGCCTTCGGCTCGCTTCAGTGCTTGTAGTCGTCACTAGGTGGTCTACGGATCTGGATGTAATTTTTGTTATTTATGGTATTCGTTGTACTACCATGATTGAAGATGAATAGATCGGAAATTTTCTCGCAAAAAAATGACAGTTATAAAGTCTTCATGCATCTGTCCCTAAAGATCAGCGCCATGGAGCTGCAGTCATCGCCGTTGAATCCTTGCACAGATCTGAAGCACCTGACACCAAAAATTACCACATGACAAGAAACACTAACCTCACCGCCGAAGGACACGACAGAAATCTACACCGGAGCTTCGTCGACTACATCCAAACGGACAAAGTCGAGGAGGGTCAGAGCCCAGAAAGCAAACTCAAAAAGAAGCGATGCCATCCGCCCGAGCGCCGCATCTGTGAGAACTAAAAAAAATCCTAACCTAAACTACTAACTGGAGCGAAGACACCGGGGTTCTCCTCCAGGTGATAACTCAGCTTAGCTTAAATGGCTACGTTCCTTGGACCTGCTCGGGATTAAGTCATCAGATTTGCTAATACTCGTCTAGAGGAGATTTAGTAAAATAACATCTAACACCTATATTATTTGATTAATTAAGAATATAAAAAGAATCACATAAATCTTCGTGTAAAATTAAATGGTACTCCCTCTATTTCATAATGTAGTACGTCCGCGCTTTTCGAGATTTAAGTTTGATCATAAATTTAACTAACGTGTGCGACTACGGCGGAAGCAAGGCCGGCCCTGGGGTATGGCCAGAGGGGCGACGTCAGTGAAGAACATAGGCAAGGAACTAATCCCAAGCATGAAAATTCAGATGTTAAGGTCAATGAAGATGGTGCAAGTACAGAGGAGCAAATGAATTTGTTTCCTATTTGAGGTAATCATGTCATGTTAGTTTTATTTTGCATTGTCCAACAATTATTGTAGTCAAATTTCAAACTAAAGATGTGTGGTTGAAAGTTTACTTTTCATATTATGCAAATGAAGTTATATATATATATTGTTTATGTATCATGCAAACACATACATATATATATGGTCTTATGACTTAGGGCCCATGTCGTCGAGTTCGCCTAGGGCCTCCCGAAACACAGGGCCGGCCCTGGGCGGAAGCAAAAATTATACAATAGAAAACTTCTTTCGAATAAGAATTCAATGAGAACTGGCCACATAATTATAACATTGAAAACTTCTTTCGAATACCATTATGGAATGGAGGGAGTATACGAGTTAGATGAGACTTAGTTAATTCTCATCCAAATGAGAACTGGCCACATAATTAAGTCATAGACTTGGCAACCGCTTGGAATAAGCAGTTAGCTATCTCAAAAACAATTAACAACTCAAAAAAATGTCATAGACTTGTCAAGGATGGTGACATTTTTTTGGATTTGTTCAAGCACTTATGTTTCAGCGGTATGACGTGTGCCTCTACTATGAGTGTTTATGGCAACTTCCTCAATCTCGAAATCTATTGGCTACGTCTTTCGAAGGTACGCATAGAGGTAAGATGCGTGTGTGTACGTTCACGGGCCAAGTGTGCGTGTTTGTTTCGCATCTGCTCTGTACTATGTTTCTTCAAAAGAAAATATATGCTCCTTTTTTATTTGAAAGTAAGTGCGTTGTACGGTATGCTTTACCTTCTTTATGAAAATTAAATGATTGACACGATTCTTCTTTTGACGACGGGTGTTGGCCTCATGAGAATAGATCCATAGTCGGTGGGTTGTGGGGTCTCTCCCCTACGGGGCAGCGCCATGGCGCTGCCCAACTCGGGATGTGGCGTCATCCACTTTCAGCTAGGTGACTTTGCTCGAGAGCCACGACAAGTAGTTGCAGCATCACTGTTGCATGGCCTCCGGCCAGATCAACCTCATGTGCATCTATGTGTCGTCGTTGTCGGGGTGTGCCTCTCGCCGATCTCTCTGAGATGGCGGTTTCGTGGTCCTGATCGATAGGCCTTGGGAGGGTGCGATAGTCCTCTCTTCTGGTTGATCATTAACCCTCGTCCTAGGGTGGCACGGGTGAGGTACGGAGTGAAAGCTTCCTGCTTCCGCGTCGGCGACGGCGATGCCTGTGAATTTCTCCTCCCTGTTCATGGGGTTACAACAAAGCTCATGTTGCAGAGCGATGAGCACAACGCAAGGTTTGCAAAGACTCAAGGAGTAGATCGGACACAGAAATTACAAAAAAAAACTATTCGAAGGACTTGCAACATGGCTCATGTTTTGAGAACAATAGGAGGCTTATTACAAAGCCTCGATGACTAGATCGAGCACAAAAAAAAAATGGAGGGATTGCAACAAGGCTCATGTTGGAAAGCGCTAAGCGCAACATGACGCTTGTTGCAAAGGCTCGAGCAGATCCGACGGTTGTCGCGCCAAAAAAATATTTAGGGGTGGTAACAAGGCTCGAGTTGCAAAGCGTCGAGTGCAACACAAGGCTTGATGCAAAGACTCGTTCACTCACGAGGAAGGATTAGATGGTTGTCTGTGGCTCCATCATATGATATCTCGAGTAGTCGATCTTCTGGTATTATCATCCGGCCCACAGGTAGCATGTCCCCTATTGTATAGAGAGGTGTAGACTGTGGCGTCTAGTGTAATTTTCCATCAACAAACACTCTTCCATTGCCTCAGAAACCCAATAGGCGTATCAACTATCTCTCCCTGTGTGTGCTCGCACGCGTGTGTGTGGATAAACAATTCTCTCCCTTTTTAGGGTTTGCAAACAACTGGACTTGTGGTTTTTTTTTAATGAACAACAATTGGACTTGTTTTGTTACCAAGGAATGGGATTACTCTTTGTGTACCTAGGGCACGGGACCTCGAATTCCCCGACCTGCGTGGCGCCTGACCCCAAATCACGCACCCCCTCACCCCAGTGCAGGCATAGCGGGCCGGCCCAGTATAAAAGGTTGTTCTGCTCGTACCGCAAAAAACACACATATTTATTGTAGAAACATGATTCGTTCCCTCTGGGCTTACTTGAAAGCTTAGGCAATGACCACTAGGCCGAAGCCTCTTTGTTGTCCACTATGAGAAAAATACTCTATTTGATAGTTCTTTTAGTGCATTTTCTTGAATCACAACAATGGCATGTAGGAGTAATATATACCCTGTTTGTTATGTGTACTATTTTATGTTATAAATAAAAAATGAAAAAAGAATTCACAATAAAAAAGGTGAACTTGAAGAAAATTCATAAATTTGAAAAGGTTCTTACAAATTGGAAAAAGTTCGTGAATTTGAGAAAAGTTCACAAATTTGAAAAAAATTCAAATTCATCGAATTTGATAAAAGTTCATCGATTTTCAAAAATAGTTCATCAATATGAAAATGTTCCTCGATTTTTAAAAAAGTTCATCAAATTTGAACTTTTTATTGAATTCAAAAAAGTTTATCAATTTTTACAAAAATTCATTGGCTTTTGAAAAATTTCATCAATTTTCAAAAATAGTTCTTTGAATTTGAAAAAAGTTCATCAAATTTGGAAAAACTTCATCAATTTTGAAAAAAGTTTATCGCTTTTGCGAAAGAGTTCGTTGATTTTGAAAAAAAGTTCATCGTTTTGTAAGAAAAAAGTTCATGAATATGAAAAAAGTTGATCAATTTTGAAGTAAACGTTCGCAAATTTGAAAAAAATTCATCAATTTTGAGAAAAAAAATCATGAATTAGAATAAAGTTCGCACAATTAAAGAAACAAATAAAGAAAGAAAAAGAAAAAGAAAGAAAAAAGAAAAAAAGGTCTCAGCGAATTGAAGAAGAATAAAAAGAAATAGGAAGTTAGAGAGCACATGCGTGTGCAGATGTCCTAGTGGCTATGCGGTTCTCTGTTAATCGAGAGGTCTCAAGTTCAAAATCTTCTGCCACACCGTTCTTTGGAGTTTGAGAGGAAAGAGAAAAAAGGTCAATGGGCCGGCCCAGTTTGGAGGAGGGTTGTGCCCCGGATGGCGAAAACGCCTTTAACGGGCGCCTTCAGCACCAAATAGGGTTTGTTGGCTGCTACAATTGCTCGCTATGTGTCCAACATCGAGGTGTACGTCTAAACCTGGTCAACCGGGCCTTTTTAGGCGTGCCGGCATGTCAGCCCACGTGCCTGGCCTGTCACGTGGCTTATCGGGCCATGCCTGGCACATGGCCTCGCTAGGGTCGTGCTTGGGTTGCCTAGTCCGGCACGTGCTGGCACGGCACACCTAATAGGAGATGTGTGTCCAACATCGAGGTGTACATCCAAACCTGGCCAACTGAGCCTGTTTAGCAGTGCCAACATGTCAGCCCGCGTGCCTAGCCTGTCATGGGCCGGCCCGGCACGTGGCTTATCGGGACGTGCCTGGCATGTGGCCCGGCTAGGGCCGTGCCTGGGCTGCCTAGTCCAATACGCGCTGGCACAACACGCCTAACAAGAGCGCAACGAATAGCGAATTAGCGAGAGAGCTAGTCATTGCCCGTTTATGAAGAAAAAAAGAGCAAGTCCTTGCTCGTGTCAGGGAGGAGTAGGGGAGTGTGTATCCGGCTGCGCGCTACGCCCCTGTCGTGCCTACTCAGGCCGAGGCCAGCACCCGTGCCGGCCCGGCACGGTCCGAGTACTTAGCGTGCCTGGTCGCCCCATTTGGCAAGGTTTGTGTGTGTCTTGACCTTCACAATCAGCACCTTGAGACAAAAGAATATCGAGGGGTTCCTTAGAAAATATACAGGGTTGACCGGAGACTTTTGAACGCACATTTTGATTGGCCAATGACTTTTTTTTATCACATGAGTCTCAAGATTTATGATCCTAGTGACAGTGTCCTGAATTAGGGGGTACTCACCTCATTGGCCTACCACTCATGAGCCGGGCCGAGGACCCACTGATAACCGAAGAATGGGCAATGTTTGACATGGCCCTTGGCGTATTAAAGATAGGATCTTTCAAAGACTTGACGCGCATTTCAAGGCATATTCAAATATTGGACATGTTTATCTCTGGACGCAACTGATCATGTGTAATTCTAGGTAACCCGGCCTCTATATAAGTTGAAGGGTTTCATCCATAAAGGCATGCCTTTTAGACCCATTATTATGATCTCGATGTATATCAATTGTACTGTGTAAATAAGAGCAGAAGTAGAGTATTAACTCTTCGAGAGGCCTCGAAATTGGGTAAACACCTTGTCCCTTTTTCCATCGGTCGAGACCACCAGCTTGGGACCCCTGTCTAAGATCTGCCGGGGTAGTACCATTTTCAAGTTGTAGCAAAGAGCAGCATCGTCTTCAAATTTGTGACCTGCGCACAATATAACTCACGATACTACTCCTGGCAGGAGCGGAGGACCCGCTTGTACAGTTGTACTACATGCCCTTCCATATTTTGGCTTTTGCCATGCATCTCCGTCCAGCTTTGCCACCGATGATTGCCGCCTCGCATGCACAGTTCTCCTCTAGAGTCTGATGCAAACCAGCTTTCTCTCCTCTGCGTGCAAAGTCGCAAAGCCGTAATTTGCTCTCGATTGTTAATCCGAAGTGTAACTAAATAAAATAGATAATGGGTGAAGTGTAGCTTAAGAAAACCAGAAAAAGGTTTACGTTGGGTGTAGGGACTAGGGAGTAGCCGCAGGAGCTCTACTCGCAGAATACCTTTTGCAGTAGTAGAGGAATCAGTCGCGGGTGGAGAGAGCTGGATTGTGACTTGACTCTTCGGTCCACGCCGCTGGACTACCAGCGCATCAGACGGACGTCTTCTGTCGTTTGGATAAAACTAGACACTGCAGGGTTGCAGCCTGCTACTAGTACTCGAGAGAGTAAAGTTCAAGAGTGTATCTTTTCCGCCTGTGTCGACCGGAAATTCGCAGTGTCATGTGAATCTCGGGCACGCACCTGCCAAGTCTTTAAGTCCGTTCGATTTGCCTCACAATTCACAGGGTAGTTGAATCGTGAAAAATGACAAAACTGGTCCTTTGGTCAAAGTTCAGCACAAAATGACCCTGTTTTGAAAATATTTCACAAAATGGCCCTACCCGCATGACACCCGCATCCGGGGCGCCATGCCAAACAGTACGACGCCCTGGTCAATGGCGCCATAGGACCGCGCTGACCTGCCACATCGAGTTCAGGTGGGGCCCAGTTGTAACCGCATAACGCCCCGGGGAAGGGCGCCATGGTGACTAGTATGGCGCCTTGGCCCAGGGCGCCATGCCCCTTCGTTGTGGATAAGCCCGACGCCCTCCTTCTCTGTTCTTTTGTGGTCTGCTCGTTCTGTTCTTGCGCCGCCCCCTCCCCCCGTCGCCCCTCTCTCCCACCTCTCAAATCCGTGGCCTGAAGTGGTGGATCGAAGGGACAAAACGGTGGATCTTATTCCCCTTCCCATCCTCAAGGTATTCCTCTCCCTCTCCTCTAGTTTTATTGGTCAAAATCCTCACATTGGAGAAACCCTAGTTCATGCTCTTTTTAGGGATTTGTTAGGTTAATATGATGTATGGATGGGGATATGTGAGGTATTTGATGGTGTATGGATAGGGGTTTGTTAGTATTTGTATGGTGAGGAAATTTGTAGGTATGACTAGGGATTTTGTTTATGGCATGGTTGGGGATATGATAGGATTAGTATGTTTAGTGAATTTTTAGGTATGAACTAGGACTTGTATTTGTTAGATAGACACTTTATTCATGAATGCTTATACATGTATGTGCCAATTTGGTGTAAAAGGATTTATTCTATGGATATGGACATTTGCACTTGTATGTATTTATGCATGTTCTTGCATATGTTTGCAAATGGCAATAGGACTTACGATATACATTTCTAATTTTGCAGGATGGCTTCTCTTATCCATCCATCGTACGACCAAATGCACCATGGGCGGTTCATGGCAGATGAAGGAAGAGTTATTGATCAGCTTCACCTGAGGTCCGGTTCGGTTCATGACAAGATGCAGTATGACGAGCGATACACGGAGTATATCCGGAAGACCGGTCTTCTTCCTTTCATCTCACTCGTGTCTCGTTCGATGCCGAAGATGAACCCTTGTGCGATCACGGCACTCGTTGACCGATGGCGCCCTAAGACACATACTTTCCACTTCTATGCTGGGGAGATGACGGTCACTTTGCAGAATGTTTCTCTGATCACTGGATTTCCCATCAAAGGAGAGCCTATTTGTTTTAGCACATATTCTGATGGATGGCGTGAGATATCCGTTGGTAGGAGGCCATCCACGGACATAACCGGCCTACAATGCTTGAAGGCCCTAATGCATGGCTCAAAGGTCCAGAATGCACGTCCAAATATTCAAACGGGTGCATCGTTGTATATCCTTGTTCTCACGCCATCTGGCTCCACCACATAGTACATGCCCAGATTTTTCGGCCGCCATTGCTTTCAACACCATCGCGAGGCGGTTGTATGATTCTTCCCAACCACCGTTCAATATCTCAAAGGCGGCTTGCTTGGCCTTCCATGCCTTACCGTACTTCACCGTGTACCCAAAAACCTCCTTCACCATCTCCATCAACGCCCTAATGGGATATGTCGGGAGTATCTTTATGGAGGGTGAAAATCGATATGCAATGAATTTGGAGGTCAATTGATGGTGATCATCCTTTACATTGGCCTCATCAATATCCTTGCCACTACATCAGTGGTGAAACACGGAACTTGTAATCTTCCATTGAGACCCGCCTTTCACACATCTTGCATGGATAACCCAAGGGCAATGCTTCTTGTGTTCCTCACATTTGACCACATAACGCAATTTGGAGTTTGACTTGTCCACAATGAATGGTCGATGAAACTTAACGGCGTAGTCCTTGATCCATATTTGAAGTTGTACCAAGCTTTCAAAGATTGTTCCTTCACTAACACCATACACACTTGCCACCGTATCTCGCTTTGAAGTTAACCTTGGTGCAAGAATTTTACTTGTGCCACCATCAACAACCGCCTTATCGGCTAGGCTTACATCACGGAACAATGATGTCTTGTGATCCCGGCCTATTACCATCTTGAAAGCATTGGCTTCTTTAGCCGTCAAACCATCCTCATCTATTTCTTCATCCGGGCCTTCGTCCTCTGAGTCCCCCGCATAGGACCTATTGTATGGAATGTCATGGTCCATGTCCTCTTCCATGCAATTTGCCTCCACATCGCCAACATAATGGTCACGAAGATAAGCCTCCGATTCATCACCCTCAAACTCATCACCGTCCATATGCAAGTCTTCATTATCAACTTGGTCATTCCCAACGGGGCTCAAAGGTTGTGTCATTGGAGGTTGGCTCATTGTTGTGTCATACACATCCGGATTAACATGTTGTGAATCTCGAACCGGGCTTCTAACATCACATGAAGATGCACACCGATTCAAATCAATGTGCAACCGAGCACAAACAACCTTTGTGGCAAATAACTCAAATGATTTATCTTGTGAGGCCAACACACTCTCCTTATATGCTTCCCAATGAAACTTGGAGTCAAGAGGCATTATCTTCCAACGAATATGTTGCCCATACCCAACATTATACCTTCCGATTAAGTCTACTCCATCGCTTTCTTCCATCCGATTCAACCTTCTTCGAAGATCAACCACAACCTCCTCAAGGCTAGGACTAGTGGGAAACACCATCACTACCGGCTTCTTCTTCGAGTCACCATACTCCGCATCTCCCTTCTCAAAGGAGACAAAGTCCACATGATGCACATTCACGATCCTCACCATCTACAATCATAAACACCAAAATGCATCAACAAAAATAGCAAAATTGGATGACCTAGGGTTTCCCAAATCGCCACAATGCGGAGATTTCAACCAAGAAAAAGAGGAGGAATGATGGAGAATACCTTGAGGGGTCGAAGGGGAGGATAAATCACCGATTTGGAGCTTCGATCCACGGAATTTTTTGGGCATTAGGGAGGGGCATGAGTGGGGCGACTGGGGTGGAGAAGGGGAAAAGAGAGGGTTTGTGGTGGGAAAGAGAGGAGCTACTCTGTTTTGTTCACGCAAGGGGCATGGCGCCCTGGTCAGGGGCGTCATGCTGCTGAGCATGGCGCCCTGGCCTGGGGCGCCATGGGGTCCTGCCCTGCCAGCGTGGCAAGTCATCGGCGACCAGTATGACGCCTTTGACCAGGGCGTCGTGCTGTTTAGCATGGCGCCCCGGGTGCGGGCGTCATGGTGGTAGGGCCATTTTATGAAATATTTTCAAAACATGGTCATTTTGTGCTGAACTTTGGCCAAAGGGCCAGTTTTGTCATTTTTCACAGTTGAATCCCATATGAGGACACTGTCAAAAAGAAAATTTCTTAAAAAGTTTTAAGTTACAAGGGTGAAACTTAGAGTTTTTGCATCTAAAACTGTGAAGTTTCAACAAGTTCCAGAGATATAATTTTAAGCATTTTTTCTGTCATTGTAGACAAAAAATAATTGATTTTTATTGGTCGTTCGTACTAAGTATCAACATTGAAACTTAACATATTTTTTGAAACTCATCAAAATATATTCAAAATGAATTTTATTTGAAAACGGTGATCACGAGAAACACGAATATGAAAAAGAACTTAATTTAGATATTTCATGTAATATATATAGAACTTTAAAACTCGGGAGCCAAAATAAAAAGGCGGCACTAGGGACTCGTGTGCCCCCGCACTTGCTGCCATAAATCCTCTTCACTGTGACGACCGGTAGCCAAGCCATCAAACTCCAACCCGGACTACAAGGTCAACAACCCCCGCACTTGCTGCCATAAATCCTCTTCAGTGACTTAACTGTGCCTGCGTGCAATGGGTGATGACTCGGACGATGACGCCTGTGCCTGCGTGCAATGGGTGATGACTCGGACGATGACAGGCGTCATCGTCCGAGTCATCACCCATTGCACGCAGGCACAGTTAAGTCACTGAAGCTCAGTTCGTAGTCTACCATCTTTCTTGTACAACAAGAGACGGAAGACGAGAGACCAGTGCCTTCGTGCGCGATGCCTTCTACTTCTTCCTCAGGGCGACAGCCAACTAAGGACTAAATATGGAGCTTGGCAGAGGTGATAGCTTGGGGGCTCGAAGGACATCGAAAGCGTGGAGGAGCTCAACTTGGTAGGGATGAACTAGGCATGAGCCATACTTGGTGTAGAGACAACCTGATGCGACGATAGTGGAGAGTTGGCGAGGACTTAGACTCGGGATGTGACTGTGGCGGTGGCGATGCGAGCCGGAGACCATGGCATGAGAGAGATGGAGCGAGAGTTGAAGGTAAAGGCGAGTCTTGAGGCGGAGAACCCTAATGCTCGTTCAATTGCAAAATATGAATAAAAAAACATAGGACTAGGGGGAAAAGAGAATTGAGATGTCACCTAAAAAAAGAGAATTGAGATGTCACGTGCCATAAAATCCAATAGGGATTTCAAATCACCCCTCTGGAGTCATCATCACCAAAGAGTCACGGAGCGACCGGCAATGCCCTACCTGGCCTCCATCTCCGACACGAATCTTGTTGGGAAACGTTCCATGGAAAACAAAAAAATTCTATGCACACGCAAGATCTATCCATGGAGATGCATAGCAACGAGAGAGGAGAGTGCGTCTACGTACCCTCGTATACCATAAGCGGAAGCGTTTAGTAACGCGGTTGATGTAGTCGAACTTCTTCGCGATCCAACCGATCGAGTACCGAACGTACGGCACCTCCGCGTTCAGCACACGTTCAGCTCGGTGACGTCTTCGCCTTCTTGATCCAGCAAGACGGCGAAGTAGTGGATGAGTTCCGGCAGCACGACGGCGTGGTGACGATTATGGTGAAGCTATCTCCGCAGGGCTTCGCCTAAGCACTACGAAAATTTGATCGAGGGACGAAACTGTGGAGAGGGGCGCCGCACACGACTAAGAGATTGTCATGCTTTGTGTGGCGCCTCCTCCCACATATATATAGGTGGGGGGGAGAGAGAGCAGCCAAGGAGGCACCCCAAGGAGGCCGAATCCTCCTAGGGTTCCTTCCCTAGCCGCGCCCCCCTTACCATATTTACCGGAGGGGGAAAGGAAAGGGGGAGAGAGGGAAGGAAGGGGGAGGCCGAATCCCCCTCCTCCCTTTCTCCCATAGGCCGGATGCCATAGGGGGGTGCGCCAGCCCCTTGTGGGCTGGTGTGCTCCTCTCTAATGGCCCAAAAGGCCCATCATCCTCCCGAGGCTTCCCGGAACCCCTTCCGGTGATCCGATGACTACCCGGTGCACTCCGAAACTCTTCCGGTGTCCGAATATCATCGTCCTATATATCAATCTTTACCTCTGGACCATTCCGGAGCTCCTCGTCATTTCCGTGATCTCATTCGGGACTCCGAACAACATTCGGTCACCAAATCATATAACTCATATAACACTATATCGTCAACGAACGTTAAGCGTGTGGACCCTACGAGTTCGAGAACTATGTAGACATGACCGAGACACCTCTCCGGTCAATAACCAATAGCAGAACCTGGATGCCCATATTGGTTCCTACATATTCTACGAAGATTTTTATCGGTCGAACCTTATGACAACATATGTAATTCCCTTTGTCTGTCGGTATGTTACTTGCCCGAGATTGGATTGTCGGTATCTTCATACCTAGTTCAATCTCGTTACTGGCAAGTCTCTTTACTCGTTCTGTAATACATCATCTCGTAACTAACTCCTTAGTCATTTACTTGCAAGCTTATTATGATGTGTATTACCGAGAGGGCCCAGATATACCTCTCTGATACTCGGAGTGGCAAATCCCAATCTCGATCCATGCCAACTCAACAAACACCTTCGGAGATACCTGTAGAGCATCTTTATGATCACCCAGTTACGTTGTGACGTTTGATAGCACACAAGGCATTCCTCCGGTATCCGGGAGTTGCATGATCTCATAGTCGAAGGAATATGTATTTGACATTAAGAAAGCAATAGCAATAAACTGAACGAGATCTCATCTCTCTCATCCCCTCCCCTCCCCTCCATCGCCCCCCGCACGGGCGATCGAGGGGCTCCAACCCTAGCCGCCGGGTCACCGCTCCTTCCTCTCCCTCCCCTCCGTCGCCACCGGTGGTCGGCGTCGGGCATAGCCTGTGCGTGCGACGGCGGCGGCGGAGGCACCCCTTCCTCTCGTGGGTCATAGGGTGACGCGGGGCGCCCTGGCTCGAGGTTGTGACCCGGATCTGGACTGTGGCGGCGCCGATTTGGTTCATGACGACCCAGATCTGGACTACGACGGTGTGGCGGCTGGTCGGCGTCCTAATGGCGGCTGTGGTGGCAGTGTTGGCGATGGCGATGGCTGTGGCGAGGTGGCGTCAGAGGTGGCGCGGGCTGTGGGCGTGGCGGCCTGCCCTGTTTGGGCGGTGGCGTCGCTGCGGTCGGCGGCGGCGGCGCGCCATCTGCCTTTGGATCGGCGGCGGCGGCATGGAGGGCCTGGTGGTCGCGTTGGCGGCACCTCCGGTTAGATCTATTCTGACCGGTGGAATCGGCGGTGGTGGTCATCTCTTCCGTCAGAGGTGGCCGGCCTGTGGCTGGGTGGTCGGATCTCGAGATTCGTCATCTAGTCCCGGCTACGAGTCGGGGAGACATAGTTGCCGGTGAAAACCGAGCCGTTGGCAGGCGATGGCGGCGTTTTGCACCGTTACCTTGATGAAAGCATCGTCGTGTAACTGTTGTCGACCCACTCGTGCTGCTTCGGGGGAAACCCTAGGATCTGGTCTTCCAGATCGGACGATGGCGGTACTATGGTGTCGTTTCTCTCTTGGGAGTATCGTTTGTGGAGCAGCGCTGGAAGACAGAGGCAGGAGGTGGAGCGGCTTCGTCTTGAACGGAGCTTCGGTGGAGCTGTCAAGTCATGCCTGGCCGACAGGTGCTACGCTGAGTCATGCCTGGTTGGCAGGTGCTACGCACGACGGATCTTCCAGAGTCTTCGCGTCTGGACGGACGAGCGCAGGGCGGTGGCGTCGTTGGGCGCCGTGGTGGCGTCGACGGATATCCGGACTAGCAAGGATGATGCGGATCTCTCTCCTGAAGATGGGTAAGTGGTCCGATGATGATGACGGCTTCTAAAACGTATGCATATGGTGTGCGTTTTAGGTAGGCTGCACCGGCTGTTGGTCCCGATACGTTATGTGGATGGATCGGCGACGACACCGGTTTTAGATATGGGGAGTGAGAGCACTTCACATTATCGAGTTTGTAGGTGTAAGTGGTGGCTTCAGATGGATTGATGTATGTTCTTGTCAGACCTTTGTGGAATAATTAATAAAGATGGCTGCATGCATCGACTGATGCAGAGGCCGGGGGTTTAACCTCCTTTTCAAAAAAAAAAACAATAAATTGAACGATCTAAGCTAATAGATGGGTCTTGTCCATCACATCATTCTTCTAATGATGTGATCCCGTTATCAAATGACAACTCATGTTTATGGTTAGAAAACCATAACCATCTTTTGATCAACGACCTAGTCTACTAGAGTCTCACTAGGGGCACGATATTTGTTTATGTATCCACACATGTATTTAAATTTCCGATCAATAGAATTCTAGCATGAATAATAAACTTTTATCATGATTAAGGAAATATAATAATAACCATTTTATTATTGCCTCTAGGGCATATTTCCATCAAATCTAGTTTTAATATTTTCTAGTTCGGACAAACAATGGCGAACGATCTCTATACTACTCCTAGTTATACCTGGGCATTTATCGGGCCGGGCCTAACCAAGCCCGAAGCAGAAAATCCAGGCTATGGCCCGGCCCGGCCGGCTGTCTGGCCTAGAAATCAGGCCCAAGTCTGGCCCGTCAGTGTGATAACCCGTCGGGCCTCGTTGTTAAATCGCAAATATGGCGGGTACAGGCCCAGCCCGGCCTTTAGGCTCAAAACCTAGGCCCAGGCCCGGCCCGCAGGCAAGACCGAGCAGGGTCAGAGCGGGCTTTTTCAGGCTGGGTATCCGATGGCCAGGTATACTCCTGGCCACAAGCGACAGGGCCTGCTTCGGGCTCAAAACCTAGGCCTAGACCCGGCCCATGGGCAAGACCAGGCCGGTTCGGGTCGGTCTTTTTCGGGCCGGATCGAATCAGGCCGGGTGTCCCACAGCCTGGTAGGAGTGGAGTCTTTTTCGTACTGCGCGCAACCGGCAGGACCCGCTCGTACTACATGCCCGTCCACATTTTGCTGTTTCCCCAACCATGTGAGCCACTCCCGTTAATAGCATGCATGCAAGCATGCCTTGGCGCTGGCTTCAATTGCTTGTCGCCTCGCATGCACTCGCGCGTTCAATTCTCCTAGGCATGCGAGCGCATCTCTCTCCGCTGCATGCAAAGTTGCAAACCCGTAATTAGCTCTCGATCGTTCAATGCGAATGAATCGGCGAGGAGAAGGGTACCCGCGGGAGTATAAGCGAGAAAAGAGTGGTAGGAGCAGAATCCTTTTTGCAGTAGCTGGCTCGTGACTTGACTCTTCGGTCCACGCGGCTGGACTTTCAATGCGTTCAGACGGACGTCTTCTGTCGTTTAGATAAAACTTGACACTGCAGCTCGCTGCAGCCTGCTACTGATACTCATACTCGAGAGGAAACGATCACGAGTGCATATTTCCCTGCAGTAAATTTCTGCCTGTGACGATATAGTGGAGTGTCCATCGTCTTTGCACAAACCATCCACGGGGAAAGGCTCCTTGGAAAGCAAAAATAAAGCCATTGGAGTAGTCTATGGAGGTAGCTTCGGCAACTTTAACTGTAGGCACACGCGGTCACCGAAGCTCAATCCGTAGTCTACCGACTTTGCTGTATACAACAGTAGACGGAAAACACGAGAGAGACGAGGACCTTCGCCCGAGAGAAACACGAGAAAGCCATTGGAGTAATCCATTTTCACTCTTTCTTTTCTTTTTTTCATTATCGTTTTATCTTTTTTTTCATGTTCATATTATCTTACTCTTTTTCAATTTATGTACATCTTTTCCAATTCATATTTTTTTAAATCGTGAACATTTTTAAAATCTTTAACTTTTTCGAATACGTGAACATTTTTATGAGATCAAGAACATTTTTCAAATTAAAGAATTTTTTTTAATCGCAAACATTTTGCCAATTCACGATTTTTTTGACAAATTCATGAACTTTCTGGGAACATTTTTTGAATTTGTGAACATATTTTAGAATCTTCAAACTTTTTTGAATCGACCAAGATTTTTCAAAATACGGGAATTTTTTTGAAATTCATGAACATTTTTATTTAATGATTTTTTTTGGAAATGCATGAACATTTTTTGAATTCGTGAACATGTTTTTGTCTTCGTGAACATATTATTAATCAGCAAGCATTTTTAAATTTATAAACATTTTTTTACTTCATGAACATGTTTTTATCTTTGTGAACATTTTATTAGAATTCATCAACTTCACATTTGTTAAAATTTAGAAACATGTTTTGAACGTGTGAACATTTTTCCAAAACCAAGAACATTTCTGGATTACTCGAATATTTTTTTTTCAAAATTGTCAACATTATTTTGAATATGAGAACATTTTTTGAAAATCCCGAACAAATATTTTTTTTCATCCACGAACAATTTACAATTACTCAAACATTGTTTTTAGAAATTTAGATTTTTTTATGGAATCTCAATGCATCTGTCTAAAGATAAAAAATACAAAAACAGAAAATAAATTTTTTTTTTTAAAAGTAGGAGGCGTCAGGGGCGGTAGTTGCACGTAAACCTGTTTCCTGATGCGCACTGCAACAAATAGAGCACGTAGGCGGGACAACGGCAATTCCTAAACGGTTTCTGTTTTACGTAGGTGCAATAAAGAGGAAAACGGTGGGTTTCGAACCCATGACCTCCTCGTTTTATGATAGCTACGATAGCGCGACAACTATATCTCGCATATGCGAGATGGAAGATACACTTGGTGAAGTTTTTTAGCCTGTACTGTAGCTACTGGGACGGCCTTTTATGTATTATTTTTTTCTTTGCACAGTTCGTTCCATCGAGTGAGTTCGCTGGTTCGCTCGGCTCGCTCATTTTTTTTCGTTCTCATTTTTCCTTTGTTTCTTCACGTTTTTTTTCCTTTTTTTCCGTTGGTTTCGTTCGCTGGTTATTTTTTGTTTTTTACTTTAATTTTCTTCGGTGGGTTTCGCTTTGAACTTTTTTCCTTTTTTAGTTTTCTTTGGTTTTTTATTTGATTTTCTTTATTTATTCATTGGTTTTCTTTGTTTTTTTTCTATTTACTATGTTTTTTCTTTGTTTTTTCATCAGTTTTCTTCATTATGCTTCAGTTTTATTTTTTTGAATGGTTTTCTTTGTTTTCTTGATTTTTATTTTGTTTCGTGTAGTTATTCTCAGTACACAATATACATTGTAGTGTACACATGAAACAATTTTTTGATACACACTAAACATTTTCAGATACATGATATACATTTTATTAAATATATATTTGATCACTTTTTTGAATATATGGTCAACATTTTTTAATACATGGTCAAAAACTTTAACATTTAAATTTTTCCAAATAGTTGATTACATTTTTGAACAGATATTGACATTTTTTAATACATGGTCAATTTTTTTGCCTATTTAAACATTAAAGTTTTCAAATGCTTGATTAACATTTTTCAAATACAATATTAAATGTTTTCTCATACATGGTCAACATTTTTCTATGCAAATTTTAACATTTTTCAAATGCAAGATTAATATTTCTTAATGCATTATCAACATTTTTTCTATACGCATTTTATATTTTCCGAATGATTGCTGAAATTTTTTGAAATACTTTTTCAAATTTTTAAAAAATACTTGATTAACATTTTCACATACATGATCAAAATATTTCATCATATTTTAATACATGGTCATCATTTTTTCTATACACATTCAACATTTTTCCAATGCTTGATTAACACTTTTCAAATACTTGTTTAATACTTTTCCAAATGCTTTATTAACATATTTTAAATACATGATCTACTTTTTTTCATACACAATGTATATTTTTTGTATACAATATTCGTCTATGGTCAACATTCTTTCTATAGACATTTATCATTTTTCAAATGTATGATTAACATTTTTTAAAACATTGCGAAAAGTATATTTTCGAATATATATGTTTAGAATTTTTAGAAGTGTAAACAAATGAAAAAATAATAATTTAAAATAAGAAAACAAAAGGTCAAACAAACAAAAAAAGAAACAGTGGCCTTGCACCAGCTGGGCCGGCCTATTTAGCCCAGCGCCCCTATGATAGCCACCTTGTTGACTCACACCGATGTTCTTCTAAGTGTTTCTTTTTCTTCTTTTCATTTTTCATTTTTTTCTTTTCTTTTATCATTTTCTTTTCTTTATAAATTTTGTATTCTCGCAAGTATTTGTTTCAGAATGATAAACATTCTTCAAGAGTGATGAACTTCTTTTCAAATTCAATGACTTTTTAAAAATTTGATGAACTTTTATTTAAAATCAGTGACTTTAGTTTAAGGTCAATTAATCCTTTTTCAATTTTACGAACCTTTTTTCAAATTGGGTGAATTTTTTCACAATGGATGAACTTTTTTTCTAATTCGATGAACTATTTTGAAAGTTGATATTCTTTTTAATCTTTTGCAAACCCTTCTTTCTTCTTTCCTTTTTTGCCTATTTTTTTAAAGTCAACGACCGGTCAAACTACGCTTGAGCAACCCGGGGGACCGAGCGCTCGCCTTACATGGCACGGCCCAGCGCGGCGGCGCAGTGTGTGCCCGTTCCTCCAAGAGAAGCTCCCTGGCGCCCACACGCTGGCGCTGGTGGGCCGGCCCATGTATACGTTCACATTTGAGATAAAAACAAAAAACAGGAAGAAATGGCAAAAAAGAAACAATTCGTGAATTAAAAAAATTCAAGGATTTTGAAAAAGCATTCATGAACTTGACCAAAAGTTCGTCAATTTGAAAAAAAAAATCATCAAATTTGAAAAGAAGTTCACCAACTTTGAAAAAAAATCATCAATTTTTAAAAACAGGTTCATCGAATTTGAAAAAAAACTCATCGATTTTGCAGAGCTTTTCTGTAAAATTCATCAATTTTAAAAAAGATCATTGATTTTGAAAGAAAAAATCATCAATTATGTAAAAAGAACATAAATTGAAAAAAAGTTCATCATTTTTTAAAAAGAAATTCACCGATTTTGGAAAATGTTCATGATTTTTTTTGAGGAACAATTTACAAAATTTAAGTAAAGAGGAAAACAATAAAGAAAAAGAAACAATTGCTACACGGGTCGGCCGCTTGGAGGCTTCACGCACCCGTTTGCAAAATGCACAGTAACGAATGCCTGAAGCGCTAAATAGGATCTGCCACTATGACATTGGAGCGCCACGCGAGTCGCTCGTGTCTCTTGCACGAGATGGGCCTGGTCCACCTAGATGGCACAAATCTGTTTTCATCAGTTTTCTCATTTTGTATTTTTTGATCAGTTTAATTTATAATTTGAAAATAAATCGTGACTACAAAAGAAAGCTATCAATTCGAAATAATGTTCACACATATTGAAATAATATGACATAGCACTGAAATAGGAGAGGTCATACCAAGTCACCCACGCCTAGGCTACTCACGGGAGGGGGTTCAATGCTCTCAAGCGCGGCACAATACTTGTTGCATTCTTATTGAATGAACCCTCATCTCTTTTGGACTGAGCTAATGCCATGGTTGCTCACAAACTTGTAGGGCGCAAACTTGCTCCGTTCATGAAAGGTTGTATGAAATCTCATCCAAAAAATGAATCCTTTTTGCTCGGCACCAGTCTTGGGATCTTGGCCTATCTTCATCCAACTCTCACAAATCAACATCTCCTCTTCTTTGTTGTATGATCCCGTGCAAATGCTTTGCTTCCTCCTTTGTGCGTCGGCTCTTTGGGTGAGCTCATCGATAAACAATGAGTCCTCCGCAAAGTTGACACCCTCTTCTTCCTCATCTTTGCAATAGATGTCCTCATCTTCATTGCATGAGTTGCCATGGTCGTCGACCTCTTCTTCTTCGTGGACACCACAATGGCCGGCACCGTCTTGGCTTTGGGTCTCGTCAGGATCGTAGCCTTGACCTTGGCCCTCGGTGTAACACCCCCTTGTAATAAACTCTGTGACACTCTGTTAAAACTGCCAAGTCATGATCATTTGCAGTGCCAAGTCATAAGGGTTAATGATCCAATTCAAATTCACATCTGAAAATCAATTTAAATTCCAAAGTGCAAGTTGAAGTTGATCAAACTCTGCTGGAAAAATGTTATTTAATTAGCAAATAATCCAGTGGTCATGACAAAATCATAATCATTATTTTTGGAGTTAGCTAAGTGGGTGAAACAACATGAAACAACACCCAAAACAGAACATTTAATCTATTTAAAATGATATCAAATTCAAATGGAATTCAATTCTGTCCTAATCACTTTTTGGTGGAGAATAATATTGCATTGCAATATTTGGGCCAACTCCCCCACTTTTCAAAATAGCACAAGTGCCCTAAACATTTCAGAATAACATGAAATAAAAGAAAAGGCAGAACAGAAAAAAATTTAGAAATAAGAAAAAGGCCACTGTGCACGGGCCAAGTGCACAGTGCCTTGAAGCCCAGCCCAGAAGGCCCGTTCCTTCTCCCTCATCCTCCGTGTCGGCACGCCTCTGGTCGAGCGCGCGCGCGCCGGCGAGGCGGCGACACGCCGACGCCACCGACGGAACAGGGGCGCGAGGAGGATAAGGCTGAGACCCGTCCACTCCTCCCTGGCCTCCCCGTCAGTCTTCCCCTTTCCTCTTGCTCGCTCCGCCTCTCCCTTCCTTCTCAGATCCGGTGACAGAACGCCGCCGTCGCCGCGCTTTGGCACCACCGTGGCCGCCGGCCTCCCCACGTCGTCTGGAGGTGCCAGGAAGGAGCGCCGTGGACCTCTGCAACCTCTGGAGCAACCAGACGGAGCGGAGGAGCACCGCATCGCCCGCGCGCGAGTCGTCTTCCACCTCGGGTCGTCGCCAATTCCTCCATCTCCGGCGAGCTAGGCTGCAGCTACTAAACCTCCGAGGGCCTTCGGCGTGCCGCACGGTGAGCTACCCGTCCTCCGCTCCCCTGCGTTCGTCTCTACGCGCGCCGTAGCTAGCTGTTCCCGAGCCCGTGCTCTGGTTGCCGCCGGTGGGCTCGGTGCCGTCGATGTGGCCCTCGTCAATGCCAACCGAGGTCAACGTTGAGCTCCTGGTGCTCCCAGGAGCCCGGCGAGCTCGAGCCCGAGCCTCACGTGCCTCCTAACGCCGTCTCCCCGATCTCCCGAACTCCACCGCCGCCAAACCTCGTCGCCGGCCTAGCTCCGGCCATCCCCTGGTCCGGCAAGTGCCCCAGCTCGATGCGCGAGATCACCAGCTAGCGAACGCGCCTAAGCGCAGCTCGAACAGAGCTCTGTAGCTCGATTCCGGTCAACTCCGGCGACCAACCGCCGCGGGAATGGCTCGCCGGAGCTACTCCGGTGCCCGCCGGCGTGGTCAGCCCGGGGCCACTCCCTGGGTCACTGACCCGTGGGCCCCAGGGGCCCGACCGGTCAGCCCTGCTGACTGGACCGGCCCAGTCGCTGACACGTGGGCCCCACCTCCCTGTTAATCTAATTAAAACGTTTTAGAAATAAAAATAAACTAATTACCCTAATGAGTCTATGACATGTGGGGCCAGAAGCTTAATTAGCAATTTAGATTAATTCAAATGCACTGTTAAGATAACAGAGACTGACATGTGGGTCCCACTGGACCCACATGTCATATTTGACTTAGTCAGCCGACTGTTGACTTGCTGACGTCAGCAGCACGTCATGCTGACGTCATAATACATTTCTTCTAATTTAAAATAATTCCCAAAATTTAAATAATCTTTAAAAATTCATAAGTTTTAAACCGTAGCTCAGATCGAAAAACTTAAAACATAAAAGTTGCTCAGAACGACGAGCCGAGTCTGATCGTGCCATCTGTTTCTTCATCGGAACCTCCTACGTAGAAGAACTCGTAACTCCGGACCCGAATCCGACAGATGAATAGTGCACCCGCACCGGTAAATAAATCCCAGAATAATTCTAAAATAACTAAAATGACTTAAATGCATAATTAGGCAACCCTGCACTGCATCATAGCATCACACGCACCGTATTGCATTTGTTTGCATTATGTTTACCTGTTTCTTCCCCCTCTTCTCTCTCGGTAGACCCCGACGTTGACGTAGCTCCCGAGGCAGACGCCGCACAGGAGTATGACTACGTCCCCGACGACATCCCTGAAGACCTTGCCCTTGCCCCCGAGCAAACAGGCAAGCACCCCCATTTTGAGCATGCCTATATCGCCTATTCTCTTCTCTCTTATGCTTGCATTAGAACTGCTACTGCTACTGTTTTCCTATATCTGCTGCATAGCCTGATTATTGTACCCTGCTTTGTTACCTTACTGGTTATCCTAGACTGCTTAGTATAGGGTGGGTAGAGACACGACAGAGACCTCCACTTGATCCCGACTGCCCTGCTGGATCTCAGAAGACCCGATCATCGGGATTGAAGACCAGACCCTGGCACCGCACATCACTACCCCTTAGTTGCCGACACTGCTGGGTTACCGTCGAGTGCCGAGGGTGATACCTCGTTAGCACTTCTGATGTTAACCTTGTAGGTTAGTTACTCGGTCGTGGTAAGCGAGGGTGATTCCTCCTACACCACCCCCGATAACGACATCGTCGCGCAACCTCTCAAGTGTGGACCTCGAGGGTGATTCCTCCTTCGTTCACCTTGATGATAACATCGAGCGGGAACTCCATCGAGGGTGATTCCTCATGGTTCCCTTCGGTGTCAGACACACAGTTACCTTGGATATTATGACTTGACTATGAACCACGATACTAAAGACGGGTCGGCCCTGAGGGGTACCCGCGCGAGCTTATTGCGAAGTGATGTGGAGTCGGGTTGACCTGGATGGTGCCCGCGAGATAACTACGAGGCGTGGCCGGGCATTCTTAGCCCTTGCCGCAAGTCCTCGAGACGGGGCGACGGGGTCACATCGATCGTGGGTCTCTGCTCGTTTCCGCGCGCTCCTAATCCACTACGGTTTGGATATTTGATCCGAGGGGCCTCTGGCCCGATAGCACTAACCATCACGTGGGCATAGTATGGGCGTTCTGCGTCGTATACTTCAGCCGGAGCTTAATGGACGTCAGCGACTGATGCGGCACACGCTGGGTTGGACTGGGAACGCAACCGCGCTTGTATAAGGGGTTGCTAGGTCTGCTCACCGGCGGTGCACGTAACGTGCAGGAGTTCCCGGGGCGATGGCCCAAGACCCCTGGGGGCATAGGTTAGTCCGGCGTGCTGACCTCTCTGTTAGGTATTTGGTCGGGTTGCGGCGTGTTGCTTAGCCGAGGCCGGGCATAACCCAGAAAAGTGTGTCCGGCCGGAGTTAAGCGAGCGTAGTGGGTAAGTTGGTGCACCCCTGCAGGGAAGAAACTTCTATCGATAGCCTGTCCTACGGTAACGGACACTCGGAGTTGTATCCCGATCGGTACAACTAGAACATGTGATGAGAATTGGATAGTACGGCTCTGGGATTGCTTTCTCGCAGGGAGTCGAGAAAGGATCTCAGGTCGAGGTTGATGATACTACTACTACTACTTTACTTATGTAATCTGCTCTCTCCTAATGCTGAAAGACTGCTGAAGATTGTTGAAGATGCTAGTCTTCGATAGGACTAGGCTTTCCCCCTCTATTCTGGCATTTCTGCAGCCCAGTCCACATATTCAGCCATTCCTTTGACAATGATGCATACATAGTGTAGATCCTTGCTTGCTGAGTACTTCGGATGAGTACTCACGTTTGCTTTATTTTCTTTTTTCCCCCATATTCCATTTGATGCCACCAGACGACGGAGCCCCTGAGCCAGAAGCCCCAGCCGACGACCAGTACTACTACCCGCCTGGCGAGTACTACTACTACGAGGAGCCGTTCAACGACCAGGAGTAGGATCGGAGGGTCCAGGGCAGGAGGCCTACGCCTTTCGATCGTAGTATTTTATTTTACCCCGCCTTTGTGAAGGCCTAATTCTCTCTATGTAATATATATGTACCCAGATATCTAATGCTTCCGCTGACGCTTGTATGCCATCGAGCTATGTATTCGAGCCCTCGAGGCCCTGGCTTGTAATATTAAGCTTGTATGACTTTATTTTATGTTTTAGAGTTGTGTTGTGATATCTTCAAGTGAGTCCTTAGGCTTGATCGTGCGCATTTGCGTGTATGATTAGTGCACGATTAAGCCGGGGTCGTCACAGGTTGGTATCAGACCCGACTGCCTCTAGGTATCCCCCTTTCCAATTCCTTGGCCGAAGTTGAGTCTAGTGGTCGAAAACTGTTTTACTAACTTGGCTGTGTGGCTTACGGGCCCATGTCGCCAACTGGGTGGTATTAGGATCTTTTATTCCTCGTCTTTACTCTGGGGTTCTAGTCTCTCATCTATTCGGGTTTAACAAAATTTACTAACACCGACATTTAGGTTCTCGTTGATTCTATCCACCCGGAGAGCTGGATTCAGTGCGATTTCCCTGACGTTGATCTGATTAGTCTGATAATCATTTTCCTTTCCATTGTTTTGTTTAACCTTTCCTTCCGAGATCGGTTATATTTCTCATTGTCTTATGACAACCCTGAACCTTTCTGTTTCAGATGGATCGACTATTTCCACCGCGGCCTACGACCCAGCTTGTGCTTCGCACTTGGGCTCGTGATGCCCCTGGATTTCCAGCTGTTCTGATCGCCCTCCTGAGTAGACTGGGTTACCGCTGGTATCCCGAGTACATGGTCTATGAGGTTTACCGCGAGTTCAACCAGGAACAGTACTATGCTGAAGTTCGGATTTTTGATCAGCAGAACAACTCAGACACTGAGCTACACCTTTTTCATGGATTAGGCGTGACGATTGAGATGGCAGTACATGATGCCGCCTACTCTGCTGTCGCACGTCTCCGAGGAGAGCACAATGCTAACTTGGATGATACTGTGTTTCGGTACATTCCGTATGCACCTGTTGGAGATGCTACTGGATTTTACACAGCTATCTGTGCCCCGTACGAGTCTCGACGCTACGACCCGCAGGTTCTGATTCAGTGCACTCAGGCTCTGGATCGCACTGTTCGGGCTCTGGCCGTCGAGTTGTTCGCTACTCGAGCACGCTACTACGAGGCAATGACACAGTTGCTACCAGCTGTTTGTGCAGGGATACATCCGGAGGATATTCTTTACCCACGCAGGACCGAGATGCCGCCAGGTATTGATTAGCCTGCAGTGGGAGGTCACACGCCTGCACGTGGACCTCTTCTTACAGTTTGAGACCGGATTCTGCATCAGAGTGCACACGGAGAGTAGGATCCTGCAAGTTGATCGATCTTCGGTGTTTTCTAAACTCGACTTGAGGTTGGGTTATTACCAGATTCGTGTCCGCGAAGAGGATATTCCAAAGACTGCATTCGTTACTCGTTATGGCTCTTACGAGTACACAGTCATGTCGTTTGGCTTAACAAACGCTCCAGCTACATTCTCCCGCCTAATGAATTACATATTCATGGATTACCTCTACAAATTCATCGTGGTATATCTGGATGATATTCTGGTTTATTCGAAGAACAAAGAAGAACATGCTGAGCATCTTCGCCTTGTTCTGGAGAGACTTCGAGAGCACCAATTATATGCCAAGTACTCGAAGCGCGAATTCTGGCTTTCTGAAGTAACCTACCTTGGACATGTCATTTCCAAGGATGGTATCGCAGTTAACCCGGAACGAGTTCAGGCTATTCTTGACTGGACCCCTCCGAAGAATGTCAAGCAAGTCAGAAGTTTCCTCGGGCTTGCAAGTTATTGTCGCCGATTCATCGAAAATTTCTCCAAGATTGCCAAGCCCCTGACTAATCTGCTTCACAAAGGCGTTAAGTTTGAGTGGACAGACAAATGTCAGGAAAGCTTCCAGACCCTCAAGGACAAGCTGACTTCTGCTCCAGTCCTTGCTCCTCCAGACTCCCGCAAAGATTTTGTGATCTTCTGCGACGCCTCTCGCCAAGGACTAGGTTGTGTCCTAATGCAAGAGCGAAGAGTTATTGCTTATGCTTCGCGACAACTGCGTCCACATGAAGAGAATTACCCAGTGCATGACCTCGAACTTGCTGCTGTCATTTATGCTTTGAAGCAGTGGCGTCATTACCTCCTTGGTAATCGGTGTGAGATTTACACCGATCATCAGAGCTTGAAGTACTTGTTCACTCAACCGGAACTTAATCTTCGTCAGCAGCGTTGGTTGGAAACAATCACCGATTATGACTGTGGAATTTCATACACTCCCGGCAAAGCTAATGTGATGGCTGATGCTTTGAGCCGCAAGTCCTACTGTAGCAACCTCGTGGTAAAGCAAGCTCAACCCCAGCTATATGAAGAATTGCGCAAGCTGAATCTCTGCATTATTCTGCAAGGTTCTCTTAATAACCTTGTGATACAGTCAGATCTTGAGAAAGCTGTCAAGATTGCGCAAGCTAAAGATGCTGAAATTGGTCTAATGACGAAAGAGCTTCACCTCCAAAAGTACAGGGATTTCTCGATTGCTGAAGATGGAACCTTGTACTTCCGAGATCGCATTGTAGTACCTCGCTTTGAGCTGATGACTGACAAAGTCATGAAGGAGGCCCATGATACACCGTTATCTATCCATCCGGGTAGTACCAAGATGTATCGAGATCTTCGTCAAAGGTACTGGTGGTCTAGGATGAAGCAGGATATTGCTCGTTATGTTGCCGAGTGTGACGTTTGTCGTCGCGTGAAGGCAGAACATCAGAAACCTGCTGGAATTCTGCAACCGCTCCCTATTCCTCTATGGAAGTGGGATAAAGTGCAAATGGACTTCATCACTGGTCTTCCCAAGTCTCAGAAGGGTCACGATGCCATTCTTGTCATCATCGACCAACTCTCCAAGGTTGCTCATTTCCTACCTGTTAAGGAGACTATCACCGCTAGCCAGCTAGCAGAACTGTACATTGCCAGAATTGTTTCACTCCATGGTATTCCCAAGGAAATCAGTTCAGACCGTGGCAGTATTTTCACTGGCCATTTCTGGGAAAGTTTCCAGAAAGCAATGGGAACTCATATTACCTGGAGTTCAGCTTATCATCCCCAATCCCAAGGCCAAGTTGAGCGCGTTAATCAAGTGCTTGAAGACATGCTTCGAGCCTGTGTTATATCCTTCGGTAAGAAATGGGAGGAATCTCTCCCGTATGCCGAGTTCTCTTATAACAACAGTTATCAAGCCAGCTTAAAAATGGCCCCATTTGAGGTTCTTTATGGACGAAAATGTCGAACCCCTCTGAATTGGTCAGAAACTGGGGAACGACCTCTTGTTGGACCGGACATTATTCAGCATGCCGAAGAACAAGTCCGAATTGTCCGGGAGAATCTCAAAGCAGCTCAAGACCGTCAGAAGAGTAATTATGATCGCAAGCGATGGGGTGTGATCTATCAACCTGGTGATCAAGCTTACCTTCGCGTCACTCCGATGAAAGGCACCCGTCGTTTCGGGATCAAGGGCAAGTTAGCTCCTCGCTATATTGGTCCTTTCCGCATCGTGGCTAGACGTGGACATGTGGCATATAAATTGGAGTTGCCGCCACAGTTCTCTCATATTCATGATGTCTTCCATGTGTCGCAACTCTGAAAGTGCTTCAAGGAATCTCCGCACCGTGCAGTGGATCATGAGATGCTCGAGCTACAAGATGATCTTTCCTATAAGGAGCATCCGATTCGCATCCTCGACGAAACTGAACGTCGTACTCGTCAGAAGACGACCAAGTTCCTAAAAGTGCAATGGTCGAATCACACTGAAGACGAAGCCACTTGGGAACGCGAGGATCATCTTCGGGAAGAATATCCCGGACTTTTTCCTTCTACCTCCTAAATTCTCGGGACGAGAATTTCTTTTAGAGGAGGAGAACTTGTAACACCCCCTTGTAATAAACTCTGTGACACTCTGTTAAAACTGCCAAGTCATGATCATTTGCAGTGCCAAGTCATAAGGGTTAATGATCCAATTCAAATTCACATCTGAAAATCAATTTAAATTCCAAAGTGCAAGTTGAAGTTGATCAAACTCTGCTGGAAAAATGTTATTTAATTAGCAAATAATCCAGTGGTCATGACAAAATCATAATCATTATTTTTGGAGTTAGCTAAGTGAGTGAAACAACATGAAACAGCACCCAAAACAGAACATTTAATCTATTTAAAATGATATCAAATTCAAATGGAATTCAATTCTGTCCTAATCACTTTCTGGTGGAGAATAATATTGCATTGCAATATTTGGGCCAACTCCCCCACTTTTCAAAATAGCACAAGTGCCCTAAACATTTCAGAATAACATGAAATAAAAGAAAAGGCAGAACAGAAAAAAAATTAGAAATAAGAAAAAGGCCACTGTGCACAGGCCAAGTGCACAGTGCCTTGAAGCCCAGCCCAGAAGGCCCGTTCCTTCTCCCTCATCCTCCGTGTCGGCACGCCTCTGGCCGAGCGCGCGCGCGCCGGCGAGGCGGCGACACGCCGACGCCACCAACGGAACAGGGGCGCGAGGAGGATAAGGCTGAGACCCGTCCACTCCTCCCTGGCCTCCCCGTCAGTCTTCCCCTTTCCTCTTGCTCGCTCCGCCTCTCCCTTCCTTCTCAGATCCGGTGACAGAACGCCGCCGTCGCCGCGCTTTGGCACCACCGTGGCCGCCGGCCTCCCCACGTCGTCTGGAGGTGCCAGGAAGGAGCGTCGTGGACCTCTGCAACCTCTGGAGCAACCAGACGGAGCGGAGGAGCACCGCATCGCCCGCGCGCGAGTCGTCTTCCACCTCGGGTCGTCGCCAATTCCTCCATCTCCGGCGAGCTAGGCTGCAGCTACTAAACCTCCGAGGGCCTTCGGTGTGCCGCACGGTGAGCTACCCGTCCTCCGCTCCCCTGCGTTCATCTCTACGCGCGCCGTAGCTAGCTGTTCCCGAGCCCGTGCTCTGGTTGCCGCCGGTGGGCTCGGTGCCGTCGATGTGGCCCTCGTCAACGCCAACCGAGGTCAACGTTGAGCTCCTGGTGCTCCCAGGAGCCCGGCGAGCTCGAGCCCGAGCCTCACGTGCCTCCTAACGCCGTCTCCCCGATCTCCCGAACTCCACCGCCGCCAAACCTCGTCGCCGGCCTAGCTCCGGCCATCCCCTGGTCCGGCAAGTGCCCCAGCTCGATGCGCGAGATCACCAGCTAGCGAACGCGCCTAAGCGCAGCTCGAACAGAGCTCTGTAGCTCGATTCCGGTCAACTCCGGCGACCAACCGCCGCGGGAATGGCTCGCCGGAGCTACTCCGGTGCCCGCCGGCGTGGTCAGCCCGGGGCCACTCCCTGGGTCACTGACCCGTGGGCCCCAGGGGCCCGACCGGCCAGCTGACCGGTCAGCCCTGCTGACTGGACCGGCCCAGTCGCTGACACGTGGGCCCCACCTCCCTGTTAATCTAATTAAAACGTTTTAGAAATAAAAATAAACTAATTACCCTAATGAGTCTATGACATGTGGGGCCAGAAGCTTAATTAGCAATTTAGATTAATTCAAATGCACTGTTAAGATAACAGAGACTGACATGTGGGTCCCACTGGACCCACATGTCATATTTGACTTAGTCAGCCGACTGTTGACTTGCTGACGTCAGCAGCACGTCATGCTGACGTCATAATACATTTCTTCTAATTTAAAATAATTCCAAAAATTTAAATAATCTTTAAAAATTCATAAGTTTTAAACCGTAGCTCAGATCGAAAAACTTAAAACATAAAAGTTGCTCAGAACGACGAGCCGAGTCTGATCGTGCCATCTGTTTCTTCATCGGAACCTCCTACGTAGAAGAACTCGTAACTCCGGACCCGAATCCGACAGATGAATAGTGCACCCGCACCGGTAAATAAATCCCAGAATAATTCTAAAATAACTAAAATGACTTAGATGCATAATTAGGCAACCCTGCACTGCATCATAGCATCACACGCACCGTATTGCATTTGTTTGCATTATGTTTACCTGTTTCTTCCCCCTCTTCTCTCTCGGTAGACCCCGACGTTGACGTAGCTCCCGAGGCAGACGCAGCACAGGAGTACGACTACGTCCCCGACGACATCCCTGAAGACCTTGCCCTTGCCCCCGAGCAAACAGGCAAGCACCCCCATTTTGAGCATGCCTATATCTCCTATTCTCTTCTCTCTTATGCTTGCATTAGAACTGCTACTGCTACTATTTTCCTATATCTGCTGCATAGCCTGATTATTGTACCCTGCTTTGTTACCTTACTGGTTATCCTAGACTGCTTAGTATAGGGTGGGTAGAGACACGACAGAGACCTCCACTTGATCCCGACTGCCCTGCTGGATATCAGAAGACCCGATCATCGGGATTGAAGACCAGACCCTGGCACCGCACATCACTACCCCTTAGTTGCCGACACTGCTGGGTTACCGTCGAGTGCCGAGGGTGATACCTCGTTAGCACTTCTGATGTTAACCTTGTAGGTTAGTTACTCGGTCGTGGTAAGCGAGGGTGATTCCTCCTACACCACCCCCGATAACGACATCGTCACGCAACCTCTCAAGTGTGGACCTCGAGGGTGATTCCTCCTTCATTCACCTTGATGATAACATCGAGCGGGAACTCTATCGAGGGTGATTCCTCATGGTTCCCTTCGGTGTCAGACACACAGTTACCTTGGATATTATGACTTGACTATGAACCACGATACTAAAGACGGGTCGGCCCTGAGGGGTACCCGCGCGAGCTTATTGCGAAGTGATGTGGAGTCGGGTTGACCTGGATGGTGCCCGCGAGATAACTACGAGGCGTGGCCGGGCATTCTTAGCCCTTGCCGCAAGTCCTCGAGACGGGGCGACGGGGTCACATCGATCGTGAGTCTCTGCTCGTTTCCGCGCGCTCCTAATCCACTACGGTTTGGATATTTGATCCGAGGGGCCTCTGGCCCGATAGCACTAACCATCACGTGGGCATAGTATGGGCGTTCTGCGTCGTACACATCAGCCGAAGCTTGTTGGACGTTAGTAAGGAGCGGCGCACGCCGAGTTGGACTGGTAACGCAACCGCGCTTGTATAAGGGGTTGCTAGGTCTGCTCTCGGTGGCCCCGTAACGTGCAGGAGTTCCCGGGGCGATGGCCCAAGACCCCTGGGGGCATAGGTTTAGTCCGGCGTGCTGACCTCTCTTATAAGCCTAGGTCGGGTTGCGGCGTGTTGCTTAGCCGAGGCCGGGCATGACCAAGAAAAGTGTGTCCGGCCGGAGTTAAGCGAGCGTGGTGGGTAAGTTGGTGCACCCCTGCAGGGAAGAAACTTCTATCGATAGCCTGTCCTATGGTAACGGACACTCGGAGTTGTATCCCGATCGGTACAACTAGAACATGTGATGAGAACTGGATAGTACGGCTCTGGGATTGCTTTCTCGCGGGGGTCGAGAAAGGATCTCAGGTCGAGGTTGATGATGTTACTGCTACTACTTTTAGTTATGTTCATCTGCTCTCTTCTGATGCTGCAAGATTGTTGAAGACTGATGAAGATGCTAGTCTTCGATAGGACTAGGCTTCTCCCTCTATTCTGGCATTTCTGCAGCCCAGTCCACATATACAGCCCCCTTTTGAAAATGTTGCATACGTAGTGTAGATCCTTGCTTGCTGAGTACTTCGGATGAGTACTCACGTTTGCTTTATTTTCTTTTTTCCCCCATATTCCATTTGATGCCACCAGACGACGGAGCCCCTGAGCCAGAAGCCCCAGCCGACGACCAGTACTACTACCCGCCTGGCGAGTACTACTACTACGAGGAGCCGTTCGACGACCAGGAGTAGGATCGGAGGGTCCAGGGCAGGAGGCCTACGCCTTTCGATCGTAGTATTTTATTTTACCCCGCCTCTGTGAAGGCCTAATTCTCTCTATGTAATATATCTGTACCCAGATATCTAATGCTTCCGCTGACGCTTGTATGCCATCGAGCTATGTATTCGAGCCCTCGAGGCCCTGGCTTGTAATATTAAGCTTGTATGACTTTATTTTATGTTTTAGAGTTGTGTTGTGATATCTTCAAGTGAGTCCTTAGGCTTGATCGTGCGCATTTGCGTGTATGATTAGTGCACGATTAAGCCGGGGTCGTCACACTCGGGTGGAAGGCCTAGCCACGGCCCTCGTAGATGATGTCTTCATGAACGCGTTGTAGTCGGGGTCGTTGGCCATAGGCGCCGGGATTGGCATTTCGTCGAACAGGTTGCAAGACGCGTCTGTTTGGGGCTAAATGGACACAAATCGCGGGCCAACATGTGAGAGCAAATGGATAAACGTTTGTTTTTTTTTTGTACGCTAGCCCAAATTTGGGCCTCGTCTGCTTTGAAACGGACAGTGCGCGGACGGGCGGGACGCACACCCTTGTCCTCCCCTGGCCTGCCCATTGGTCACACAATGCTCCTTTTTCTCTTCCCCTATGCGGCCTGCCCCTCCCCTCGCCCCCTCACCATAGTCGTTGTCGCTCATTTTTCCGGATGTCTCCCCGCTGTCCAGTTCGGCCGTCCAAACCATGACCAGCCCTCGCCATAGCCGCCCTACGCCCGAGTTTTCAGAGGAGTTCTTGCCAGCGTTTGGGGCTTTTTGTGGCCGCATCGGGTACCAGGGAAGCTACGGCCGCCGGCGACGCCCAATAACCCCAACACTTTCCGGCAGTTGCAGGTCCACCCTCGAATCGCAACTTTTTGTGTTTTTTCATCCTGGTTGCAAGTCCACGTTCGAATCACAACTGGGCTCGTAGTTTATTATTGTCCTAGTTGCAAGCCCACCTTGACTCGCAAACGGTATCGTAGTTTTGTGTGGTTGTCCCAATTGCAAGTACGCTCTTGACTTGCAACAAGGATCGTAGTTTGTGTCATCTCAGTTGCAAGTCCACCATTGACTCACAACTGGGCATGTGGTTTCGCATTTGTCCCAGTTGCCAGTCCATCCTCGACTCGCAATTGGCATCGTAGTTTTGTGTAGTTGTCCTAGTTGCAAGTCCACACTCGATTTGCAACTACTCTATCCTTCCACGAATAAGTGTACATCTAGGTTTTGTCCTAAGTCAACGTTCTAAAACTTTGACCAACTTTCTAGGGGAAAGTAGCAGCATTTATGACACTAAATTAGTATCAGTAGATCCATTTTGAAATGTACTTTCATAATATATTAATTTGATGTCATATATGTTACTACTCTTTTCTATATAATTGGTCAAAATTTTAAAACTTTAACTTGGAAGAAAAGGTAGATGTACACTTATTTGTGGACGGAGGGAGTAAGCTTCTAGTTTGTTTTTCATCCCAGATGCAAGTCCACCCTCGACTTGCAACTGGGATTGTAGTTTATTTTTTTATCCGAGTTGCAAGTGCACCCTAGACTCAGAACGAGGCTCTTCTTTGTCCTAGTTGCAAGTCCACCCTCGAATCACAACTGGTATTGTAGTTTTGTATAGTTTCCAAGTTGCAAGTCCAACCTTGACTTACAACTGGGCTTGTTTTTTGTTTTTATCCAGTTGCAAATCCATCGTCAGCTCACAAATGGGCTCAAATTTTCTTATCACCTCAGTTTGCATGTCCACCCTCGGCTTACAACTAGCACTGACCCTTTTTTATTCTCCACTCCTAGTTGCAAGTCCATCCCTCTACTTGCAATCGAGACTTTTTGACCTTTTTCTTGTTGCCATAGTACAAGCCCACCCTCGTTTTTACGAGTAGCTCATCCTTTTTTATTCTTCACCCCAATTGTGAGTCCACCAGAGTTGCAATTGGGCTCTAAGTTTTTTTTTGTTGCAATTACAAGTTCACATCAACCTGCAGCAGGGGTGAACAACCAATTTTTATGCGCACAATTCCATCTTAAATACGCAAAATGTGCGCCCTAACCCTGACAGTTACTAGTCTATCTTTTCTTTCTTTTGCCCATTTTAGCTTCTCATCATTTTTTTTGGGGCCTAACCCATCTTTCAAATGTCCTAGTTGCAAGCCTATCTACGACACATTTTGTTTTTTGAAAGATATGTAACCGAGTCGGAGGAACCCAAGTTTTCATGATTTTTTAAGGCACCACTTACATGATTTTTAGTTCCCAATACATTGAGCTAGTTCCTCACCTTTCTTCGAAATCTCATACTTGCATACAAATGAGACACACCCTTTTGAGTCATATCCTTTTGTATATAAGGCTAGTTCCTTCACAAATTAAAAAATGTTCTGGAATTTTAAAATATGTTTGCGTTTTGAAAAGTTGTGTGCACCAATTCATAAAATGTCTGCATTTAAAAAAATGCCCTGGAGTTTTTAAAAATGTCCGTGTTTTCAAATATTACTTTTAATTTCAAAAGATGTTCGCATTTTCAAGTTTTGTTTTTACAAATTTATAAAATGTTTAGGAACTATTAAATTTTCTTCATAGCTTCATAAAATGTTAAGAATTTTTTAAATTGCTTGCGTTTAACAAAAAATATTAGTAATTTTGAAAAAGTGTTCAAGACTTGAAAAACAATTTGCAATTTTCCAGTAATGTTCGGTTACTCGCGACCGTTAGTTCTTTAAACTACGCGCTACTATTTTATCAGTACAACTAGTCGGTTTCCGTGGATTGCAAGACGAGTGCACCAATAGAAGGTCCGTGGTTCGAACCATGGCACTCACGCGACATTCCTTTTTTTTGGAATTTTTGCACGCGAGTCCTCGTTGTAAGTATGACACTAGGCCGGCCCAGTCGGAGAAGCTTGCGTCGTTCTAGGCTGGGGTTTTGTGGGTGACAAACAAGGAAGCAAGAAAACAAACAATATAAGAGCAAGGACAATAGGATAACGTAGGCGGGCTGTAAGACTTTAAATATTATATTTTTGATGAGTTGGCGGAGAGACAAGAGGAGAGAGAAGAGAAGCGGGCTACTAATTAACAGCCGGCTGTAGCACGTGCTCCTAGGCACTTTATGAGAGAGAAAGATGGGTCATGTATCAACAAAGTAGTACAAATTTATATGCATCTATCGTACTTGCCGGCTATAGATGATGTGGCAAGATCATATAGCCATCAAATGGCTATACTATTAACCATGCTCTAATGTTGGGGGCTTTATTTATCTGCTGATGTGAGATGATGTCATAGTTATATGTGAGGTTACTAACTGGAATCCCATCTACGTAACTCTTCGCTCCTGCCAACGTGCGAACTCCCTTCTAGGGTTTCCTTGCCTCTCGCCGGCGCCGCCGGTCCGCCTCAACTTCTATGGTCCTTGGTGTTGGGAAATATTGCATGGAAAACAAAAAATTTCTACGCACATGCAAGATCTATCAAGGAGATGCATAGCAACGAGGGGGGAGAGTGTGTCTATGTACCCTCGTAGACCGTAAGCGGAAGCGTTTCACAATGCGATTGATGTAGTCGAACTTTCTTCGCGATCCAACCGATCTAGTACCGAACGTACAACACATCCGCGTTCTGCACACGTTCAGCTCGGTGTCGTCCTCGCCATCTTGATCCAGTAAGCGGGGCGAGGTAGTAGATGAGTTCCGTCAGCATAACGGCGTGGTGACGGTGGTGGTGAAGCAATCCCGTAGGGCTTCGCCTAAGCACTACGACGATCTAGAGCGGAGGAGTAAACTAGAGGCGGAGGGGTGCCGACACACGGCGTGGAATAAGCTCTGTCTTGTGTGGCACCCCTCCCCACATATATATAGGTGTGGGAGGGGAGGAGGCAGCCCCTAGGGCACCCCAAGTGGTGCGGCGGCAGCCCTAGGGCTCCTCCCTTTGGTGCGCCCCCCTGCCAAAAATTGGCACAAGGGGGAAGGAAAGGGAGGAGGCGCCCCCTTCTTTCCTTCCTCCCCTCTCCGAGATATGGTAAGAGGAGGTGGCGCCTCCCCTTTCCATCTAATTGGGTGTGGCTGCCTTAGAGGGGGCGCACCAGCCCATGTGGGCTAGTGTGTTCCCTCTACATGGCCCAATAAGACCCAATATTCTCCCGGTGCCTCCGGAACCCCTTCCGGTATTCCGAGAACTTTCCGGTGCATTCCGAAACCATTTCGAAGACCAAATAGCATCGTCCTATATATCGATCTTTACCTCTGGACCATTCCGGAGCTCCTCGTCATATCCGTGATCACATCCGGGACTCCAAACAACATTCAGTCACTAAAACACATAACTCATATAATACCAAATCGACATCGAACGTTAAGCGTGCGGACCCTACGGGTTTGAGAACTATGTAGACATGACCAAGACACCTCTCTGGCCAATAACCAATAGCTGAACCTGGATGCCCATATTGGCTCCTACATATTCTACGAAGATCTTTATCGGTCGAACCGTTATGACAACATACGCAATTCCCTTTGTCTGTCGGTATGTTACTTGCCCGAGATTCGATCGTCGGCATCTTCATAACTAGTTCAATCTTGTTACTGGCAAATCTCTTTACTCGTTCCGTAATACATCACCTTGTGACTAACTCCTTAGTCATTTTCTTGCAAGCTTATGATGTGTATTACCGAGAGGGCCGAGAGATACCTCTCCGATACTCGGAGTGACAAATCCTAATCTCGATCTATGCCAACTCAACAAACATTTTCGGAGATACCTGTAGAGCATCTTTATGATCACCCAGTTATGTTGTGACGTTTGATAGCACACAAGGTATTCTTCCGGTATCCGGGAGTTGCATAATCTCATAGTCTAAGGAATATGTATTTGACATGAAGAAAGCAATAGCAATAAACTGAACGATCATTATGCTAAGCTAACGGATGGGTCTTGTCCATCACATAATTCTCCTAATGATGTGATCCCGTTATCAAATGACAACACATGTCTATGGTTAGGAAACCTTAACCATCTTTGATCAACGAGCTAGTCTAGTAGAGGCTTACTAGGGACACGGTATTTGTTTATGTATTCACACATGTATTTAAGTTTTTGATCAATACAATTCTAGCATGAATAATAAACCTTTATCATGAATACGGAAATATAAAATAACAACTTTATTATTGCCTCTAGGGCATATTTTCTTCATTCTCCCACTTGCACTAGAGTCAATAATCTAGTTCACTTCACCATGTGATTTAACACCCATAGTTCACATCGCCATGTGACCAACACCCAAAGAGTTTACTAGAGTCAATAATCTAGTTCACATTGCCATGCGATTAACACCCAAAGAGTACTAAGGTGTGATCATGTTTTGTTTGTGAGAGAAGTTTAGTCAACGGCTCTGCCACATTCAGATCCGTATGTATTTTGCAAATTTCTATGTCTACAATGCTTTGCATGGAGCTACTCTAGCTGATTGCTCCTACTTTCAATATGTATCCAGATTGAGACTCAGAGTCATCCGGATCGGTGTTAAAGCTTTCATCGACGTAACCCTTTACGACGAACTCTTTATCACCTCTATAACCGAGAAACATTTCCTCAGTCCTCTTTAAGGCATCTAAGGATAATTTTGACCGCTGTCCAGTGATCTACTCCTGGATCACTATTGTACCCCCTTGACAAACTCATGGCAAGGTACACAATAGGTATGGTACACAGTATGGCATACTTTATAGAACCTATGGCTGAGGCATAGTGAATGACTTTCATTCTCTCTCTATCTTCTGCCGTGGTCGGGTTTCACACCTTGCAACGCAGGCAAGAACCCTTTTTTTTTGACTGATCTATTTTGAACTTCTTCAAAAAACTTTGTCAAGGTATGTGCTTTGTGAAAGTCCTATTAAACGTCTTGATCTATCCCTATAGATCTTGATGCTTAATATGTAAATAGCTTCACCGAGGTCTTTCATTGAAAAATTCTTATTCAAATATCCTTTTATGCTATCCAGAAATTCTATATCATTTCCAATCAGCAATATGTCATCCACATATAATATTAGAAATGCTACTGATCTCCCACTCACTTTCTTGTAAATATAGGCTTCACCGTAAGTCTGTATAAAACCATATGCTTTGATCGCCTCATAAAAGCGTATATTCCAACTCCGAGATGCTTGCACCAGCCCACAGATGGATCGCTAGAGCTTGCACACTTTTTAGCACCTTTAGGATCGACAAAACCTTCTGGTTGCATCATATACAACTCTTCTTTAAGATATCCATTAAGGAATGCAGTTTTGACATCCATTTGCCAGATTTCATAATTATAAAATGCGGCAATTGCTAACATGATTCGGACGAACTTAAACATCGCTACGGGTGAGAAAGTCTCATCGTAGTCAACTGCTTGAACTTGTCGAAAACCTTTCGCGACAAGTCAAGCTTTATAGATAGTAACATCACCAACAGCGTCAGTCTTCTTCTTAAAGATCCATTTATTCTCTATGGCTTGCCGATCATCGGGCAAGTCCACCAAAGTCCAACTTTGTTCTCATACATGGATCCTATCTCAGATTTTATGGCCTCAAGCCATTTATCGGAATCTGGGCTCATCATAGCTTCTTCATAGTTCGTAGGTTCGCCTTGGTCTAATAACATGACTTCCAGAACAGGATTACCGTACCACTCTGGTGCGGATCGTGCTCTGGTTGACCTACGAGGTTTAGTAGTAACTTGATCTGAAGTTTCATGATCAACATCATTTGCTTCCTATCTAGTTGGTGTAGGCATCACTGGAACAGTTTTCTATGATGTGTTACTCTCCAATTTGAGAGAAGGTACAATTACCTCATCAAGTTCTACTTTCCTCCCACTCACTTCTTTTGAGAGAAACTCCTTCTCTAGAAAGGATCCATTCTTAGCAACAAAGATTTTGCCTTCGAATCTGTGGTAGAAGGTGTACCCAATCGTTTCCTTAGGGTATCCTATGAAGACGCACTTCTCCGATTTGGGTTCGAGCTTATCAGGCTGAAGCCTTTTGACATAAGTGTCGCAACCCCAAACTTTAAGAAACGACGGCTTAGGTTTCTTACCAAACCACAGTTCATATGGTGTCGTCTCAACGGATTTAGACGGTGCCCTATTTAACGTGAATGCAACTGTCTCTAATGCATAACGCCAAAACGATAGTGGTAAATTGGTAAGAGACATCGTAGAACGCACCATATCCAATAAAGTACGGTTACGATGTTCGGACACACCATTACGCTGTGGTGTTCCAGGTGGCGTGAATTGTGAAACTATTCCACATTGTTTCAAATGAAGGCCAAACTCGTAACTCAAATATTCGCCTCCATGATCGGATCGTAGAAACTTTATTTTCTTGTTACGATGATTCTCAACTTCACTCTGAAATTCTTTTAACTTTTCAAATGTTTCAGACTTGTATTTCATCAAGTAGATATACGCATATCTACTCAAATCATTAGTGAAGATGAGAAAATAATGATATCCGCCGCATGCTTCAACACTCATCGGACCGCATACATCGGTATGTATTATTTCCAATAAGTCATTAGTTCGCTCCATTGTTCTGGAGAATGGAGTTTTAGTTATCTTGCCCATGAGGCATGGTTCGCAAGTATCAAATGATTCATAATCAAGTGATTCCAAAAGTCCATCTGTATGGAGTTTCTTCATACGCTTTACACCAATATGACCTAAACGGCAGCGCCACAAATATGTTGCACTATCATTATCAACTTTGCATCTTTTGGCATCAATATTATGAATATGTGTATCACTACGATCGAGATTCAATAAACCATTCACATTGGGTGTATGACCATAGAAGGTTTTATTCATTTAAACAGAATAACAATTATTCTCTGACTTAAATGAATAAACGTATTGCAATAAACATGATCTAATCATATTCATGCTTAACGCAAACACCAAATAACATTTATTTAGGTTCAACACTAATCCCGGGAGTGTGCGATGGTGATCATATCAACCTTGGAATCATTTCCAACACATATCGTCACCCCGCTTTTAACTAGTCTCTGCAATTCCTGTTTCAAGTTACTAATCTTAGCAACTGAACCGGTATCAAATACCCAGGGGTTACTATGAATACTAGTAAAATACACATAAATAACATGTATATCAAATATACCTTTGTTCACTTTGCCATCCTTCTTATCCGCCAAGTTTTTTTGAGGTAGTTCCGCTTCCAGTGACTATTTCCTTTGCAGTAGAAGCACTTAGTTTCAGGCTTGGGTCCAGCTTTGGGCTTCTTCTCGGGAGTGAAAACTTGCTTGCCATTCTTCTTGAAGTTCCCTTTCTTTCCCTTGCCCTTTTTCTTGAAACTAGTGGTCTTGTTAACCATCAACACTTGATGTTCTTTCTTGATTTCAACCTTCACCGATTTCAGCATCGCGAAGAGCTCGGGAATCGTTTTCGTCATCCCTTGCATATTATAGTTCATCACGAAGTTCTAGTAGCTTGGTGATAGTGACTAGAGAACTTTGTCAATCACTATCTTATCTGGAAGATTAACTCCCACTTGATTTAAGCGATTGTAGTACCCAGACATTCTGAGTACATGCTCACTGGCTGAGCTATTCTCCTCCATCTTGTAGGAAAAGTACTTGTCAGAGGTCTCATACCTCTCGACACTGACATGAATCTGAAATACCAATTTTCAGCTCTTGGAACATCTCATATGCTCCATGGCGTTCAAAACGTTTTTGAAGTCCCGTATCTAAGCCGTAAACATGGCGCACTAAACTATCAAGTAGTCATCATATCGAGCTTTGCCAAACGTTCATAACGTCTGCATCTGCTCCTGCAATAGGTCTGTCACCTAGCGGTGCATTAAGAACATAATTCTTCTGTGCAGCAATGAGGATAATCCTCAGATCACGGACCCAGTCCGCATCATTGCTACTATCATGTTTCAACTTAGTTTTCTCTAGGAACATATCAAAATAAAACAGGGGAGCTATACGCGAGCTATTGATCTACAACATAGATATGCAAAACTATAAGACTAAGTTCATGATAAATTAAGTTTAATTAATCAAATTACTAAAGAACTCCCACTTAAATAAATAACCCTCAAGTTATCTAAGTGATACGTGATCCAAATCAACTAACCCAAGTCCGATCATCACGTGAGATGGGGTAGTCATCAATGGTGAACATCTCTATGTTGATCATATCTACTATATGACTCACGTTCGACCTTTCGGTCTCCAGTGTTCCGAGGCCATGTCTGTACATGCTAGGCTCGTCAAGTTTAACCCAAGTATTCCATGTGTGTAAATCTGGCTTACACCCGTTGTATGTGAACGTAGAGTCTATCACACCCGATCATCACGTGGTGTCTCGAAACGACGAACTGTAGCAACGGTGCATACTCAGGGAGAACACTTTTATCTTGAAATTTAGTGAAGGGATCATCTTATAATGCTACCGCCGTTCTAAGAAAAATAAGATGCATAAAGGATAAACATCACATGCAATCAAAATATGTGACATGATATGGCCATCATCATCTTGTGCTTTTGATATCCATCTCCAAAGCATCATCATGATCTCCATCGTCACCGGCTTGACACCTTGATCTCCATCGTAGCGTCGCTGCGTCGAGGTTGTCATGCCAACTATTGCTTCTATAACTATCGCTAACGCATAGTGATAAAGTAAAGCAATTACATGGCGCTTGCATTTCATACAATAAAGAGACAACCATAAGGCTCCTGCCGGTTGCCGATAACTTACAAAACATAATCATCTCATACAATAACGTATATCACATCATGTCTTGACCATATCACATCACAACATGCCCTGCAAAAACAAGTTAGATGTCCTCTACTTTGTTGTTGCAAGTTACGTGGCTGCTACGGGCTTCTAGCAAGAACCGTTCTTACCTACGGCAAAAACAACAACGGTGATTCATCAAGTTTGCTTTTTTAACCTTCTTCAAGGACCGGCTGCAGTCAAATTCGATTCAACTAAAGTAGGAGAAACAGACACCCGCCAGCCATCTTTATGCAAAACTAGTTGCATGTCTGTCGGTGGAAACGGTCTCATGTGCGTGGACATGTAAGGTTGGTCCGGGCCGCTTCATCCCACAATACCGCCGAATCAAAATAAGACGTTGGTGATAAGCAATATGACTATCACCGCCCACAACTCTTTGTGTTCTACTCGTGCATATCATCTACGCATAGACCTGGCTCTGATACCACTATTGGGAAACGTTGCATGGAAAACAAAAAAATGTCTATGCACACGCAAGATCTATCAAGGAGATGCATAGCAACGAGAGGGGAGAGTGTGTCTACGTACCCTCATAGACCGTAAGCGGAAGCGTTTCACAACGCGGTTGATGTAGTCGAACTTTCTTCGTGATCCAACCGATCTAGTACCGAACATACGTCACCTCCGCGTTCTGCACATGTTCTGCTCGATGTTGTTCCACACACGGCGTGGAATAAGCTATGTCTTGTGTGGCACCCCTCCCCACATATATATAGGTGTGGGAGGGGAGGAAGCAGCCCCTAGGGTGCCCCAAGTGGTGCGGCGGCAGCCCTAGGGCTCCTCCCTTTGGTGTGCCCCACCTGCCAAAAATTGGCACAAGGGGGAAGGCAAGGGAGGAGGTGCCCCCTTCTTTCCTTCCTCCCCTCTCCGGGATATGGTAAGAGGAGGTGGCGCCTCCCCTTTCCATCTAATTGGGTGTGGCTGCCTTAGAGGGGGCGCACCAGCCCATGTGGGCTAGTGTGTTCCCTCTACATGGCCCAATAAGGCCCAATATTCTCCCGGTGCCTCCGGAACCCCTTCCGGTATTCCGATAACTTTTCAGTGAATTCCAAAACCATTCTGAAGACCAAATAGCATCGTCCTATATATCGATCTTTACCTCCGGACCATTTCGGAGCTCCTCGTCATGTCTGTGATCACATCCAGGACTCCGAACAACATTCGGTCACCAAAACACATAACTCATATAATACCAAATCGACATCGAACGTTAAGCGTGTGGACTCTACGGGTTCGAGAACTATGTAGACATGACCGAGACACCTCTCCGACCAATAACCAATAGCGAAACCTGGATGCCCATATTGTCTCCTACATATTCTACGAAGATCTTTATCGTTCGAACCGTTATGACAACATACGCAATTCCCTTTGTCTGTCGGTATGTTACTTGCCCGAGATTCGATCGTCGGTATCTTCATAAGTAGTTCAATCTCGTTACCGGCAAGTCTCTTTACTTGCTCCATAATACATCACGTTGTGACTAACTCCTTAGTCATTTGCTTGCAAGCTTATGATGTGTATTACCGAGAGGGCCCAGAGATACCTCTCCGATACTTGGAGTGACAAATCCTAATCTCGATCTATGCCAACTCAACAAACACCTTCGGAGATACCTGTAGAGCATCTTTATGATCACCCAGTTACGTTGTGACATTTGATAGCACACAAGGTATTCCTCCGGTATCCGGGAGTTGCATAATCTCATAGTCGAAGGAATATGTATTTGACATGAAGAAAGCAATAGCAATAAACTGAACGATCATTACGCTAAGCTAACGGATGGGTCTTGTACATCACATCATTCTCCTAATGCTGTGATCCCGTTATCAAATGACAACACATGTCTATGGTTAGGAAACCTTAACCATCTTTGATCAATGAGCTAGTCTAGTAGAGGCTTACTAGGGACACGGTATTTGTTTATGTATTCACACATGTATTTAAGTTTCCGATCAATACAATTCTAGCATGAATAATAAACCTTTATCATGAATAAGGAAATATAAAATAACAACTTTATTATTGCCTCTAGGGCATATTTCCTTCACTTGGATCATTGAGGCACGGTGGATCCCGGCCCTTGCCGGCGGGAGGGCTCCGTTTTTAGATGCTTTTCTGAGTTTTGTTAGGGTTTGTGCCATACTCAAGAAGATATGGCGGCGGCGGCTTCTTGAAGATGGAATAAGGTCCTCCCCGCCTAGCCCCCGTCCCGGTGATGTTTCAAGCATCGTCGGAAGGCGTGTGGAGGTTTGTCTCCGGCGGATCTCGTGGGATCCGGTCGGCGTTTGTCTTCGGTGGATCCGACTGGATCCGGCCTTCGTTCGTCTATGTCTGTGTGTCTGCAGGTTGGATCCTTTCGGTCTATGCTTCTCTTCATCGGTGGCGGCTGCTGTTCTGGTGCGCTGGTCCTATGGGGCCTTAGCACGACGACTTCCCGACTGTCTACTACAACAATGTTTGCCCGGCTCCTACGAGGGAGGGGTGATGACGGCGGCGCGCCTTCGGCTCGCTCCAATGCTTGTAGTCGTCGCTAGGTGGTCTACGGACCTGGATGTAAATTTTACTTCTAGTGTTCTTTGTACTACCTTGACAGTTGATGAATAGATCGAAAGTTTTCTCGCAAAAAAAATAGATGTGAGGTTTTCTAAAAAAACTTAGTTGTAAGGTATTATCACACATTTAGATATGACATAGTGGGATCCTTTGAATAAATGCATGGCTTGGTTCATGATGCATGGTGTTCCCTCCAAAGAAAAAAAGAAAGCTTGAATGCCTTGGCTGGCTTCAATGGAAAAAAATCTGGTATGACCGGGTCGCACAAGGCCAAACGGGAGACCACCTCGCGCGCATGACATCTAGCAGTACGAATCTCAACGCAGCGTTCGCCTGGCTTCTAGCCCAGCCCACCCCGCTTCCGTTTCCCACGCCCCACGCCCCGTCCTTTCAGCTTCTAATCTGATTCATCTTCCAAAAAAAAACCATCTCCGTCTCTTCCATCTCGCCGGCGACGGCGTGCCAAGATGGCGCAGCCCAATGAGGGCAACGAGGCACTGGATCGGGAGACCACCTCTCTGCCCACGGCTACTCCAATCATGGTAAGTTTAATAATCAGTACACATGCCACAACAAGCACAATCCTCTCTTCCTGAAGCCTCTTTTGATTGATTCAATTACCTTGCACAATTTCCGACGACTGAGACTAATGGCCAGCCCTCGATGAGCAGCACACCGCCGGCCTCTGCTCCAGAATCCTCTCTGCCCACAGCTACTCCAACCATGGTAAGTTCAGTAACCAGTACGCATGCAACAGCTAGCACGATCCTCTCTTCCTGAAGCATCTCTTGATTGATTCAATTACCTTGCAGCAATTGCCAAGAATTGAGACTAATGGCCAGCCGAGAATGAGCAACACACCAGTGAATAATCAAGACATACAAGATGCAGATAATGCTCCAAGAGTTGGGAAGTGGTTTCAGTCTGAGGAAGAGGCGTACCAATTTTACAATTCTTATGCTCAAACCAAGGGATTTAGCATTAGGAAGTGCCACTTGAAGTGTAGAGCAGATGGGACTTTAAGTTCCAGATATTTTGTTTGTAGCAAGGCAGGTGTGAAAAATGCTAATCCAACACATGTGGCCAAGAAAGAACAAGCTATTTCGAGGACTAATTGTATGGCTTGAGTTCAATTCAGCATCAATCGAGACGGAATTTGGAGTGCTCAGAAAGTTACGCTCGACCACAATCACCAACTTGTAAGTTCACATGCATCTTCTTAGATCGCAGCGTCAACTCTTAGATGCAGATCGCCACATGATTAAGCAAATGAGGACATCGGGAATTAAACAAGCCGAAATATATGATTTCTGTGAGCTTTGGTATGGTAAAGATGATATACCCTTCTTGCAAATGGATTGCAAAAATTATTTGCGAAGTGAGCGCTCAAAGTATTTGGAAACCAAAGATGCACAAACATTAATGGAGTATCTAAAGAACAAGCAAGCTGAGGACCCTTCGTTTTTCTATGCCATGTAGTTAGACGATGATGATGGTACAATAATGAACATCTTTTGGCTTGATGGACAAGCTATCATGGACTATTCTGTCTTTGGAGATGCCCTTTCCTTTGACACCACATTTTCAACAAATAAGTTTCAAATGCCATTTGCTCCGTTTATTGGTGTTAATCATCACAAGCAGACTATTCTTTTTGGTGCAGCACTACTATCTAATGAATATGCAGATACCTTTGAGTGGGTTTTTAGAACCTTTCTACAAGCTATGTCTGGTAAGCAGCCTGAAACAATATTCACCGATCAATGTGCCGCCATTATAAATGCTATTGGGAGGGTTTTCCCAAGAACACGACATCGTCTTTGTTTATGAAATTTGTATCAAAATGCTACAAAACATCTAAGTCAAGTAATCAGCGACAATGATAATATTCTTAAAGAATTCAAAAGATGTGTGTATGAAGATAGATCACTGGCACATTTTGAGAATAGATGGCATGAGCTATTGCTTAAGTATCAGATTGAGGATAATTCTTGGATAAGCAGTATGTACAAGTTGCGTGAGAAGTGGGCTACTATCTATCGCCGGGATTCTTTTAGTGCATATATGACATCAACCCAAAGGAGTGAAGGAATGAACAATGTGTTCAAGAAAACTTTCCGCAAAAGGCTTTGTCTTTCAGAATTGATACAAGCATATGATAAGTGCATTGTTCGTCTTCGCCGGAAAGAAAAAATACGAAGACTACAAGTGAAAGGATATGCAGTGACCCCATGTTTGGTTTTGGTAATTGATGACAATCTCTATGAACTAATGGTTGCCTTGAGTTATATTCGTAGATTTTGTCCATAGGCTTTTCTTGAAGTCCATTTGTTGGTTTCAAGGAGTTTATGTGTTGGCCAAGGTTCTTTTCAAGGAATTATCCAAAGATTGGTCATGTGTGAGTTAAGCTTATTGCAAGTATATCTTGAAGAAGAAGATTGTGTGAACATTCATGTTTACCTTCAAGACATCATCTTAATGAAGAGAGTTGAAAAGATTCAAGGTTGATCAAGACTATGTACAAAGAGTGATTCAAGTTGATCAACACACAAAGCGTAGAAGATGTACCAAGTGGGATCAAGTGATCTCATGGTATGGTAAGCATTGTCCATTACGCTTTGTGTACTAACCCGTGTTCTATGTGGGGTTAGGTATGTGTCCATGGGCTTGCATCAAGAGGAAAATATCATACAACCCATGGAGGATGACATCAAGTGGTGATTGTCATCAAGTTTGCCGTGTGCAAGTTCAAGTGGAGCATCACGAAGAGATCAAGTGCTTGAAGCTTGCCGTCCATTGTGATAACAATGGACTTGTGAAGATGTGCCGAAGAGTGGCTCACCCATAGTGGAGTATGGGGGAGCAATCAACTAGTCTTCATCGACCCATCACAATCAAGAAAGGTGGTCCATCTTGAGGAGGACAAGATCGTCATCATCTAGCTCAAGTGGACTATGTGCAAGGCAAAGGTTTGCCCTTGATAGGTTTTCTATTTTACCGGTCTCATGGTGGTAGTTGGGACACCGGGTTATAGGATCGATTGTCGTACTATCAAGGGGGGCTCTCAAGTGAGTAGCTTGATCGTATCGTTCGTAGAGAGCTCAAACCATTGCATCATTGCATCATATTTCTTGGTTCTTATTTGGTGTTTCTCTTTGTGAGTTTTAGAGTTTTTGGTCATCTTCATGACAAGCTCGAGTTCATCGAAAACGGACTTCACACGCATCTTCTATGATGTTTTCGATGTTGGAGGTTATGCCGATTCTTCTCTGTTGGAGGTTTCATTCCTCTATATCTTAAGCATACCTCCCCTGCCTCTTCTTACTATAACCAGTCGCTGTTGGATGCTACTCATCGTCATCTATCCAACAAGCTTGAGTTTGCTCAATTCGGAGCTCATTTGCAGAAGTTGTGGCAGTTCTGGTTTTTCTGGAGCATCTGTTTTGCTTGGATGTGGCATTGGATGGAGCCAGCGGTAGTACCGTGGCTTGGAGCGGCAGTACCGCCGAGGGCCACAGGCGGTAGTACCGCTGCAGTAGTGGTAGTACCGCCGAGAGCCTCAAGCGGCAGTGCCGCTCCTGTGCCGCTCTAGTACCGCCATGACTCGGAACATGCAGTTCTCGTGTCGGGTTCAGCGGCAGTAGGAGCGGTAGTACCGCCCCTACCTCCGCTACTACTGCCGCTCGAGGGTTCTCTCCTGTATCTCTCCCAGTGCTCGTGTTAGCTGCTGAGCGCGGTCCCAGCGGTAGTACCGCTGGGCCAAGCGGCAGTACCGCCCGTCCGCGCAAACAGTAGTACCGCTCCCTTGAGCGGTAGTACCTCCTGCTGCGGGCTGAGAATGGGGATAACGGTTGGTTTTTTCCCCACCTATAAAAGGGGGTCTTCTTCCCCATTGGACCTTACCTCTTGAGCTCGTGTTCTTCCCCCATTATTGACCTTCTTCGAGCTTGCTATCTCTCAATCCCTCCATGGATTCTTGCTAGTTTTGGGGGAAAAGAGAAAGGAGATCTAGATCCACATTTCCACCAATCACTTTCTCCTCTATGTGAGGGGAACCCCTTGGATCTAGATCTTGGAGTTCTTGGTGTTCTCCTTCTTGTTCTTTCTCTCATTTTCCTCTATAGCTTTTGTTGCTTTGGTGAGATTTGAGAGTGAGGGACTTGGGCACTCCGTGTGCCCTTGCCATTGCATTAGTTGCATCGGTTTGAGTTCTCCACGGTGATACGTGGAAGTTACAAGTTGAGAAGCTTATTACTCTTGGGTGCTTGGTACCCTAGAGCTTGTTCATCTTTGGTGCTTGGGCGCCCTAGACGGTTGGTGGTGTTCGGAGTTCAATCATTGTGGTGTAAAGCTCCGGGCAAGCGTCGGGGTCTTCAATTAGGTTGTGGAGATCGCCCCGAGCAATTTGACGGGTACCGGTGACCGCCTCAAAGGGTTGCCAAAGTGTACGGGTTCGGTGACCGCCCCCAAGGGTTGTCAAAGTGTACGGGTTCGATGACCGTCCTCAAGATGCGACCAGTGGAACCATTTGCGCCGGTCCGCCGGCGCCTAGTGCGGCCCTAGCTTCGTATGCTAAGGCATCAGATGCGACCGGTGGAACCATTTGCGACCGGTGGAACCATTTGCTATCATTTTCTTCTACTGTTATGTGCTAGTGTTTCACCTGAAGCTATCATTTTCTTCTGTTGCTATGTGTGTATTTCACCTGGCAAATGGTGTTATTTACTTGCTGCAATATAAAACTGAAGCTATCATTTTCCTCTGTAGCAAACCATGAATGTTTGTTCATGCCAAACAGTTGACACCGTATCAGATTATCAGGGCAAATGCAAATGCATCTGTACATTTATCCAAGAGTTGACAGCAGAATATGGAAACGTCACACCACACTTATGCCAAGAGTGGACACCAACATATACATTCCAGATCTTGTTTACATCATATGCCACATCTTGTATGGGAATAAAATTCAGAAGAAAGATAAACAGGCGCAGCCTTTGTTCAGATTTTACAGCTCAAATCACACAAAAAAAAATCTACATGAACTTGTTCTGCATAGTACGTCGGCCGCGCCGCGATGGTGGCTGAGGAGAACGGCGGCTGGCATCGCGGAGCACGCCGGCGAGCAGCTTCTACGGTGCCGCGCCCTGGGTCGCCAACGAACGCGGGGAATGGAGTACGCCGAGCGTCAAGGAGCACACCGGCGGCGATGTGGCGAACAGCCGAAGCGGATCTCACCGGCGGCAGGAGCTTTTTTTTCCTGAGCATCGATCACCGGCGGCGATGTGTGAGCAGCCGGAGCAGAGCACACCGGCGGCAGGAGTTGGGGGCGTTGGAGAGGTTGGGCGTCGATCTGGTCTCCAGTTTGGATAAGGTGATGCTGCGTGCTTTGAGATTTGTACTGCCAGATGTCGCTCGGGGTGGCCTCACGTTTGCGTGCGTACGACTTGTCGTACCAGATTTTCTTCCGGCTTCAATTGCTTGTCGCCTCGGACGCACTCGCGCGTTCAATTCTCCTGCGCATGCGGGCGCATCTCTCTCCTCTCGATGCAAACCAGCGTCCTCTCTGCATCCAAAGTCGCAAAGCCGTAAGTAGCTCTCGATGGTTAATGTGAAAGGTAATTTACGAAAACCAAAAAAAATGTTTACGTTTGGGTGAAGGTTGGAGAACGCGCGGGAGCTGGATCGTGACCTGACTCTTCGGTTCACGCTGCTAGACTCATGGTGCGTTCAGACTGACGCCTTCTGTCCTTTGGATAAAGCGAGACACTGCAAAGGGGGTGAAGTTCAGGAGCGTATCTTCAGTGAATCTTTTGCTTAAGCAATTTTCCGCCTGTGACAATACAGTGAATTGATGACCGGACCAGTTTACATAAACCCAGCCGCAGAGAAAAGCTCTAGGAAAAGCAAAACCAGAGTCTACACATGAGTAGTCTACGGACATGCTTCGGCGACTTAACTACCGGTAAAAATGGACGAAACTCGCCCTTTTTCAAAACTTCAACATAAAATGACCCTAATCTAAAAATATTTTTGAAACTGGCCCCTTTGCATGACGTCCGGGGCTACGGCGCCATGCTAGATAGCATGACACCCCGGGCTAGGGCGCCATGCTATTTGGCATGACACCCTAGCCCGAGGCGTCATGCTACAGGTCGCTACCATGACGCCCTAGCCCGGGGCGTCATGTGAAAAGGGGCCAGTTTGTAAAATATTTTCAGATTTAGGCCATTTTGTGTTAAAATTTCAAAAAAGGGTCAGTTTGGTCCATTTTCACTACGGGCAGACGCAGTTAAATTGCCGAAGCTCAGTCCGTAGTTACCATCTTTGCTGTACGACTGGAGACGGAAAACACCGAGAGATAGACTAGGGCCTTCGCCCATGCCTTCTTCCTCCTCCTCGTCCTCATCATCCTCGTCCTCTTCATCCTCTTCATCCTCCGTTCTGGACTACAAGGTCGACAACTCCGGCCTTGAGGATGACGTCGGCAGCGTCGACCTCCCGTTCCCGGCCGAGGAGTTCGTCTCAGTCTTGCGCACGCAGGACGAGGTCGACGCGGTGCGCAAGAAATACGGCATCCCCCAGGACCAGTACGCCGCCCGCCCGGCCGGCGACCTGCGCGCGTGCTCGTCCCCGCCGCCTGGCACCGTCTGCGTGTACGCGGACGCGCTGAAGGCCGGGATGCGCCTCCCGCTGCACCGGTTCTTCGTCGACGCGCTCAACCACTTCGGCCTTGCGCCCACGCAGCTCGCGCCCAACGGGTGGCGCATCATGGCGGGCTTCCTTGTGCTCTGCCACTCCGCCGGCGTGCCGCCGTCCCTCACGGTGTTCCGGCGTTTCTTCGAGTTCCACCAGCACACGATAGGCTGGTACTTCTTCAAATCCAGGCGTGGCTCTGGCTTGCGCTTCACGGGGTTGCCGGATTCCGTGAAGGGTTGGAAGAGCGGGTTCTTCTTCCTCTATTCGCCGATCCCGTGGCCTTGTCCGGTGGAGTGGGGCAAGCCGTCCAAGAGCTCTCTCGTGGACCCTGTGCTCTCCACCGAAGATAAGGAATCGGCGGCGAAGTTGCTGGGCGCTTACGGAGCCTCTCCCGTTGATCTTAGAAAGTCTCTTTGCCGCAGCAATCTTGCCGCTGCCATGATATCTCCCTTGTCGGCACCGGCACGGGCGCCTTCATCACCGCAGCCGTCGTCACCGCTGCCCCCGGCACCGCAGCCGTCATCACCGCTGCCCCCGTCGCCGTCATCACCGCAGCACCCGGCACCACAGCCGTCATCACCGCAGCCGCCGCCTTCTTATACTCGTACTGCTACCAGAGGGATGGATCCTGCAGTCTACGTCATGATGAAAAGTTGAAAACCATGCTGGCGGCGAAGGCTACCGTCGCGCAAGCATCAGCATCGGCGAACAAGGTGAAATCCGATCCGGACAACAACACGACGGGGTCGTCGCCGTTGCGTTGGAAGAAGAGGAATCTGGACGAAGCATACGGCGACGACGGCCCGCCTTCCTATGTGCTGCCAAACACTCTGCCGGCCGCGGGAGCTTCCTCCCCGCCTGGGGGGTTCTCCCGTAGCCGGAAGATGCAGCGTATGCCCAGCGGACACGATGGCGACAGCATCGACTGGGTCGCCGCGCGGGAGAGACTGCAGGGAGTCATCGCGCCGCAGCAGGAGCGCGTGTTCGCGGCGAACGAGCCCTCCGACATCGTCAAGTCCACCTACGTCGCTATTCTTCAGGTACGCACGCTAGCAAATTCATCATCATCGTATGTGCTCTTCTTGTCCGGTGTCCGGTCGATCACATTCGGTTGGATTTGTGTGTGTGCGGCGTCGACGCATGCGTGCAGGCAGTGAACTACGCGTCCTTCTCCTTGGCCTACGCGTTGGAGCTGGACACGGAGAACGCCGCACTGCGGACGCAGCTGGAGAAGTCGGAGGCCAAGCTCGCCGTGGCGGAGGCGGAGGTGGAGACGGTGAAGGCCGAGCTCGCCGTGCGGCGGTGCGTGCAGGACGCGCTGGATGATTACGAGCGCTGGCGAGGCACGAACGCGGGGCGGAGGACGTGAAGTGCGTCGCGCGCTCCGGGTCGAGGCAGGCCGGCAGGTCAAACGGCCGCTTGACTACCTCTTTTGGGCCTTGTACAATGATACTTCCTTCGTTCGGAATTACTTGTCGTAGAAACGGATGTATCTAGACGTATTTTAGTTCTAGATACATTCATTTTCAAGACAAGTAATTCCGAACGGAGGGAGTAGATACTTAAAGAGGTGCTTTGAAAAATAAATTGGATTTTTCTCAAGCATCGACAAATAAGCATCGGTGCTTAAGAAAAATCTGGTTTATTTTTCTAACCACCTTGCGTTGTACAAGGTCTTAGAGTTCTCGTCTCATCATCGACTGCTCTTTTGAAGTTCTCGTCTTAATTTGCATGTTCCCGTGTTATGCTGCAGGGTTTGTTTGCTAGTATTTGCGAAGCACAAGTGGATAATTTGTTCCCGCAATGTTTTCAGATCTCCGCTTTATTCAGCAAATACTTCTATATGTGTTCACATAATTTGGTTCTTTTTATTCTCCTGGAGTATGTTGCATGAACTGAGCTTAGTTTTTTTTTGGCGAAAACATATCAGCTATTATAACAGTTATCGGAAATACAAAGTATTTCAATAATGAAAATTATATCGAGATTCCGACGCTATCAAATGGCAAGCCAGAACAACGCGCAGCTGTCGCCGTTTCCCTACTGAAGCCGGTGTGACCTTGTTGACCTTGTAAAATAACAGTTAAAAAGTCTTCGTGCATGTGTCCTAAGGACTAGCGTTGTGGAGCCGTAGTCGTCGCCGAAGGACACGACATAAATTTACGCTGGAGCTCCGTCCAGTACGTCCAGACGGTCAAACTCGAGGAGGATGAGAGCCTGGAAGACAAACTCAAAAAAGAAGTGATGCCATCCGACCGAGCTCCGCGTCCGCGAGAACTAAAAAATCTTAACCTAAACTACTAACCGGAGCGAAGACACGGGTTCTCCTCCAGGTGGAGCTTAGCTTAAATTGCTACGTTCCTTAGACCTGCTCGGGTTTAAGTCATCGGATTTGCTAATACTCATCTAGAGGAGAATCTGTGAAATCACATCTAACACATATTATTTGATTAATTAAAAATATAAAAAAATCACATAAATCTCCGTGTAAAATTAAATGGTGTAGGAGTTAGATGAGACTTAGTTAATTCTCATCCAAATGAGAACTGGACACATAATTAAGTCATAGACTTGGCATGGACGGTGATATTTTTCTGAATTTGTTCGTCCTCTTATGTTTCAGCAGTATGACATGTGCCTCTACTATGAGTGTTTATGGCAACTTCGTCAATCTTAAAATCTGTTGGTTATGTCTCTCGAAGGTGTGCATACAGGTAAGATGCGTGTGTCTACATTCATGGGGCGAGTGTGCGTGTTTGTATGTTAGCGTGTGCTCTGTACTATGTTTCTTCAAAAGAAAATATATGCTCCTTTTTTTTGAGAAAATATATGCTCCTTTTTTATTTGAAAGTAAGTGTGTGTTTGGTATGCTTTACCTTGTTTACGAAAATTAAATGACTGACGTGATCCTTCTTTTGACGAGGGTGTTGGCCTCATGGGAGTGGCTCCATGGCCAGGCGGATTGTGGGGTCCCTCCCCGACAGAGCGGCGTCGCGGCGCTGCCCAACTCGGGATGTGGCAGCGTCCACTCTCAGCTAGCCTAGCAAGTAGCTGCAGCATCCCTGTTCCATGGCCTTCGGCCAGATCAACCTCATGTGCATCTATGTGTCGTTGTTGTCAGGGCGTGCCTCTCGCCGATCCATCCGAGATGGCGGTTTCGTGGTCTTGATCAAGAGGCCTTGGGAGGGTGCGATAGTCCTCTCTTCTAGTTAATCGTCAACCCTCGTCCTAGGGTGACACGAGTGAGGTACGGAGTGAAAGCTTTGTGCTTCCGTGCCAGCGACGACGATGATGCCTGTAAATTTCGCCTCCCTGTTCTCGGGGTTGCAACAAAGCTCATGTTGCAGAGCTCTAAGCACAACAAAAAGTTTACAAAGACTCAACGAGTAGATCAGACACAGAAAAAACAAAAAAACTATTCGAAGGATTTGCAAAGCGGCTCATGTTTTGAGCACAATATGAGGCTTATTGCAAAGCCTCAACGAGTAGATCGAGCACAGAAAAAAAATTGTTCGACGGATTGCAACAAGGCTCATGTTGGAAAGCGCAAAGCGCAACAAGACGCTTGTTGCAAAAGCTCGAGCAGATCCGGCGGTTGTCGATTTAGGAGGTCGTAACAAGGCTCGCGTTGCAAAGCGTCGAGTGCAACACACTGCTTGTTGCAAAGACTCGTCGTCTCACGGGGAAGGATCAGATGGTTGTCTGTGGCTCCATCAAATGGTATCTCAGGCAGTTGATCTTCTGCTATTATCATCCAGCCCACACCTAGCACGTCCCTTACTGCATAGAGCGGGGCGCAAGCTAGTTAGGAGGTGTAGACTGTGAAGTCTAGTGTAGTGTTCCATCAGCAAACACTCTTCCATTGCCTTGGAAACCCAATAAGCGTCTCAACTCTCTCTCTCTCTCTCTCTGGAAACAATTCTCTCTCTTTTTAGGGTTTCCAAACAACTGGACTTGTTTTTTTAAATGAACAACAATTGGACTTGTTTGGTTAACAAGGAACGGGATTACTGTTTGTGTACCTAGGGCACGGGATCTTGATTTCCCCGCCTGCGTGGCACCTGACACCAAATCGCGCACCCCCTCACCCCGCGTGCGTTTTGCGCAAGCCCAGTGCGGGCGGCGTGCCTTCTTCTCTTTTTTTCATTTTCCTTTTTGAACATTTTTATTTTTTTCAAGAAATTCAAAATATGAATTTGGACCACAGATTCAAGAAATGTCTGTGAATTAAAAAAACACAAATATGAAAAAATGTTCATTAATTCAAAACAATGTTCGAAAATTTTAAAAATATTCAAGAATTTTAAAAATTGTGGGTTCAAAAAATGTTCACAAGTTTTAGAAATGTTTGTCAGTTCAAAAATTGTTCATTAGTTAAAAACATGATCATGCAATTCAAAAAATGGTCATGAGTTCAGAAAATGTTCACTAATTTCAAAATTCTTCTTGCCTTCTTCTCGAGGGGCTTGTACTACTGGAACCGCTCGTCTCATGCCCTGACGGCAGCATGCCAATGCAGGCTGCTACAACTGTGTAACACCCCTGTGTAATAGCCACTGTGATCAACTGCTAATAATGCCAGGTCATATCATTTGCAGTGCCTAAACATAGTGGTTAATCAAAGCAAGTCAAATTCAATTCTGAAAATCAACTCAAATTCATGAGTGAAATATGAAGTTGATCAAACACTGTTGGGAAAATGTTCATTAATTGGTAAATAATCCAGGAACATTTGAAAAACCCTCATGCATAAAGTTGGAGTTAGGCAAATGACTCAAACAAGGTGACACATCACCAAAACAGGATATTTAAATCCATTTAAAATCATTTCAATTTCAAACAAAATCCTGTTTTGCCCAAACCACTTTTTGGTGAGAGCTAATAATGCACTGCAATATTTGGGCCTAGTACCATGTTTTATAAAATAGCAAAAGAGGCCTAACTATTTCGAAAAACAGAAAAATAAGATAAGAAAAAGAAGAAGGCCACTGTGCACTGGGCCCAAGTGCACAGTGCCTGAGGCCAGCCCACTGGGCCCCTTTCTCCCTCCGCTATCTCTCTCTCATGTGCGTGTCGGCGCGCGCCTGGTCGTGCCGGCGGACGCCGCCCGAACGCCGACAGCGCGACGCCGCGGGCGCCGCGAGGAGATAAGGGCGAGGCCATGTGTTCCCCCTGGCCTCCTCAATCACTTCTCCCCCTCTTCCCTCGGACGCTTTACCTCTCTTCCCTCTCCAGATTCGTCGTCCGAGCGTCACCGTCGCCGCGATCCGCCGCTGCCTTGGCCAACGGCCTCCCCACCTCGTCTGCGTGCACCTGGAAGAAGCGCCATGGTCGACTGCGCCTTCTGGAGTGACTGGAGGGAACTGAGGAGCCTGGCGTCGCCCGAACGCGTCGTCTTCCTCCTCTGGACGCCGGCGAACCACTTCTTCCCCGGCGACGTCCTGCAGCTACTAACCTGTCAATGGTCCTTCGTGACCGCTCGGTGAGCCTTCACCCTCGCCTCTCTCTTTCTCTCGAGCTCTCTCACGCGCCCCTGCAATTGCAGCCATGGCCACCTGAGCCGACCTCCGTCCGCGAGCTCGCCGCCGTCGCAGCAGTGGCCGTCGTGGTCCATTGAGCTCGCCATCGTGCTTGCGGCGACGAGTAGAGGCTGTAGGGGTAAAGAGCCGCTCGTTTTGGCCTTCGTTCTAACGCGAGCGAGTTCGCCGGGGATCGGCCTCCGCCAAACCTCGCCGTCCGGCCAGCTCCGGCCATCCCCTGGTCCGGCAAGTGCCACCACTCGACGGGCGAGTTCACTGGCTTTCGAACGCACCCAGCCGCACCTCGAACCAAGCCCCCTAGCGCGAATCCGAACCTCTCCGGCGAGGTAGCCACCGCGAGGAGCTCGCCGGAGCCATTACGGCGCCGGCGCTGAGCTGGCTGCCCACGTGGCGCCTCTGGGTCGCTGGCAGCTGGGTCCCGCAGGGCCCAGTTGACCAGTTGACTTGGTCAACTTTGATGATGTGGCAACCACAGCCACTGACCAGTGGGCCCGCGTGGTTAATTACGCTAATAATGATTTAATTAAATAAAAACTAATTAGTTAACTAATTGAGCCACTGACATATGGTGCCCACTCCCTAATTAACCCTGCTGATTAGGTTAATCCACTGTTAGACTAAACAGAGACTGACATGTGGGTCCCACTGGACCCACATGTCAGGTTTGACCAGGTCAGCGCCACTATTGACCTGCTGATGTCAGCAACACATTATGCTGACGTCATAAATTCAATTCTGTTAATAAAATTAATTCCAGAAATTCAAATAAACTTCAAAAATTAATAACTTTTAAACCGTAGCTCAGAACGAAAAAGTTAAAATATGAAAGTTGCTCAGAACGACGAGACGAGTCTGATCGTGCCGTCTGTTTCGATGTCGGAACCTCCTACGTAGAAGAACTCGTAACTCCGAGCCCGATTCCGATAGATGAATAGTGCACACACACCGGTTAATCAATCCCAGATTAATTCTAAAAATAACCAAAATGACTTAGAATCATACTTAGGCAACCTGCACTGCATCATAGCTTCACACGCACCGTGTTGCATCTGTTTGCATTATATTTACTTGTTTCCTCCCCCTCTTCTCTTTCGGTAGACCCCGACGTTGCCGTAGCTCCTGAGGCAGACGCCGCTCCGGAGTACGATTACGTCCCCTACGACCCTGCCCTTGCCGTCGAGCAGACAGGCAAGCACCCCCATTTTGAGCATTCCGATATCACCTATTCTCTTCTCTCTTATGCTTGCATTAGATGTTATTGCTGCTGTTACCATCCTATATCTGTTGCATAGCCTGTTTAATTGTAGCCTACTGTTGATACCTGCCTGTTATCCTAAACTGTTTAGATAGGATGGGTAGAGCCTGATCAGAGACCCACTTGTCCCGACTGCCCCGCTGGACTCTCAGAAGACCCGAGCAACGGGATCGAAGATTAGAACCTGGCACCGCACGTCACTTCCCCTAAGATGCTCGACGCTGCTGGGTTACTATCGGGTGCCGAGGGTGATACCTCGTCAGCACTTCTGATGATAACCTTGTAGGTTAGTTAATCGGTCGTGGTAAGCGAGGGTGATTCCTCCTACACCACCCCCGATACCGACGCCGTCGCGCAATCTCTCAAGTGTGGACCTCGAGGGTGATTCCTCCTTCGTTCACCTTGATGATAACATCGAGCGGGAATTCCATCGAGGGTGATTCCTCAGGGTTCCCCTTTGGTGTCAGACACTGAGACTTGGTTATTATGACTGAACACTAAACCATGATACTATGATACTAAAGACGGGTCGGCCCTGAGGGGTACCCGCGCGAGCTTGAATGCGAAGTGAGGTGGAGTCGGGTTGACCTGAGAGGTGCCCGCGAGATAGCTACGAGGCGTGGCCGGGCATTCTTAGCCCTTGCCGCAAGTCCTCGAGACGGGGCGACGGGGTCACATCGATCGTGAGTCTCTGCTCGTTTCCGCGCGCTCCTAATCCACTACGGTTTGGATATTTGATCCGAGGGGCCTCTGGCCTGATAGCACTAACCATCACGTGGGCATAGTATGGGCGTTCTGCGTCGTATACATCAGCCGAAGCTTATTTGACGTCAGTAAGGAGCGGCGCACGCCGAGTTGGACTGGGAACGCAACCGCGCTTGTATAAGGGGTTGCTAGGTCTGCTCTCGGTGGCCCCGTAACGTGCAGGAGTTCCCGGGGCGATGGCCCAAGACCCCTGGGGGCATAGGTTTAGTCCGGCGTGCTGACCTCTCTTATAAGCCTAGGTCGGGTTGCGGCGTGTTGCTTAGCCGAGGCCGGGCATGACCCAGAAAAGTGTGTCCGGCCGGAGTTAAGCGAGCGTGGTGGGTAAGTTGGTGCACCCCTGCAGGGAAGAAACTTCTATCGATAGCCTGTCCTACGGTAACGGACACTCGGAGTTGTATCCCGATCGGTACAACTAGAACATGACATGAGATGAGAACTGGATAGTACGGCTCTGGGATTGCTTTCTCGCAGGGAGTCGAGGAAGAATCTCTGGCCGAGGTTGATGACATTACTGCTATACTTTACATTATGTTGGTCTGCTCTCTTCTAATGCTGCGAGACCGTTGAAGATGCTGAAGATGCTAGTCTTCGATAGGACTAGGCTTTCCCTCTCTATTCTGGCTTTTCTGCAGCCCAGTCCACATATACAGCCCCCTTTGAAAATGTTGCATATGTAGTGTAGATCCTTGCTTGCTGAGTACTTCGGATGAGTACTCACGTTTGCTTTATTTTCCTTTCCCCCCCTTTATCTATTTGTCGCAACCAGACGACGGAGCCCCGGAGCCAGATGTCCCCGTCGACGACCACTACTACTACCGCCCGGAGAGTACTACTACTACGAGGAGCCGTCTGACGACCAGGAGTAGGATCGGAGGGTCCAGGGCAGGAGGCCCACGCCTTTTCGATCGTAGCTTTTATTTTTACCCCACCTTTGTGAAGGCCTATCTCTCTCTCTCTCTCTCTCTCTGTAATATATCTGTACCTAGATATCTGACGCTTCCGCTGACACTTGTATGCCATCGAGCTATGTATTCGAGCCCTCGAGGCCCTGGCTTGTAATATAAAGCTTGTATGAATTTATTTATGTTTTGGAGTTGTGTTGTGATATCTTCAAGTGAGTCCTTAGGCTTGATCGTGTGCATTTGCGTGTATGATTAATGCACGATTAAGCCGGGGTCATCATAGGTTGGTATCAGAGCCGACTGCCTCTAGGAATCCCCCTTTCCAACTCTTTGGCCGAAGTTGAGTCTAGTGGTCGAAAACTGTTTTACTAACCTGGCTGTGTGGCTTACGGGCCCACGTCGCCAACTGGGTGGTATTAGGATCTTTTATTCCTCGTCTTTACTCTGGGACTCTGATCTCTCTTCTATTCGGGTTTAATAAAATTTACTAACACCGACACTTAGGATCTCGTAAATTCCATCCATCCGGAGAGCTGGATTCAGTGCGATTTCCCTGTCATTGATCTGATTAGTCTGATAATCATTTTCCTTTCCATTGTTTTGTTTAACCTTTCTCTCCGAGTTGTATTATACTCCGAGTTGTCATTCGATAAGACTGGATTCTGCATCAGAGTGCACACGGAGAGTAGGATCCAGCAAGTTGATCGATCTTCAGTGTTCTCAAAACTCGACTTGAGGTTGGGTTATCACCAGATCCGTGTCCGAGAAGAGGATATTCCAAAGACTGCATTCGTTACTCGATATGGCTCCTATGAATACACCGTCATGTCATTTGGCCTAACGAATGCTCCGGCTACGTTCTCCCGCTTAATGAATTACATATTCGTGGACTACCTCGACAAGTTCGTCGTGGTATATCTGGACGATATCCTAGTATATTCGAAGAATAAGGAAGAACATGCCGAACATCTTCACCTTGTTCTGGAGAGGCTTCGAGAGCACAAGTTATATGCCAAGTACTCCAAATGTGAATTCTGGCTTTCTGAAGTGACCTACCTTGGACATGTGATTTCCAAGGACGGTATTGCTGTTAACCCGGAGCGTGTTCAGGCTATCCTTGGCGGGACTCCTCCGAAGAATGCCAAGCAAGTCCGAAGCTTCCTCGGTCTAGCCAGTTATTGCCGCCGATTCGTCGAGAACTTCTCTAAGATCGCCAAGCCCCTGACTAATCTGCTCCACAAAGGCGTTAAGTTTGAGTGGACAGACAAATGTCAGGAAAGTTTCCAGACCCTCAAGGACAAGCTTACTTCTGCTCCAGTGCTTGCTCCTCCTGATTCCCGCAAGGACTTTGTCATATACTGCGACGCCTCTCGTCAGGGATTAGGCGGTGTCCTAATGCAAGAACGAAGAGTGATTGCGTATGCTTCACGTCAATTGCGTCCACATGAAGAAAATTATCCAGTGCATGATCTTGAACTGGCTGCAGTGATCTATGCATTAAAGTTATGGCGTCATTACCTTCTGGGTAATCGGTGTGAGATTTATACCGATCATCAAAGTCTGAAGTACTTGTTCACTCAACCGGATCTTAATCTCCGTCAGCAACGATGGTTGGAAACAATTACGGACTATGACTGCGGTATTTCATATACCCCGGGCAAGGCTAACGTGATGGCCGATGCCCTGAGCCGCAAGTCATATTGTAACAACCTCATGGTTAGGCGAGCTCAACCTCGTCTCTATGCAGAATTGAATCAGCTGAATCTGTGAATTGTTCCCCAAGGTTCTCTTAATAACCTTGTGGTACAGCCAGACCTTCAAAAGGCTGTTAAGGAAGCGCAAGCCAAAGATGCTGAGATTGACTTGATGAAGAAAGAGCTTCACCTTGATAAGTACCGGGATTTTTCAGTTGCTGAAGATGGAACATTATATTTCCGAGACCGCATCATAGTACCTCGCTTCGAGCTTATGACTGACAAGGTCATGAAGGAGGCTCATGATACACCGCTGTCTATCCATCCGGGTAGCACCAAGATGTATCGTGATCTCCGACAGACGTACTGGTGGTCCAGAATGAAGCAGGACATTGCTCGATACGTTTCCGAATGTGACGTATGTCGTCGCGTGAAAGCAGAACATCAGAAACCTGCTGGAATTCTTCAACCACTCCCTATTCCTCTATGGAAGTGGGATAAAGTGCAGATGGATTTCATTACTGGTCTTCCCAAGTCTCAGAAAGGTCACGACGCTATTCTTGTCGTCGTCGATCAACTTTCCAAGGTTGCTCATTTTCTACCTGTTAAGGAGACTATCACTGCTAGCCAGTTAGCAGAGCTGTATATCTCCAGAATCGTTTCACTCCACGGTATTCCTAAGGAGATCAATTCGGACCGTGGCGGTCTTTTCACGTCCAAGTTCTGGGAAAGTTTTCAAGAAGCTATGGGCACTCACATTACATAGAGTTCAGCTTATCATCCTCAGTACCAAGGCCAAGTCGAGCGAGTTAACCAAGTACTTGAAGATATGCTTCGCGCTTGTGTTATATCCTTCGGTAAGAAATGGGAGGAATCTCTTCCGTATGCCGAGTTCTCTTATAACAACAGCTATCAAGCCAGCTTGAAAATGGCCCCCTTCGAAGTGCTTTATGGACGTAAGTGTCGAACCCCTCTGAACTGGTCAGAAACTGGGGAACGACCTCTCGTGGGACCGGATATTATTCAACACGCTGAAAAACAAGTCAGAATTGTCCGAGAAAATCTCAAGGCGGCTCAGGACCGCCAGAAGAGCAACTATGATCGCAAACGATGGGGTCTGACTTATCAACCAGGTGATCAAGCTTATCTACGTGTCACTCCTATGAAGGGCACCCGTCGTTTTGGAATCAAGGGCAAGCTAGCTCCTCGCTATATCGGTCCTTTCCGCATCGTGGCTAGACGTGGACAGGTGGCTTATAAATTGGAGTTGCCGCCACAATTCTCTCATATTCATGATGTCTTCCACGTGTCGCAACTTCGCAAATGCTTCAAGGAATCTCCGCATCGCGCAGTGGATCACGAGATGCTCCAGTTGCAAGATGACTTATCTTATAAGGAGCATCCAATCCGCATCCTTGATGAAGCTGAACGTCGAACTCGTCAGAAGACGACCAAGTTCCTGAAAGTGCAGTGGTCGAATCACACTGAAGATGAAGCCACATGGGAACGCGAGGATCATCTTCGGGAAGAATATCCCGACCTCTTTCCTTCTACCTCCTAAATTCTCGGGACGAGAATTTCTTTTAGAGGAGGAGAACTTGTAACACCCCTGTGTAATAGCCACTGTGATCAACTGCTAATAATGCCAGGTCATATCATTTGCAGTGCCTAAACATAGTGGTTAATCAAAGCAAGTCAAATTCAATTCTGAAAATCAACTCAAATTCATGAGTGAAATATGAAGTTGATCAAACACTGTTGGGAAAATGTTCATTAATTGGTAAATAATCCAGGATCATTTGAAAAACCCTCATACATAAAGTTGGAGTTAGGCAAATGACTCAAACAAGGTGAAACAGCACCAAAACAGGATATTTAAATCCATTTAAAATCATTTCAATTTCAAACAAAATCCTGTTTTGCCCAAACCACTTTTTGGTGAGAGCTAATAAAGCACTGCAATATTTGGGCCTAGTACCATGTTTTATAAAATAGCAAAAGAGGCCTAGCTATTTCGAAAAACAGAAAAATAAGATAAGAAAAAGAAGAAGGCCACTGTGCACTGGGCCCAAGTGCACAGTGCCTGAGGCCAGCCCACTGGGCCCCTTTCTCCCTCCGCTATCTCTCTCTCATGTGCGTGTCGGCGCGCGCCTGGTCGTGCCGACGGACGCCGCCCGAACGCCGACAGCGCGACACCGCGGGCGCCGCGAGGAGATAAGGGCGAGGCCATGCGTTCCCCCTGTCCTCCTCAATCACTTCTCCCCCTCTTCTCTCGGATGCTTCACCTCTCTTCCCTCTCCAGATCCGTCGTCCGAGCGTCACCGTCGCCGCGATCCGCCGCTGCCTTGGCCAACGGCCTCCCTACCTCGTCTGCGTGCACCTGGAAGAAGCGCCACGGTCGACTGCGCCTTCTGGAGTGACTGGAGGGAGCTGAGGAGCCTGGCGTCGCCAGAACGCGTCGTCTTCCTCCTCTGGACGCCGGCGAACCACTTCTTTCCCGGCGATGTCCTGCAGCTACTAACCTGTCAATGGTCCTTCGTGACCGCTCGGTGAGCCTTCACCCTCGCCTCTCTCTTTCTATCGAGCTCTCTCACGCGTCCCTGCAATTGCAGCCATGCCCACCCGAGCCGAGCTCCGTCCGCGAGCTCGCCGCCGTCGCAGCAGTGCCCGTCGTGGTCCATTGAGCTCGCCATCGTGCTTGCGGCGACGAGTAGAGGCTGTAGGGGTAAAGAGCCGCTCGTTTTGGCCTTCGTTCTAACGTGCGCGAGTTCGCCGGGGATCGGCCTCCGCCAAACCTCGCCGTCCGGCCAGCTCCGGCAATCCCCTGGTCCGACAAGTGCCACCACTCGACACGCGAGTTCACTGGCTTTCGAACGCACCCAGCCGCAGCTCGAACCAAGCCCCCTAGCGCGAATCCGAACCTCTCGGCGAGGTAGCCGCCGCGAGGGGCTCGCCGGAGCCATTACGGCGTCGGCGCTAAGCTAGCTGCCCACGTGGCGCCTCTGGGTCGCTGGCAGCTGGGTCCCGCAGGGCCCAGTTGACCAGTTGACCTGGTCAACTTTGATGACGTGGCAACCACAACCACTGACCAGTGGGCCCGCGTGGTTAATTACACTAATAATGATTTAATTAAATAAAAACTAATTAGTTAACTAATTAAGCCACTGACATATGGTGCCCACTCCCTAATTAGCCCTGCTGATTAGGTTAATCCACTGTTAGACTAAACAGAGACTGACATGTGGGTCCCACTGGACCCACATGTCAGGTTTGACCAGGTCAGTGCCACTGTTGACCTGCTGATGTCAGCAACACATCATGCTGACATCATAAACTCAATTCTGCTAATAAAATTAATTCCAGAAATTAAAATAAACTTCGAAAATTAATAACTTTTAAACCGTAGCTCAGATCGAAAAAATTAAAACATGAAAGTTGCTCAGAATGACGAGACGAGTCTGATCGTGCCGTCTGTTTTGATGCCGGAACCTCCTACGTAGAAGAACTCGTAACTCCGAGCCCGATTCCGATAGATGAATAGTGCACACACACCGGTTAATAAATCTCAGATTAATTCTAAAAATAACCAAAATGACTTAGAATCATACTTAGGCAACCTGCACTGCATCATAGCATCACATGCACCGTGTTGCATCTGTTTGCATTATATTTACTTGTTTCCTCCCCCTCTTCTCTTTCGGTAGACCCCGACGTTGCCGTAGCTCCTGAGGCAGACGCCGCTCCGGAGTACGACTACGTCCCCGACGACCCTGCCCTTGCCGTCGAGCAGACAGGCAAGCACCCCCATTTTGAGCATTCCGATATCACCTATTCTCTTCCCTCTTATGCTTGCATTAGATGTTACTGCTGCTGTTACCATCCTATATCTGTTGCATAGCCTGTTTAATTGTAGCCTACTGTTGATACCTGCCTGTTATCCTAAACTGTTTAGATAGGATGGGTAGAGCCTGATCAGAGACCCACTTGTCCCGACTGCCCCGCTGGACTCTCAGAAGACCCGAGCAACGGGATCGAAGATTAGAACCTGGCACCGCACGTCACTTCCCCTAAGATGCTCGACGCTGCTGGGTTACTATCGGGTGTCGAGGGTGATACCTCGTCAGCACTTCTGATGATAACCTTGTAGGTTAGTTAATCGGTCGTGGTAGGCGAGGGTGATTCCTCCTACACCACCCCCGATACCGACGCCGTCGCGCAATCTCTCAAGTGTGGACCTCGAGGGTGATTCCTCCTTCGTTCACCTTGATGATAACATCGAGCGGGAATTCCATCGAGGGTGATTCCTCAGGGTTCCCCTTTGGTGTCAGACACACTGAGACTTGGTTATTATGACTGAACACTAAACCATGATACTAAAGACGGGTCGGCCCTGAGGGGTACCCGCGCGAGCTTGAATGCGAAGTGAGGTGGAGTCGGGTTGACCTGAGAGGTGCCCGCGAGATAGCTACGAGGCGTGGCCGGGCATTCTTAGCCCTTGCCGCAAGTCCTCGAGACGGGGCGACGGGGTCACATCGATCATGAGTCTCTGCTCGTTTCCGCGCGCTCCTAATCCACTACGGTTTGGATATTTGATCCGAGGGGCCTCTGGCCTGATAGCACTAACCATCACGTGGGCATAGTATGGGCGTTCTGCGTCGTATACATCAGCCGAAGCTTATTTGACGTCAGTAAGGAGCGGCGCACGCCGAGTTGGACTGGGAACGCAACCGCGCTTGTATAAGGGGTTGCTAGGTCTGCTCTCGGTGGCCCCGTAACGTGCAGGAGTTCCCGGGGCGATGGCCCAAGACCCCTGGGGGCATAGGTTTAGTCCGGCGTGCTGACCTCTCTTATAAGACTAGGTCGGGTTGCGGCGTGTTGCTTAGCCGAGGCCGGGCATGACCCAGAAAAGTGTGTCCGGCCGGAGTTAAGCGAGCGTGGTGGGTAAGTTGGTGCACCCCTGCAGGGAAGAAACTTCTATCGATAGCCTGTCCTACGGTAATGGACACTCGGAGTTGTAGCCCGATCGGTACAACTAGAACATGACATGAGATGAGAACTGGATAGTACGGCTCTGGGATTGCTTTCTCGCAGGGAGTCGAGGAAGAATCTCTGGCCGAGGTTGATGACATTACTGCTATACTTTACATTATGTTGGTCTGCTCTCTTCTAATGCTGCGAGACCGTTGAAGATGCTAGTCTTCGATAGGCCTAGGCTTTCCCCCTCTATTCTGGCTTTTCTGCAGCCCAGTCCACATATACAACCCCCTTTGAAAATGTTGCATATGTAGTGTAGATCCTTGCTTGCTGAGTACTTCGGATGAGTACTCACGTTTGCTTTATTTTCCTTTTCCCCCCTTTATCTATTTGTCGCAACCAGACGACGGAGCCCCGGAGCCAGATGTCCCCGTCGACGACCACTACTACTACCAGCCCGGAGAGTACTACTACGAGGAGCCGTCTGACAACCAGGAGTAGGATCGGAGGGTCCAGGGCAGGAGGCCCACGCCTTTTCGATCGTAGCTTTTATTTTTACCCCTTCTCTGTGAAGGCCTATCTCTCTCTCTCTCTGTAATATATCTGTACCCAGATATATGACGCTTCCGCTGACACTTGTATACAATCGAGCTATGTATTCGAGCCCTCGAGGCCCTGGCTTGTAATATAAAGCTTGTATGAATTTATTTATGTTTTAGAGTTGTGTTGTGATATCTTCAAGTGAGTCCTTAGGCTTGATCATGTGCATTTGTGTGTATGATTAGTGCACGATTAAGCCGGGGTCGTCACAAACTGCTCGCTATGTGTCCAACGTCGAGGTGTACATTCAAACCTGGCCAACTGGGCCTGTTTAGGCGTGCCGGCATGTCAGCTCGCGTGCCTGGCCTGTCACGAGCTGGCCCGACATGTAGCTTATTGGGTCGTGCCTGCACGCGTGCCAGCCCAGCGTGGCACGCCTAACAGGAGCACAACGAGCGGAGCTCCTAAACAGCGTCTTTGGCGCCAACTAGGGGTTCCAGCGCCCACGCTGCCGCACTCTTGGGCCGGTCCCAAAACAGGGGCGCGCCCAAAAGGAAAATAAGAGAAAAAATGGCGCGAGCGAGTAGAAACGAACCAGCGACCTCATGTTTCCTGGTACACTACGCTAACCACTCGGCCACTTAGGCAAATATATGTTACATCTTTTTCCTTATTTAATTGCTTCTTCTTTCCTTTTCATTTTTTGTTTTCTGTTTTTTTTTCTTTTTTTCTCTTCCTTATATGATAAAAAAATTCAAATTTGTGAACTCTTTTCAAATTGATGAAGTTTTTTCATTTCTCGATGATTTGTTTTTCAAATTCAATGAAGTTTGAAAAAGTTCACAAATTTGACAAAAAAGATCATCGGATTTGAAAAAAGTTCATTAGATTTGAAAAACAGTTCATCACATTTAGAAAAAGTTCGTCAAACATGAAAAAAGTTCATCGAATTTGAAAAAAGTTCATCAAATTAGAAAAAACTTCATCCAATTTGAAAAAGGTTCATCGATTTTAAAAAAAATCATAAATTTGAAAGAAGTACATTGTTTCTTTATAAAAAACACAAAAACAAAATACCATCGATTTAAAAAATGAATTTAAAAACAAACAAAAAGAAAAGAAAAAAGGAAACCCAACTAAAAACCACCCCGGAAATGTCCACGAACCAGGAAAAAAACCCGGTTTGCGACCGAAACCGGAGGATTCCCGCCACTAAAGAGAACAAATAGGAAAAACAAGTTATAAATCACTAGTTGTTTGATGGTGTAGTGGTTACTGTCCTTGGAGATGAAGGAAGTGATCGCGAGTTCGACACCGCCAGCGAACCTTTTTGGAACGTTTTTACAAAATAAACAGAACATACATGGACTAGCCCAGCTCGCTAGCGGAGGGGGTGCGCTGCATGCAGGCGCCCGTTTGCGAATGGGCGCTTAAACGCGAAATAGGATTCGCCCACAGCGAGTTGCAAACTAGCTATAGCGAATTTGCGAGCGCTGAGCGAGCCGTTGCGCGTTTGTGAAGAAAAAAAAAAGAGCAAGTCCTTGTTTGTGTCAAGGAGGAACCTGGGGAGCGTGTGATATTTCACCGAACACTTGCCGGACATGGTACCGTAGCACGGGCGGATGGTACCTGTGATGCAGAGAGGTGTGAAGCGGTGACGGAGAAGAAGCGGCGTGGAACTCGGAGGTGACAGAGTCGTTGAATTCCCACAAGGGTGTTGCGGGGTGGCGGGGTGGTGGAGTGGTGACAAAGGCAAAAGAGAAAATGGATGCAGAAAAAGATTGAAGGCTGAAGGCGCAAGGTCGGGGAGAGGATTTGGTGGGTTTCGGGTGGGCCGGGTTGTCGGAGTCCTACATAGCTGATGTTCGGACTCCCACAAAATCTTTAGTTTGTCTTGGTTTTACAGAAAAAAGTGTATCCAGACCTATCGATAGACTGATACAGTACATGACTAAACACACTTTCGCACCGTGCAGGCCGAACAATTGCCGACGGTTCGAGGGTCCGCTTTAAACCTGCCGTGGAACAACAGTTGGACACCCAGATCCGTGCAGACGACCTCGTAGGCACACAAACCTTGTGACCCGTGTCTCGTCCAGGTCCTAGCTGCCTCTTGGGTTCTTCCTGCGCCGGGCATGCACACAAACCTTGTGACCCGTTTCTGGTCTGCACAGACGATGGCGAACGATCTCGGTACTCCTGGCCGCAAGCGGCAGGACCCGCTCGTAGTCCATGCCCCCCGTCCACATTTGGCCGTTTCCCACCGATGTGAGCCACTCCCCGTTATTAGCGTGCATGCATGCCTGCCTTGGCTTCAATTGCTCGTCGCCTCGCGTGCAGTCGCGCATTCATATGGGTCTGTCTACATGTCATCTAGATGTGAGATGCATCATCAATTATTTGTGACATGTTTGTTTGTTTGTTTTTGTCACGAACGCTAACCTCGCTCTCACGGACCGCCCAGTTGGGCTCGCTCTCACGTAGCTAACGTCCAGCCCAAATGTTTGTTTCTGTCATGATCCTTAATCCAGCCCATCACTAACGTGGCTCAAGACTCCCACTTGGGCTGCTCCAACAAAAACAACGATCGTGAAAACCACAATCGGTTGTACCTTGTATCACACTAACCTTAAGAAAAAACACAAAAAGCATGTACGTCCCAAAAAAGCATCTACGTTGGCATTAAAGATATTTTTCTTATTCTTTTCAAACGATGAAAGTGCATACCGGTAAAAAGCTTACATTTTTCAAGTAAATATTTTAATAAAAGTTGATGAATTTAAATATTATGCAGTACTTTGAAATATGTCCGCGAACTTGGCGAGTACAAAAAATGTTCACGAGTTTGAAAAATGTTTGCGACTATAAAACATGAAGAATCTGAAAAAATACTCATGAGTTCCAAAAATATTTGTGATTTCAAAAAAAATCACGAGTTCAATTTTTTTTGTGGATTCAAAAACTGGTCGTGAATTTGGAGCCCAGTTGTGAGTCACAGATGATCAACTTGCAATTGAGGTGGCAGCAAAAAACTTCAAAGCCTAGTTGCAAGTCGATGGTGGACTTGCAACTTGGGCAAAAAAAAAAAAATTCAAACCCGGTTGTAAGTAGAGGGTGGACTTGCGATTGAGTGTGAACAAAAAACCGGGACAATATTTGTAATTCCGTACATTTTTTTGGAAATACGAACTATTTTTGAAATCCTGAACAATTTTTTGAAATGCGATTTATTTTACAAAATTCAAGCATTTTCTGAAAACAAGAAACCTTCCCCAAACCCACTAATTATTTTGAAAACAGGGACATTTTTTTAAATTCCCGAACATTGTTGAAAAAACATCAACTTTTTTAAAGAAAACAAAAACCTTTTGGATTTATGAATAACTTTTTTAAATGCGCACATGTTTGGAACACACGGAACATTTTTTGAAAGCATGAACAGCCTATGAAAACGCTTACATTTTTGGGATTTGCGAACAATTTCTAAAAGGGCAAACATTGTTTCAAACATCGGAACTTATTTCAAAAAAACATGAATATTTTTCAAACTTGCGGACATCTTTAAGAAAAACACGAACCTATTTTGATATTTTCAAACTTTTTTCAAAAACAAACAAATTTTGGAAAACCAAAGAATTTTTCAAATCTCATACACTTTTTAGCAAAAATGAACATTTTGGAAAACCGTGAATTTGGTAAAAAGAAAAAAGAAACAATAAATGAATAAGAAAAAGGGAAAAAATAAAATTCAATTTTTTGAAAAAGAGAAAACAGGAAAAGAAAGACCAAAAAAGGAATGAACTGCGAAAAAACTGTGAAGAAAACAAACAAACAAGACGGATCTTAGCTAATTGTGCCGACCCATTTGCAATTTGCTCACTACTCGCCTTGTGCGAAATAGCGGCATTTCGCCGCAGTGAGTGGCGTATCGAGAGGTGGGCTTGCAACCGACACGACAAAACATCTCTGGGCCCACTTGTGAGTCAATGGTCTTGTAATGGGGATGGAAATAAGTACATGCCAAGTTGCGATTCGAGGGGCGGGCTTGCAACCGAGAAGACAACAACATCTATGGCCCCAATTGTGAGTCATGGGATGGACTTGTAAGTCGGACAACACTTACTAGTCGAGGAATGAAGGGGGACTTGCAACCGCGACAAGGAGAAGTACGGGCCTAGTTGCGAGTCGAGGGGGGGGGGGGACTTGCAACCGGTGCAAGAATAAAAAGTATGGGCCCGGTTACGAGTCGAGAGCGGACTTGCAACGAGGTTGAAAACAACTAGGAGCCAAGTTGCGAGTCTGTGGGATTGGCTTACAACTGGGAAAGACAACAACACCTACGGGCCCAGTTGCTAGTCGAGGGTTGGGCCCCAGTTGCATATCAAGTATGAACTTGCAACTGGGATAGGAAAAAGGCGCTCCAAATTGCATGTTAGGGGTAAAGTTACAACTAGGACAAAAAAGGTTAGCGATCGGTTGCGAGTTGACGATCGACTTGCAACTGAGACAAAAAAAGGTTGGGTCGCAGTTGCGAGTCGAGCGTGGGATTGCAACTGGGACAAAAAAGGTCGGATTCCAACTGCGAGTCGAGTGTGGACTTGCAATTGAAACAAAAAAGGTTGGGCCCCAGTTGTGAGTGGAGGATGCACTTGCAACTGGTACGAAAAGAAGGTCGAGCCCTAGTTGCGAGTCGAGGGTGGGATTGCAACTCAGACAAAAAAAGGTCGGGCCCCAGTTGCGAGTCGAGTGTGGACTTGCAACTGGAAAAAAGCTCGGACCCTAGTTGCAAGTCGAGTATGGACTTGCAACTGGAAAAAAAAGGTCGGGGCCCAATTGCGAGTCAAGGATGTACTTGCAATTGGGACAAAAAAAAGTCACGCCCCAGTTGTGAGTCGAGTCTGGACTTGCAACTAGAAAAAAGAGTATCGGGCCCGAGTTGCGAGTTAAGGGCGGACTTGCAACCACAAATAAAAGTTCCAAACCTAGTTGTGAGTCAATGGTGGACTTGCAACAGGGACAAAAAAGGGTCGGCCCCAGTTGCCAGTTGAGATGGACTTGCAACCTAGACAAAAACAATGTCGGGCCCAGTCGCGAGTCGAGGGTTGGATTGCAACTGAGCCAAAAAAAGGTCGGTCCCCAATTGCGAGTCGGGGGTGGACTTGCAACTGGAAAAAGGTCGGGCCCCAGTTGCGAGTCAAGGGTGGACTTGCAACTGGTAAAAAAAAGGTCAGGGCCCAGTTGAGTCGAGCTGGACTTGCAACTGGGAAAAAATGGCCAAGCCCCGAGTTGCGAGTCGAAGGTGGACATGCAATTGAGACAAGTATATAAAACTATAATACGAGTTGCGAGTTGAGGGTGGACTTGTAATTGAGATGAAAAACAGAACATATCCCAGTTGCGAGTCGAGGGTGGACTAGCAACTGGAACAACAACAAACTATGGGACCAACTGCGAGTCGAGGGTGGACTTGCAACTAGGACAAAAACAAACTATGATTCCATTTGCGAGTCGAGGATGGACTTGCAATTAAGACAACTACGAAATGGTGACCCAATTGTGAGTCAAGGGTGAACTTGCAACTGTGATGAAACAAACTACGGTCCCAGTTGCGAGTCAAGGGTGGACTTGCAACTAAGATGAAAAACAAAACAGATGCCTAGTTGCAAGTCGAGGGTGGGCTTGCAACTGGGAGAAGTATGAGCCCAATTGCTAGTCGAAGGTGAACTTGCAACTCGGACAACTACGAAACTACAAGCCCAGTTGTGAATCAAGGGTCGACTTGCAACTGAGATGAAACAAACTACAGTCCCAGTTGTGAGGCAATGGTGGACTTGCAAATGAGATGAAATACAAAACACATGCCCAGTTGCGAGTCAATGGGTGGGCTTGCAACTGGGATAAAACAAACTACAAGCCTAGTTGTGAGTCGAGGGTGGACTTGTAACTGAGACAACTTTATTAAACTATGATACGAGTTGTGAGTTGATGGTGGACTTGCAACTGAGATGAAAAACAAAACACATCCCAGTTGCGAGTCGAGGGTGGACTTGCAATAGGGACAACAACAAACTATGGGCCCGGTTGAGAGTCGAGGGTGGACTTGCAACTGGGACAACAACAAACTATGATCCTAGTTGCATATCTTGTGTGGAGTTCCAACCGGGCCAATAACAAACTACAAAGGTGAGCTGTGAGTTGAGAGTGGACTTGCAACTGGGATGAAAAGAAAACACGTGCCTAGTTGCAAGTCAAGGGTGGAGTTGCAACCGGCATAACTACGAGCCCAATTGTGAGTCGAGGGTGGACTTGCAACTGGGACAACCACGAAACTACGCATCTAGTAGCGAGTTAGGGGTCGACTTGCAACTAGGACAAACAAACTACAGGCCTAGTTGCGAGTCAAGGGTGGACCTGCAACTGGGTTGAAAAATAAAACACATGCTGAGTTGTGAGTCAAGGGTGAGCTTGCAATAGGTTACAAAAAACAACGGACCTAGTTGCGAGTCGCGGGTGGACTTGCAGCTAGAACAACTACACAAAACTATGAGCGTAGTTGCAAGTCGAGGGTGGACTTGCAACTTGGACAACTACACAGGACTACGGTATGAGTTGCGAGTCGAGGATGGACATGCAATTGAGAAAACTATACAAAACTACGATATGAGTTGCGTGTCGAGGGTGGACATGCAATTGGGACAACAAAACAATGGCCTTAGTTGCAAGTCAAGGATGGAATTGCAACTGGGACAACTACGAGTGTATCAGGCCAGTTGCGAGTCAATGGTAAACTTACAACTAGGATGAAGCAAACTATGGCCTAGTTGCGAGTTAAGGGCGGAGTTGCAACTAGGACAGCTACACAAAACTACGATACCATTTGCGAGTTTCGAGGGTGGACTTGCAACTAGGACAATAGCAAACTACGACCCCATTGGTGAGTCTAGCGTGGACTTGTAACTGGAATGAAAAATAAAACACATGCCTAGTTGCAAGTCGAGGGTAGACTTACAACTACGACAACTACGAGCCCATTTGCGAGCTAATGATGGACTTGCAACTAGAACAACTATGGAACCACGAGTCGCTGCAAGTGAAGGGTCAACTTACAACTAGGATGAAGCAAACTATCGCCTATTTGCAAGTCAAGGGTGGACCTACAACTGTAATGAAAAACAAAAACACAGGGTTCCGTTTCGAGCTGATCATGGGCTTCCAACTCAGACAACTATGAGCCAAATTGCGAGTCAAGGATGTACTTGCAACTAGGACAACTACGAAACTACGAGCCCATTTGAGAGCCGATGATGAACTTGCAACTAGAACAACTATGGAACCACGAGCCGCTGCAAGTGAAGGGTCAACTTACAACTAGGATGAAACAAACTATCGCCTATTTGCAAGTCAAGGGTGGACCTACAACTGTAATGAAAAACAAAAACACAGGGTTCCGTTTCGAGCTGATCATGGGCTTCCAACTCAGACAACTATGAGCCCAAATTGCGAATCGAGGATGTACTTGCAACTAGGACAACTACGAAACTACGAGCCCCATTGTGAGTAAAGGGTCGACTTGCAACTAGGATGAAAAAACTATAGGCCTAGTTACGAGTCAAGGCTGGACCTGCAACTGGGATGAAAAAACAAAAAATGGACCTAAATAAACGGGTTGACAAATAAGGCAGCACGACGACGCGAGACGTGCCACCGCAGGACGCACGCAACAAAAGCAAAGCGGGATAAAAAATTGGACAAAAAAATTACAAAAAATAGATCGGACATACCACAACATAGATGAGACATTGTTAAAGTGTTAAATTATTTTTAAAATTGTTCATGAATTAGAAAAATAAATTAAAAAATCTCCTCACAAATTTAGAAATAGTGAATTTTAATAAGTGTTCGCACACTTCAAAAGTGTTCACGTACTAACAATATCATGAATGGGGAAAATGAAAAGGAGAACAAATTGAATTAAAAAAATTCATGAAATTTAAATGAAAAAAATAAAAAACATGAGATTTTAATTTTGATTTTACAAAAAAATAAAGTAGTCCAAAAAAAGAAAACCATTGGTTGACTGATAATTCACACATCTTTTACATTTCTCCATGGTGCATTGACTAAAAAAATAAAAACATACACAACCAAATTTCTCATCTAGATGATAATTAGTAAATCCTTGAAAAAAATCTCTGCTGCAGAGAAAAATGCACACAAAAACTATGTGGACGTACAAACGGCCTAGCACAAGAAACAATGGGACAAACAACGAACATCTGCGCAAAAAATGATCAGGTTGGGCAAACTGTGCTAAAAAACAAATCTTAGCGATTGCTCATGAGTGGTGGACATACAACTGGTAGCAAATTTTGCAAAAAATAATAATCATTTTTAACCTTGACCTTGTAACATATGGCGCGTTATTAGAAAAACTAAAAAACTAATAACAATGAACTCCACCAGCTGACCACCATGGCAACCCGTCCGTGCACTACCACTCTCTCTCCAGCTAACACAGTTGTCTTTTTTGTTTTAAGTGAAACTAACACAACCGTTCAAGCAACGGAAAAGAAAGCCTGATAAAGAACAAGTCAAAAAGCCCAAAAGAAGGAACAGACGCCCGCAGAACAAAGGCCCGAGAAACTTTCGTACAAAAATCTGAATCTTAGCGAGGTCAACTCGACGCGAACCAACGTGCGAAGGACAAGATCACATTGCACGAGTTTTAAAGACAAACAAAATCCATCGGTTCTAGATTTAGATGTGAGATAAGTATGATGTGAAATAGCTAAACTGCATTCATATTTATCCTCTGCATGCAAAGTTGCAGATTTTTTGTCGAAAGAGACCACCTGCCCAACAGAATTACCAGAAAAGACCCCCTTCGGATGAAATTGTCAAAAAAGACCCCCTCGGCCGTGGCGGCAGGCGCGGCAGGCGACACGTGGCACCTGCCGCCACACCCGGTGGCGGCAACACTGTTCACGTACTGTTCACATGCGCTGGAGGGGGGGGGGGCGGGCGATTTGCGCACGGCAGAACGGAAACGGGCGCGAGTGGACAGTGCTGCCGCCTACGGGTGTGGCGGCAGCACTGTTCATCCTGGTGAACAGTAATTTCAAAAAAGTCAAAAAAAAAATAGCAGAAAAATTCAAAAAAATCTGAAATTTTTTTGGCATAAAAGACGATCGAGTGTTCTAAGTGGGTGCAAAATTTTAGTTTTTTTTGAATTTGTCTGTTTTTTTACTTTTTCGAAAATACTGTTCACCAGTGATGAACAGTGCTTCCGCCACACCCCGTAGGCGGCAGCACTGTTCACTCACGCCCGTTTCCGTTCTGCCGTGCGAAAATCGCCCCCCCCCCGTGTGAACAGTATGTGAACAGTGTTGCCGCCACGGCCGGGGGGGTCTTCTTTGACAATTTCATCCGGAGGAGGTCTTTTCTGGCAATTCTGTTGGTCAGGTGGTCTCTTTCGACAAAAAATCCAAAGTTGCAAACCTGTTAGTGCTAGCAGAATCCTTTTTGCAGTAGCAGTAGCTGGCTCGTGACTTGACTCTTCGGTCCACGCGGCTGGACTTTCTTTCAGTGCGTTCAGACGGACGTCTTCTGTCGTTTCGATAAAACTTGACACTGCAGCTCGCTGCAGCCTGCTAGTGATACTGGGGAGGAAACGTTCACGAGTGCATCTTTCCCTGCAGCCTGCTGTCCATCGTCTTTGCACAAACCCATCCGCGGAGAAAAGCTCCTTGGAAAGCGAAACTAAAGCCATCGGAGTAGTCTATGGAGGTAGCTTCAGCGACCTAACTATGCAGTCACCGAAGATCAGTCCGTGGTCTACCATCTTTGCTGTACAACCGGAGACGGAAAACACAAGAGAGAGACGAGGACCTTCGCCCGCCATGGCTTCTTCTTCTTCCTCCTCTTCGTCTTCCTCCTCCTCTTCCTTCTCCTCCTCCGACCCGGACTACAAGGTCACCACCTCTGACCTCGAGGACGACGCCGCCGGCGTCGAGCCCCCGTCGTCGGACGAGGAATCCCCCTCCGTCTTGCGCACGCAGGACTACGTCGACGCGGTGCGCAGGAAATACGGCATCCCCAAGGACCAGTACACCGCCCTCCCCGCCGGCGACCTGCGCGCGAGCTCGTCACCGCCGCATGGCGCCGTCTGCGTGTACGCGCAGGCGCTGGAGGCCGGGATGCGCGTCCCTCTGCACCACTTCTTCGTCGACGCGCTCAACCACTTCGGCGTCGCGCCGACGCAGCTCGCGCCCAACGGGTGGCGCATCATGGCGGGATTCATTGTACTCTGCCACTTCGCCGGCGTGCCGCCTTCCCTCGCGGTGTTCCGGCGGTTCTTCGTGCTGTCCGCCCTCCCCCACAAGCACAAAAGAGGCTGGTACTACTTCCAGCCCAGGTCGAAGGGCAGATCCGGCTTGCGCTTCACGGGGTTGCCGGAGTCCATCAAGGGTTGGAAGCGCGGGTTCTTCTTCCTCTATTCGCCCACCGCGTGGCCTTGTCCTGTGGAGTGGGGCAAGCCGTCCAAGAGCTCCCTCGTGGACCCTGTGCTCTCCACCGAAGATGAGGAATCGGCGGCGAAGTTGCTATGTGCTCAGGGATCCTCCTCCATTGATCTTAGGAAGTATCTTTGCCCCAGCAATCTTGCCGACGCCGGGATATCTCCCTTATCGGCGCCGGTACGGGCGCCGTCATCACCGTAGCTCCCGGCACCGAAGCCGTCTTCACCGCAGCCGCCACCTTCTTATACTTGTACTGCTACCGAGTCCAAAGGGATGGATCCCGCAGTGTACGACATGATGAAATCCATGCTGGCAGCGAAGGCGGCGGTGGCAAGAACATCGGCATCGGCGAACAAGGTGAAAATTGAGCCGGGCAGCGAAGTGACGAGGTCGTCGCCGTTGTGTGGGAAGAAGAGGAATCTGGACGAAGCAGACGGCAACGACGGCCCACCATCTGTGCTGCCAGACACTCCGCCTACCGCCGATGACAGCTCGGCGCCCACCGGAACTTGTTCCCCGCCCGAGGCCTTCTCCCGTAGCAGCCGGAAGCTGCAGCATATTCCCAGCGGGCACGATGGCGACAGCACCGACTGGGTGGCCGCGCGGGAGAGGCTGCGGGGCGCCATCCCGCCGCAGCAGGAGCGCGTGTTTGCGGCGACCGAGCCCTCGGACATCGTCGCGTCCAGCTACGTCGCCGTTCTTCAGGTATGCTTGTGCGTACATTCATCGGAGGTTGCTTGTCCGCGGTCCGATCGATCTCATTAGTTGTGGTATTTGTGTGTGGACGGCAACGACGCATGCGTGCAGGCGGCAAACTACGCGTCCTTCTCCTTGGCCTACGCGTTGGAGCTGGAGCAGCGGCTGGATGCGCGGGACGCGGAGGTCGCGGCACTGCGGACGCAGCTGGGGAAGTCGGAGGCCAAGCTCGCCGCGGCGGAGGCGGAGGGGGAGACGGTGAAGGCCGAGCTCGCCGTGCGGCGGCGCGCGCAGGATGCGCTGGATGGCTACGAGCGGTGGCGGGGCGGAGGACGTGAAGCGCGTTGCGCGCTCTAGCTTTCCTCTCTACGCCGTCCGGGCAGGTCAAACGGACGCGTAATTACCTTGTACATAGATCTTTTGGAATACTCCTGCAGTCTCGTTGATGAAGCACACAACTGTTCAGGGTTTCGGACCAACATTATTGCATGCAGCACGGGTTTGACAACGCGTCCTTGTTTGCAGAGACGAAGGTCAACAACCTCGGCGTCTCGGCTCCGCTGCTGGCCACATGCAAGAGGCAGGCCCCGCTTGTTTCACTTGCCTTTTTGCGTCCCCTACACAAGATGCCGAGATGGTATACATCAATGCTTGGGTTCAAGCTTTGACATGGCAACTCGTTCAAAAATCCTTTGAAGTTTGTAATTGAATTTTACATGATCATGCATTTTTATATCAGAAACTGGCTGACAAGAAAAGGTTTTCCAATAAGAGAAACGACTTGTTTAGACCTGAACTCATAAAGTAAATTTGATTTTTAAAACTGGGATCTGTTAGAGCTATGTGGTCTTCGTTAGTGTGTATAGCGGTGATTGCGCTTTTCCGAATAAAGTTACTCTAATTCTTTGCTTGGTGGTGCCATGCAGGTAGAGAGGTTTGTCGGGTGTTATGATTTTATGTTATTCTCTCATGTTTCTATTATTGATTCCATCATTTGTGGAATTGGAACATTTTCTTAAACACTAATGTGATAATCTTATGGTTCGACAACGTGCACTTTTAGGGTATCATTCTTGGCCCAAGTCTGTTCATGGCTTGCTTCCAAGCTTTTTGAATGGGTGACTCAAGAGGCTTCCAATCTTTATTGATACTGTGACGCCCCCGACTCAATCGTGCACTAATCATACATGCAAACATACACGATCAAGCACAGGGACTCACGGGAAGATATCACAATACAACTCTAACACAAATAAACGGAGATCCACAATATTACAGACCAGGGATCCGAAGATCCGAATACAAAAGTCAGTCATAGAAATATTATCTGAGTACAGACATAGTTAGAAATTTTTTGCCTTAAGAAGGCTAGCACAAACAACGACTCTAAATCGAAAGGCGTTGGCCTCTTGCCTGGGAGCCTCCGATCCTACTCCTGGTCGGCTGGCTCGATCCAGTAGTACGTGCCGTCTGGACCCTCCTGGTAGTAAGCTCCTGAGGTGGCATCTGGCTCATGGACTCCATCGTCTGATGTATCATCAAGGTGGGGTATGGGGAAAAGAGAAAGTAAAGCAACCGTGAGTACTCATCCGAAGTACTCAGCAAGCAAGGATCTATACTACATATACAACATTATCAAAGAGGAAAGGCTGTATAAGTGGACTAGGCTGCAGAAATGCCAAAATAGAGAGAAGGCATAGTCCTATCGAAGACTAGCATCTTCAAACATCTTCACGAAGCCATCATATTGCAGCAATAGAAGATAGTAGGATAGCATTTTATTAAGCAAACATGTTGAAGTACAGCTTAAAGATCCTTCCTCGACTCCCTGCGAGAAAGCGATCCCGAAGCTTCAATTAAGTAATCAAGTATCCAGTTCAAGTAGCAGATCGGGATATACAAACTGAGCGTCCTTTACCGTAGGACCGGCTATCGATAGATTATTCATCCCTGCAGGGGTGCACTACTGTTACCCAACACGCTCGATCAACTCTGGCCGGACACACTTGCTGGGTAATGCCCGGCCTCGGGAGATCAACACGAAGCAGCGCCCTATCTAGGCTCAGCAGAGAGGTCAGCATGCCGGACTAACCTATGCACCCAGAGATCTTGGGCCATCGCCCTGGGCACCCTGCGCGTTGCGTGGCTGGCTGGGGTGCAGACGCGACACTGAACTCGTCAGTGAAGTATCCAACCCAATCCCGGCGATCAGCCCGCACGGTGAATCGTGACGTCTGATGAGCTTTCGGGAGAAACGTACATCACAGAGGGCCCCATAAACCATAATCACGCGTGGTGGTAGTGCGTATAGGGCACGTCGACCCATTCAGATCAAACACCCAAATCCGATATGCTCATTTAGTAACACGCGGAGACGATCAGAGTTTCTGAAGCTCCGCCACAATATCACACTCGAGTGCCCTTCCGGCACACCCGACATCATAGATCCCCTGCGGGTACCCATCAGGGTGGACCCGCCTGTAACAAAGGTCAAGGTAACCGTGTGGTCATAACATCAAGGGGGGAAAACCCCGAGGAATCACCCTCGGTGGATTCCACTCGACGAAAACATCAGGGTGAATGTATGAGGCATCACCCTCGAGGTTCACACTGAGGGGTTGCACGACAGAGTCATATCGAAAGTGGAGAAGGAGGAATCACCCTCGATGACCACGACCGAACAGCTACACTGCGGAGTATTCATCAGGAGTGCGTTACGAGGTATCACCCTCGGCACTCGATAGTTACTATGCAGAGTCGTACAACTAAGGGGGGGGGTGAAGTGAGGTGTCGGTCTCTGGTCGACGATCACGTTGATTGAGTCGTCGATGATCAAGCAGGGGCAACAAGGGTAAGGTGGTGGGGGTCACTGATGGTTCACTACCAACCTATACTAAACAGTTTATCATAGGCAGGTAAGGTAACAATGAACAGGTTACAACAGCAGGCTATGCATCAGAATAAGAGCATACATTAACAGTAGCAAAATCTAATGCAAAAAGGAGAAATGGAATGGGCGATATCTGGATCCTCAAGGGGGGGGGGCTTGACTGGTTGCTCTGGCAAGAGAGAGAGGTCGTCAACGGGCTGCTCGTCTGTAGCGTAGTCGTACTCAGCTGCAGCGTCGTTGGTCTCGGCGTCTATCGAGAGAGAAGGAGGGGGAGAGAAACAATAAATTTCACGGCAAAGATGCAAACAAGATGCATGACATGACTAAATGATATGCCGGGGTGTTCTACTGCCTAACTAAATGATTTAGTTAATTTAGGAATTTATTCGGATTTATTTAATTAAGGTTGGGCACTATTCATTTACTGAAATCGGTCTAAAAGTTCCATGTTCATCTAGCTAGAGGCATCTGACAGGAATACAGAGGACGTATTCGGGTTCGTATCAAAATTCTGAGCAACTTTCATATATAAATTATTTTCATCGAAGTTACGGTTTAATTTATATGATTTTCTAAAGTTTTAATCATTTTCTGAATTTAATTATTTATTTAAATTCGAATTATCCAGAATAGTGAATAATGATGTCAGCATGACCTAGGTGTGACGTAAGCAGGTCAACAGGGGCTGACCAGGGTCAACCTGACATGTGGGGCCCAAATGTCATACACAGTGGCTTTAACAGAGGGGTTAAATTAACTAATTGGGTTAATTAGCAGGTGGGGCCCAGCAGTCAGTGACTGTTAGTTTAACTAATTAACTTAACTAACTAATTAGCAGTTTATTTATTTATTTAAATTTGTTTATTAGGTGGGGCCCGCATGTTAGTGAGACAGGGGGCGGCCACGTTAGCAGTTGACCTGGTCAACAGGTCAACTGGGGCCCAGGGGGCCCACTGTCAGTGGCACAGGGGTGGGACCCACCGACCACGTCGGACACCACCGCCGGCGAGACGAATCGCGGCGGCGACGGCCGGAACTTCGCCGGAGTCCGTCGGAAATCGCCCACGGTGCATCATTTCGCGCGCCACAACTTGCGTTCGAGAGCTAGGGAAAAACCGCGTCGAGCGGTGTGGTCGGAAGGGGCTGGGGCTTGCCGGAAATGACGCCGGCGACGACGTTTGCGGCGGCGGCATTCGGGTGGACTCGGCCGCGCATGCACATCTCGTTTTCGAGCGCACTAGGTAGCTAGGCGGCCTACTGGGAACTCCTGGAGTACGACGGGCAAAGTGGCGGAGCTCGGGCGGCACTGCACTAAGCAGTTCGCCGGCAATGGCGGCAACCGGAGCAACAGACGACGGCGGCTTCGCACGGGCTAGGGAACGAGCAAAAGAAGGAGGGAGGGGGAAATGGAGCTCACCGCAGCGGTTACGAAAGACCCACGACAGTTTCGGCGCAGCAGCGAGTCGCCGGAGACAGAGACGAACGGCGGCGGTCGAAGATGCGTTCGGAAGGGGTTCGACGCTGCAGGGCCTCCCCGCTTCGGCTGGAGCCACCAGAGGAAGGAGCCAACCGCAGCCGAGCGGATGGACAGGTCCAAAGGCCGCGGGGTCGCCGGTGGCCGCGTCGGAGCACGGCGTGCGGTGCTCGAGGGAGAGGCCAGGGAAGCGCCAGGGCTTGCCCTTTATCCTCGCTGCGGGCGCGGGCGCGTTGTCGAGTAGGGGGTGAGGGGGGCCGGCTCGGGCGATGCGCGCGTGCTAGGTGCTCGACAGCGGCTGCGCGTGAGCAGTGCGGGAGGTGGGAGGAGGCGTGGGGTGGGCTGGGCCGGCGCTGTAGCAGTAGACCTAAGTGCACAGTAGCTCTAGGCCTTTTTCTATTTTCTCTTTTTCTGTTTTCTTTTCTTTACTATTTTGCTAATTGTTTGGGCCCTAAATGGATTTTGTAAAAAGTGTGACCTAGTCCATAAATAGCAGTGCATTATATCTTAACACCAAAAACTAGTTTGGACAAAACATCATTTCATATTTGATTTAGATTAAATAAAAGGTTATTAAATATTATTTTCAGCCACTGTTAGAGGAGGTTTGGGTTACCTAATTAATTTATTAAATGTTGGTTACAATTTTAGAATTGTCATTGTAATATTTGTTATTTATTGAACATTTTAGTTTCTATGTTGAACAACTTTTATTTTCCACTTTCATTTAAATTTGAATTTTTACTTAGGAGCTGAAATGCAATATGATGCTAATGATAATCATGCACCGTTAAACATGCTGACTTGTCATTATCAAAAGTGATTACTGTGGCTAATGACATGGGGTGTTACAACTCTCCTCATCTATCAAGAATTCTCGTCCCGAGAATTAAGAGGAAGACTGAAAGAAAGCGGGGTATTCTTCACGAAGACGATCCTCGCGTTCCCAAGTGGCTTCATCTTCAGAATGATTCGACCACTGAACCTTGAGAAATTTGATTGACTTTTGGCGAGTCCGGCGTTCAGCTTGTTCAAGAATACGGATGAGATATTCTGGATAAGACAGATCTTCCCGCAATTCAAGTATTTCATGATCCACAGCTCGAATAGGATCCTTGAAGCAGCGACGAAGTTGGGATACATGGAAGACATCATGCACTTGAGAAAGATTTGGCGGCAATTGCAACTGATATGCCACTTCTCCTCGACGGGCAAGAATACGGAACGGGCCAATGTAGCGAGGAGCTAACTTGCCTTTGATTCCGAACCGATGAGTGCCTTTCAACGGAGTGACGCGGAGGTAGGCTTGCTCGCCAGGTTGATAGACCATTTCTTGGTGCTTTCGGTCATAGTTGCTCTTCTGACGAGACTGAGCAGTTTTCAGATGTTTACGGACAATGCGGACTTGCTGACATAACATTCGCCGGATTTGCTAACTTCTTATTCATACTTTACTAATTCTCATCTGGATAAAAATTAGTTAAGTCTTATCTAATTTCCTGGTTACACGATCCACGCGTCCAGATTCCTGTTTTCGCTGCGTTGCTCTGCATCGCCTGGGGTTTTTGGAAAAAAAATGGGTGGAGACCGTCTCCACGGATCCTCCTCTGCGTACCCAACGTGAGATGGTGCCATCTGTCCCCTATCTGCATCCCACGGCATCTGCTCCAGCTCTCCTTTTTTCGGCTCCTTCCGTCCCTCCCGGCGCTTCCGCTCGGCTCGATCGGTACTCTGTTATATCGGCTCACGAAACTGAACACGATCCCCCTCCTGGTTCCACGCTCAGTGGACAGCCAAGGCCTAGCGATGCCGGCGGAGCGAGGTGGTGGCGCCGGCGGAGTGGAGTGGCGGTGTCGGCGGGCCAGGAGGCATCGTGGACGGTGTGCGTCCGTGGGAAAGCCTGCTCGATTTGCCGGCGTCAGAAGATCCACATCAGACATCGTTGGACATGGAGGAGCCCCTGCTGGCTGACGGCGTGCAGCGCCCGCTCGGCGAGCACGTGCATGCATGGCACCGGCGTGCTCTCGTGGCCATGAGCTTGCCAGATCTACGTAGGCTCAAGGGCAACACCTAGTTCGATGTGTTTTAGTTTGTGTTTGAATTATGAGTTTGCTTCATTGAACTATTTGATTTGTATTGATTTCTGTGATGAACTATGTGATAAAAATTAGTTTTTGTTTAATTCATGCCGAAGTGTGCCGAATTTTGGCCTAATTTGCACCGAATTTGGGCCAAATCGGTGGCTGGGGGAGGGGGGGGGGGGGGGGGGGGGGGGGGGGGGGGGGGGGGGGGGGGGGGGGGGTTTCAAGCCCTTGGGGGGCCAAATGGCTGGAGATGCTCTAACTCCAAGCCCCGCAGTTTTGTCGGGAGGGCAGTTGCATGTCTCCTACTAGAGATGGAACTGCAAGCGTCACCCCTGATTGCAACTGTTGCATGTTCGCCACTGGACACATAACTGCCGGTGTTGGCCCCAGCTGCAACTGCAAGCCCTCGACGTGAATACAGCTAGGGTTGTTTTGTGCGGTGGTTTGCGGAAGTGGCATTTTTTCGAAGGGTTGGGTAGTTACAGGTCTGACACTAGACATGCAACTGCAAGTGTTGCTCTTTCAACATGATTGTAACCGTGATAAATTAGAAAATAAATTGAAAACCCAATCCAATGTACAGAAGGTTGCATCAATCCACAGAAATAACACACCTACGAGAAATAAAAAGAAACACACGAGAAAAAGAAACAAACTAAAAAGAGGCTTGATGGAGAGAGAAAAGAGCTCACACACAAAGATGACATCACCTAGATGTGACATAACAAAATATCCTCTAGATGAGAATTAGATGGACCCTTTTTTATTTTGTTTCAATCGATCATTTATCCTTGTGTAAGGATGACAATGGGTCAGACTTGGGTACAGTTGAATAATATCAAAATTGTATCTAAATCCACTAAGACACTCTTTGCCCACCCACAGAAAAACCGTGGGCAGAAAATCATGTCCATGTGCAAGCCCATGGATATCCATTAGATCCTCTCAACATGTGTTTCTAATACCTCGGGAAACAACAAAACGCATAGCAATTCTAAGGTTAGCACTTCGGACAATATTAAATAAGCACGAGTGCACAGCAAATAAGTTCCCATTGTAAGGTACTCACAGCGTGACATAGCACAACATCGATGATTCTCACAAATTGATTTAGCACGACTCGAGAAGACAGTGAAGTAACAATTGTGATTTTTCTCTCTTTTTGATTGAAAATATATGTTGGGGAAAGGATAGTTGGGTGGTCATAGAATATTGCCTACAAGTCAGACCATCGGGTCGGGTTTGAGAATACCCATGAGTATAGAAGTGTGCTCATGCCCTACCCACGACTAGTAGGGTAGGGTTTTGGCGTTGCCCATGGACACAAATGCGTATTCAAAACCTACCCATTTCGCCGGGTACCCACGGGTATCCATGTCTATGGGTAAAATTCACATCCTCAATTGTGTGAGTTAGGCAAGCCCAGCCAGTGATCCAATAGCACCTGTTAGCTTTCCCGATAGCTAATTTAGGTGAGAAATGGAAAAATGCCTCTCCAGCAGCTCCCCGTTAATTTCTGCTTGCACTAGTCTCTCTCACTGACTCCCACATCTATCGGGAAGCCGGAGGATTCCCCTGGGTTATGTTCACAAATATATATACTTCGCTCTAGCGGGCGATGTAGTTTTCTGCTACCATTTTTGGCTAGTAAATAGAACGTGTAAGTAACAAACCAGTGGCAGATTTGCAGCGAGCACGACATATGATCACCGCATGAAAAGACTGGAGTGTCTGGTAACTCGTCACTTCCCCATCTTAATTAGTGAATTTTGACTTAGACGGGAGGATATGCGTCGCCATTTAACCTTGTGGAAATGTATGCAAAAAATAATGAAAAAAGAATATGTACACAACAAACCAACTAGTGGTGGATATGCAACGAGTACGACAAATGATCACCCTGTGAAAAGACTGGAGTGTCTGGAAACTCGGGTCACGTCCTCATCTTAATTAATGAATTTTGACTTACACGGAGGATATGTGTCGCCATTTAACCTTGTGGAGATGTATGCGAGAAACGGGAGAATATCAGGTGATAGCATCATTCAAGTGCTCCCATGATCCAGTTTGAAAATTTCAATTTTTGAGGTGTCGTAAAAATTCAAAAAAAATCATGAATTTCCATCACATATGTGTCTACAACCCCTTAAAAATTTCAGATCGAAATCCGAAATACACAAAGAGAAAAAAAAATCCAACATGAATAGTGTCAATAAAGACAAAATGATGAATAGTGTTAAAACCGATACTATTCACATCTGCATCTCTCTTTTTTGTTTCTCTTTGTGTATTTTGGATTTTGATCTGAATTTTTTAGGGGTTGTAGACATATATGTGATGAACATTCACTCTTTTTTTTTTGAATTTTTTTGACACATCTAGAATTGAAATTTTCAAATTGGTATCATGCTCCCAATGAGAGTTGGTATCACCTGATATTCTTCGGCGAGAAACAATGTCCCTGCAATGACTTTGACCAATTTAGTTGTAGTTAGGCATTTTTTTTGAAAAGAAGGATTAACCCCGGTCTCTGCATCAAGCGGTGCACACAACCATTCATTAAAAAGATGCAAGTATCAAAATTCTAAGAACATCTCTAGTACCAGAAAAGTAAAATAATACAGAAGAAAAAAGACACAACAGGCCCAACTAGGCACTTGCATCTTGGTTGTTTCTTATTTCATAGTATGTGCACTAAGAGAAAGTTTAGGATGCTCCCAACTTAACTTAAACATTCGGTGTGTAAAAATCCAATAGCTAGTAACACTATTACCTCTTTGAACGAAAGATGTTGTAAATAATCTAGCATGGTTAAAGATTTCACCCTTTGTTTTCTTTTCGAGCTTGAGTAATAGTTAGTCAATTTAAAAACTTAATAGAATTGTCATTTATAACGTACATAGAGTATAATTGCCTGTTAATTTAGGTTGTAAATTCCTGCTAATTTTCAATCACTTTTCAACCTTTGGATCAAGCGCTAGTAGAGAAAATTTCTTTAGAGGCGGTATCTGGACGGAGTCCTCTAATGGTCTTTTTACCGTCTCTAGAACTGAGGCTAATACTCATATTGTTGGAAGTAGTTGTAAAATTGCTTGGAATAAGTCTAACCGTAGTTGTTTTTGACTTATGAATCGACTTGAATACTTAAGTATCTCAGTCAGTTTTCTAACAAAATCGTCTGGTATACTTTATGCAGTAAAACCTCATGTATTACTAATTTGAAAGCTGACATAATTTATGTTTTGCCGCCAATTCTAGAATTAAAATTCACAATAACTGAACTATCACAGACCAACACATGCTCATTTTTTTCTCACAATTACATTGCATTATATTAAACCGATACAAAGCATACCATTCCATATCTAAAGAGGCCATTCGGGATTGGAGTAAATGGGTGCAATTTGCAATGTGATCGGCCTATATGTGTGGAACTTCAAAGACAAACCAATTGGGACCATGACAAAATGTGCTCAAGCATCTCTTGCACCTCCCCCTCTGCTTCTTCTAGAAACCCCGCAACCAAGAAAAGCATGTATCGGACAGTCGCGCACTCATTTACTCCAAATCTGAAAAGACCTCCCAAGATTTCTTAATACTAATACTACTGCAACTAATATTTTACCAATATTTTAGTAATCTACTAAGGTTATGTCACTAATACAACTAAAAATCTGGCCTTCAGTTCCTCGTCCCCTACAACTATTTCTTGAGGATGCCCGCGTACCCAGCAGATCCCATCTGGTTGGTCCTCACTTACTCTTCTTCGTGCAAATAAAATTGAGTAAGTTCTCAACAAATATACAAAAAGTACAACTAATTTACTTAGGTGAGAATATGACACTTTCTTACTAGGAAGTGTCTTACTACTAGTTTATGCAGTAGAGAAAAGGATTTATATTTTTTATCTTCCTTCTTCCAAATGATTGACAATGAATTCAGAAAGTATGTAAAACATGTGAATTTCAGTTAGGACTTGAAACTTTCAACTCCATGCACCGAGGTTTTGCTATAGACAAATACATGCAATGCGCATGTATGATGTCCTAACAAAAGTAGGTTAAAGGTTTTGGTTGAGTTTACGCTTGATAGTCTTATGTTCTTCTTTTTGGCAAGGAGAAAGTATTATCAGAATATAACATCCATGCATACATAAGTGTTCCCTGTTGCAACGCACGAGCACTCACCTAGTCCATATTAAAGATGTTGAGATGTTACCCTCACAATTGCTAGTTCTAAACAAAAGTGGAACAATCCACCATATTTCATGCCTTAAGTCGGGGTCTTATTTTCTTTACTACACGATGACCATAACTAGTGCAGAGAGTTCGTCGCACCATTGTACAGACTAGCTAGACAGCCACAAGACCCGGCTGTTAGAAGAGTGACAACAACAATATGACCCGGCTGTTAGAAGAGTGACAACAACAATATGATAATGGTTCAGTCTTTATTTGTTGTCCAAACTGCCATCACTTGTGGTTTATGAGATCACAGAGGCGGAAAGCCAGGCTACGCCTCACCGAAGGTGACACGCCGTTCTCGCCGATGATGGACTCGAGGACCGCCTCCGACAATACCCTGCTATCAACCCGGCCGCTCTCTTGTTCCGGAACCTTTGTGTCGCCGGAAAATGCTACCTGCAGGTGCAGGTCACCATTCAAAACCGAAGTACGAACACACACACATGGCTATGAAGTTGAAGTTAAGTATGTGTGTTGCTTTGTGCTGGCCTGTAATACACCGTCGGCAGAATGCGTGAAGAAGATGGTCGAGCCGGTGGGGAACGACGCCGGGTAGAAGATCGACTTGAGCTCCCGCGTCGCGGCGGAGCCATGGGCTTTGTCGACCGTGTAGTGCTCCGAGGACTTCCAGATGTTGACGCAGTTCTCGGTCACCTTGTCGGAGTACTCCTGGCCGGTCAGGGTGTCGATGAGCGTGACCTGCGTGAACTTGTCGAACGGGCCTGCACGGTTGTGAACAGCTCCCAACTCATATTTTGCGTTTTGTAAGTCTGCGGACCGAGTTGATTGAACGTATGGTTACCAGCGACGATGTCGCGGAAGAAGTCGGCCGAGTCGACGAGCTCCTCGGCGGGCTTTCCCTGCCACCTGCTGGTTAGGTACGCCGCGGCCGATTGCGCCAGATAGACGCCGATCACCGTCACCAGCTTGAGCGTGCCATGGCGTGGCCCAATTCGCTCCCCTGCACGACGTTGATGACACAGCTCATGCAAACGCAAAATGGACTGTGAGCTCCAGATCAGTTACAGTATGTTGGAAAATTAGGCAAGTTCATGATTAATTTCAGTAAATAATTCATGACTAGAACAGATACTAGCATGCAATAATCTAGCAAACTAGAAGAACAACAAGACATGTATAACAGCAGCGAACACGAAACAATAGATGTAGAGACAGACATAAACAAATGATGTTGGACGTACTGTTCGTTAGCTATTGTGGGTGCGACGGTGTTGATGACGATGTTGGCGACGATCTGCTGCTGACGGCGATGAAAACGACGATGAGTAGCACCGCCCGATTTGGACGGAAGACGACCCGTGATGACGAATTTGAGCAGTCGCGCAGAGCGCTTCCCAAAAACCTAATTCGTCCTCTTCCGGTGCAGGATCGCAAGGACGAACGGTTCCGGAGACCTGCTCTCCCACGCGCCGATGCACGCCGGTGTTTGGGATGAAGTAGACTACGAAGGCGGTGCAAGTTGCGAGATGAGGCAAAACCCTAGGTTTTTTCGGTGTGTCTTTGGCCGCAGCCGATAGCTGTATATATATTAGGACCAGAGGCGGTATTGTGTCGCGATTACAATCCCAAACCGACTCGGTTTTTAATTCGTATACTTACCGGACAAGAAATCAAAAACTTGTCTGCCAAGACATAAAAAAATAAAACGGCAAAAGGAAGCTGCGCCCTGCAAGGATACGGATCGGATTTCGGCGGACCATTCACGCGCATGTCGCACGTACGCGCCGCCTCGCCTCGCCTCGCCTCGCCACGGCCCGGCCAGGCGAGGCGAGGCGAGCGAGCGCGCGCGTGTGGTCTTTCCTTTCTCTTCTCACACACCACTTAGAGTGGTGGAGAGAACCCACTATATAAAGAGGTCCAACTCTTCTTCAACTTCCGGGGTGGAACTAAACTTTAGCACCACCACTTGCCATTTTACACATGGGCTTTGAGATTTCAGAAATTGCTATGGGCCTAGCCCATTAATTCTAACAATCCCCCACCAGATCTCAAATACCCATTTAGAGATTTGCCTTCTCTCACCACTTGTTTAATATACCAGTGTTTCAGCAGAGACTGTTAAGTTGAACTTCTGCTTAGAACTTTAAGCTACATCCATTCACAACTTGACAATGGACTATGCCATGAATTGTTAGTTTTGTGTGAATAGGTTTCACTCAAAGTCTTAACCAGTACCTGACCGCCAGTAGGCTACCCCGCGGTTTGGAGCTTATACGTCATACTCTCTGGCCTCTTCGTGAGCTTACTAGAGATCACCCAAATCTCATAGACTGTGACGTTTACAGTCAGAACTCATATATGTGTGTTCTTTCAAGACTGCTCTGTAGGACAGCATCTTTGCTAATTATAGCCAATAGAACCACATTAAGGCATGTTGCCAACCTGCCTTACAGCTCTGAGCCTTACAGCTCTCAGAGTTTTGCATCTTCACTTAGAGACGGTCATTAGTTATTACTCTCCTCAGTTAACCAATAACTTGTTCTTTCCGGATTCTAATTCACGGGATCTCCGATCACAAAGGTTGGGTTACTACTATGGTGTAACATCTATGGATCTCATACCCATCTCCCTCGATGCAATATCTATCACATTTCGTGATAGTCCCTTTGTAAAGGGATCTGCCAGGTTTTTGTCTGTTTGAATATACGTAACAGTTATTACTCCGGAGTTTCTCAACTTCCTGATAGACTTCAAACGTCTCTTCACGTGTCTTGATGACTTCGCATTATCTTTAGAATTGTTTACTTTAGCGATAACCGTTTGGTTGTCACAATTCATAAGAATAGCCGGTACAGGTTTTTCAACCATAGGCAAGTCCATCAAGAGCTCACGCAGCCATTCTGCCTCAACAGTAGCTGTGTCTAAAGCAGTTAATTCTGCTTCCATAGTTGGCCTCGTCAATATGGTTTGCTTGCAAGACCTCCATGACACTGCGTCACCTCCATGAGTAAATACATACCCACTTGTTGCGTAGAGTACATCAACATCGGAGATCCAGTTTGAATCACTATATCCTTCTAGCACATCAGGATGCCCTGAATAAGTAATTCTGAAACTCATAGTACCTCTCAGATAGCGCAAGACCCTTTCTAGTGCATGCCAATGATCATCACCCGGGTTGGGCATGAACCTACTCAGTTTGCTCACAGCAAAAGAGATATCTGGTCTTGTAGCACTAGCTAAGTACATGAGTGAACCGACAATTTGAGAGTATCTTAATTGATCTCTTGTTTCTTTCTTATTCTTTCTGAGTGTCACACTGGGATCATAAGGTGTTGGAGAAGGCTTGCTATCCATAAATCCGAACCGGCTCAAGACCTTCTCAACATAGTGAGATTGCGTTAGAGTAATCTCACTCTCATCCTTAATAAGTTTGATGTTTAGAATTACATCGGCTTCTCCCAGATCTTTCATGTCAAAACTTTTTGATAGAAAAGACTTGACCTCATTGATCGCATTAATGTTTGTACCAAAGATCAGTATGTCATCCACATACAAACATAATATGACACTATTGGCCCCACCATGGCGATAGTAAACACACCTATCAACCTCGTTAATGACAAATCCTGCAGAAGTCAGAGTTCTTTCAAACTTCTCATGCCATTGCTTAGGTGCCTGTTTCAGGCCATACAAAGATTTTAACAACTTGCACACTTTTCTCTCTTCACCCTTTACCACAAACCCGTCAGGCTGATCCATATAGATTTCCTCTTCCAACTCTCCATTGAGAAAAGCTGTCTTTACATCCATTTGATGAATGATAAGACCATAAGAGGCAGCCAAGGAAAGTAACACTCGAATGGTGGTCATTCTAGCCACGGGTGAATAGGTGTCAAAGTAATCTTCGCCTTCTTTCTGAGTGTAGCCCTTGGCCACTAGCCGCGCCTTGTACTTATCAATAGTACCATCAGGCTTTAGCTTCTTTTTGAACACCCACTTACAGCCCACAGGTTTACAACCATATGGTCTATCAGTTAGTTCCCAAGTTCCATTAGAAAGAATTGAGTCCATCTCATTATGAACAACTTCTTTCCAATCATCTACATCCGGAGATGCATATGCCTCTGCAATCGTCTTGGGTGTGTCGTCCACAAGGTATACAATGAAATCATCACCAAAGGATTTTGCAATCCTTTGTCTCTTGTTCCTTATAGGAACTTCATTGTTATCCTTCTCAAGGACTTCCTCATGTGATTGTTCGAAATATTCATCAGTTGTACTAGATTCAGGGATTATCTCAGAAGAAAATCTAGCAATGCTATGCATATCTTTCATAGGAAATATGTTCTCAAAAAATGTTGCATCACGAGATTCCATTATAGTATCAACATGCATATCAGGTACTTCAGATTTTAGCACTAAAAATTTATAAGCAATGCTCCGTTGAGCATACCCTAGAAAGACACAATCCACTGTCTTTGGTCCAAGTTTGCGTTTCTTAGGAATAGGAATATTGACCTTTGCCAAACATCCCCAAGTGCGCAAATAAGAAAGTGATGGTTTTCTCCCAATCCACTCCTCATAAGGGGTTTTCTCCTTATTATTGTTAGGAACTCTATTCAGGACATGACATGAAGTCAATAGAGCCTCCCCCCACCTTGCCTTAGATAAACCAGCAGTGTCTAACATGGCATTCACCAAGTCAGTCAATGTGTGGTTTTTCCTCTCGGCAACTCCATTTGATTGAGGTGAATAGGGAGGCGTCCTCTCATGAATAATACCATGTTCCTCACAAAATTCATCAAATACTTTGGGAAAATACTCTCCACCACGATCGGACCTAAGACGCTTGATCTTTCTCTCTAGTTGATTTTCAACTTCAGCTTTATAGATTTTAAAGTAGTCTAATGCTTCATCTTTAGTTTGCAACAAATAAACATAGCAAAATCTAGTCGCATCATCAATCAAAGTCATGAAATATCTCTTTTCACCTTTTGTCAACACACCATTCATCTCACAAAGATTAGAATGTATGAGTTCTAGAGGTGCCAAGTTTCTCTCCTCGGCAGCCTTATGAGGCTTTCGAGGTTGCTTCGATTGCACACACTATGGCACTTAGAACCTTTGGCAACAGTGAAATTCGGAATTAAACTCATACTGGATAGCCGAGACATTAAACCAAAATTAATATGACATAAAAGAGAGTGCCAAATACTTGCATCATCATTAACACTAGCACAAATTTGGTTTACTGACTTATTGCAAAAATCTGAAAGGGAAAAGCAGAACAAGCCTCCGCACTCATAGCCTTTGCCTATAAATTGTCCAAATCTTGACACGATTACTTTATTCGACTCTAAAACTATCTTAAACCCAGCTCGACATAGAAGGGAGCCGCTAACTAGATTCTTGTTCATAGTAGGGACATGCTGCACATTCCTTAATTGCACGATCTTTCCCGAAGTAAACTTCAGATCCACCGTGCCAATGCCACGAACAGAAGCATGTGAACCATTCCCCATTAGGACGGAAGAATCCCTTGCGACCTGATAAGAAGTAAACAGGGAGACGTCAGCACACACATGAACGTTAGCACCCGAATCAATCCACCATGAAGATGATTGAAATACTGAAAGCACAATAGGTAAATTACCATACCCATCAGTATTGCTAGCGGTCACCATGTTGACAGTCTTGGAGCTCGTTTTCCCTCTGCGGTCTGCACGTTCAGGGCATTCCTTGGAAAAGTGTCCGGGCTTCCCACAGGCGTAGCACTCTAGCTCAGCCTTGTTGAACTTCTTCTTCTTGAAGGTAGTAGTCTTGGTAGGCTTGTTGAAAACAGGTTTGTTTTTCCCTTTGTTCTTGTTCTGTGGGTACCTCTGCACCATATTGGCGGTAGGCTGAACCTCACCTCCTTTCTCAGTAGTGTCTTTAGCCCGAGCTTTTTCTTCAACATCAAGAGATGCAATCAGATTTTCAACTGATATCTCCTGTTTCTTATGTTTCAGAGTTGTGGCAAAATTCCTCCATGAAGGAGGCAACTTTGCAATCATGCACCCAGCCACGAATTTGTCGGGTAGAACACACTTAAGGAGTTCAAGTTCTTTCACAATGCACTGTATCTCATGAGCTTGTTCAACTACAGAACGGTTATTCACCATCTTGTAGTCATGAAAACTCTTCATGATGTACAGTTCACTGCCTGCATCTGTTGCACCGAATTTTGCATTCAGTGCATCCCACAGAGTCTTTTCGTCATCTATGTGCATATACACATCACACAGACGGTCAGCAAGAACACTCAGAATGCATCCCACAAACATAGTATTGGCTTCCTGGAATTTTCTCTGATCTTCGTCAGACATTCCTTCTAGAGCACCAACACTAACGTGGAAAACTTTCAGAGCAGTAAGCCAGAGCGTGGTCTTCACCTGCCACCTCTTAAAGTGCAAACCGGTAAATTTATCCGGCCTCAGTGCATCAGCGAATCCAGCCATAGTTAACTCAGGAAATTGCCTACAATTAGGTTTTTGGATTGTTGGAAAATTAGGCAAGTTCATGATTAATTCCAGTAAATAATTCATGACTAGAACAGATACTAGCATGCAACAATCTAGCAAACTAGAAGAACAACAAGACATGCATAACAGCAGCGAACACGAAGCAATAGCTGTAGAGACAGACATGAACAGATGATGTTGGACGTACTGTTCGTTAGCTATTGTAGGTGCGACGGTGTTGATGACGATGTTGGCGACGATCTGCTGCTGACGGCGATGAGTAGCACCGCCCGACTTGGACGGAAGACGACCCGTGATGACGAATTTGAGCAGTCGCGTAGAGCGCTTCCCAAAAATCTAATTCGTCCTCTCCCGGTGCAGGATCGCAAGGACGAACGGTTCCGGAGACCTGCTCTCCCACGCGCCGATGCACGCCGGCGTTTGGGATGAAGTAGACTACGACGGCGGCGCAAGTTGCGAGATGAGCATGTCGCACGTACGCGCCGCCTCACCTCGCCTCGCCACGCCACGACCCGGCCCAGCCAGGCGAGGCGAGCGAGCGCGCGCGTGTGGTCTTTCCTTTCTCTTCTCACACACCACTTAGAGTGGTGGAGAGAACCCACTATATAAAGAGGTCCAACTCTTCTTCAACTTCCGGGGTGGGACTAAACTTTAGCACCACCACTTGCCATTTTACACATGGGCTTTGAGATTTCAGAAATTGCTATGCGCCTAGCCCATTAATTCTAACACCGGACACTGCCGATGCTAGGAAACAGAGCCAGGCACGCACCGGCACCACCGAGGAAGAGGATCTTTGACGAGTGTGGAGGCGTCGCGGACGCGCCGAAGATGACTCCGCCAACCTCCATGTCGGTGATCCCGTCGGGAAAGGTAGTGTCTTCCATCACTATGGCTGAGTAATTCCGATCAACTGGTGGTTGATGAACAAGGAGCGACACCCACATCACAGCCGAGCACTGAAATTCCGTTTAAATAGACCCCGAATTGCTTAAGGCTGCCGTACAGGAAACGATGATAGTCAACTGTGCCCCGGGGCTCCACTGATTGGCTTTGGATGCACGCTAACAATGTGATTCCGTTTCATTTTGGGTGCGCCAGAGTTACGTCCCGGTCAGCTGACGTCATCACACGGTTTCACGTACACTACAAGGGTTGGACGCGCTTTGCTGCGTCGTTGGTGTTGTTGGGTTTCTTAGATGCATTACTCACTCTGTTTCAAATATAAAGTGTATTACATTTAATGTTTTTAAGTTTGATCAAATTTGTAGAGAAATATATCAAAATACATAATACCAAATCGGTATAATTAGATTCATCATGAAACGAATTTCCATATTTTTTTTAATATTGTGGATGTTGACATTTTTGGCTCTAAACTTGGTCCAAGTTAAAAGAAATTTGACTTTCCAAAAAACTAATACCCTTATATTTTGAAATTGATGTAATATTTAGTTTGGCGGGGCGGGGAGATGATAGAGTGTGTTTTATTTTTTTAATAATTCGATGATTTAGTGGGCCTTTCTCGATGTGATTCTGTGTTATCCGCTAAAAAATTCATATTTATGTGGGGAAATTTCTGTGTCAGTAGCCGCATGTACTATATTGGTGCTACAGTATCACATGGTGGCGTTTCTTTTTTTAGGTGGTAGGAAGGTGGACGGGATTGATATATTTTTATAGGCGGTTGCTTCTAATTGATTTGAAAAAGATTGGCCGGATGAAAATCTTAAACCAAATCCATAATTGAATACCTCAATCGAATCGAAGAGCTTTAAAATTAGGGAACAATAGTGAATTAAAATAATTGAATGGGAGAGCTCCTTGAGAATTTATTGACCCAGTCAAAATGAGTGACTCAATTTTAAATTGAAGACCTCAATTAGTTGTGAGGCCTTAAAAATTAGGAAGCATATTATATAGTATAAAAAAATTCAATGAGAGAGCTTTGGAAAATTGTTGACCAGGTCAAAATCGGATGACCCAATTTTAATTGGAGATCTCAATTGATTGTGAGCGCTTTAAAATTAGTCGGATGACCCAATTTCAATTGGAGATCTCAATTGATTGTGAGCGCTTTAAAATTAAGGAGCTTAGTGTTATAGAGGATAATCGGTAGATACACTCTATGTGATTGCTTCGAGAACAATAATCAAGAAAAACAAAAATAAAAAAATTGAGAAAACCTAGATAACCCCGAGCAAAAAGCAAAGTTTTCCTAAAAAAACAAATCATAAACAAAGGCATTGTTTGATAATCACCCACTCCCGAAATCTGCGGAGCGGGGAAACTGTAACTCCACCATTTTAAACTGCAGCTCTGCCAACTCCACTTTCAGAGTTGTGGAGCGGAGCGATACTGAACAGCGCCAAAAAAGCATGCTCGTGTGCAAGGGTTGTGATTGCGTCCAACCCACGACACTGTGAACACCATGTGGAGCGCCAGAGCATTCCCACACCAAGAAAAGTGGGGGCACCCGTCAACAAGACTGATTCGCAGGCGCGGCCACGGCACCATGGACCAACGCATAACAATTGCGGCCCAAGGAGCAGCAAAATGCACGCAGACAACAAGGCCAGGGGCCGCGCAGTTCAAAGACTAGGCAAGGGCTCGCAGTCCAACCCAGAAAGTGCAGACAAGGTTGTAGCCGAAGAAGAGCGAACCTATCCAAGGGTTACCCCTTCTGGGGCTTCCGCAAGGGTTATTTTCTTGGCATGCGAGCACGCCAAATGGTGTGTCCAGCCATCGTCACGTGTTGCGTGTTGGGCGCTCCACTGGATTTCGTTTTTTTGTTGGTTTCAGAAAACTCAAGCCACCCGAGAGGGCATGTCTGAAGAAACCTCGGCTCCATACTGGAAAGCGGAACAGGTCTGCCAATGTGATAATGCAACATCGCACTCGACGCTCGTCAAGTGCGGTGTTCAGTAATTCCAGTTTTTTGCAAGCTTTTTCCAGACTCTGGTAGGTGAGAGGGAAAGCAGAGGGCCCCTGTCCCCGCGCGTGCAGAAATAGATAAGCTCTTAATGTTGTACGGGTTTTTGGGTTTTAGTTTTTGGTTTTTGCCTGGTTTTCCTACATTATAAAGTGAAAATAATTGTTTCTTTGAGGAGCACAACTATGCTTCTCGAAAAAGAAAAAAAAATGTTTTCATGATAACTACAGATTTGTTCTTGTGAAAGCACAAATTTTCTTTTGTCTGTGCTTCTCGAAAAGGGAAAAAATTGTGCTTCCACAAGAAGTATAGACTTGCTTCTCGTAGAAGCACAAATCTGCTTCCGTCAGATGCACAACTGTTCTTTTCGAAACAAAAATATGCTTCCCCGAGAAGCACAGCTTTGCTTCCGCGAGAAAGCACAACTGTACTTCTCGGAAAGGGAAAAAACATGTGCTTCCATGAGAAGCACATATTTGCTTCCGCAACCGTGCTTCTGAGCTTTGGTTTTTCTTACTTTTTTCGGGTGCTGGTTTATTTGGTTTTTGTTTTAATACCGGTTTTTTTTTCGGGTTTTGATATTTTTCATGAATTTTTTTGTCAAAATCAATTAACATGGGATCTAGTTTCAAATATCTCGAGATGAGAAATCCAATGGTGAAAACCGTTCAGGATTTGGGCGCACGGTTCAAGAGATAAAACATTTTGAATAAATGAATCTAAATCAAGGAAAACACCCAGGTTGAGATGAGCAACACACATGCAATGCACTACTTGTCAGCATCTGAGAAGGTTAGGGTGACCTTTGTAAGGGGTACCCCTTAACTAGTGATTTCGGTCGAAGAGACCCATGTGCGTCGGGTGAGGCAGCTGGCCTGGTCAAAATTTTGGGCAATGGCCCAAGCACTGAAGGACACTGAACCAACTGCGATTTTCAAAGGACATAGCTGGTGGCTTTGGGGCGCAGACGCGCGCATTGCGGGAGGGAGTCATGACGTTAAGAACAATTATGTAGAAGGTGGGAGGGAGTCATGACGTTAAGAACAATTATGTAGAAGGTATCTATCAGGGTCAAGTTTCCATGGAGGTTTTTCTGGTAGGTTGAGTTTGTTGAGGGAGTGCTTGGAATGTGTGCGGCAAGGATGAAAAAGAATGCATAAGGTTTAGAGGAGCATGGGAGTGAGTCGCAAGGACCATGTTTTACAAGGCGCCCGGAAAAGCATGTTGGCGTGCTAGGCTGATACGGTGCATGGTAGAAATCTTATACACAAAACCTTAGTAGTAGCGCTGGATAAAAAGAGGCGCTATTACTAGGTAGCCGTAGCGCTTGTCAGGACAACGCGCTACTGCTATCGTCTTAGCAGTAGCGCGGCACGATAAAAAAACGCTACTACTACTAAAATTGCTCCACGTTCCCGTCATGCTAGGTTTAGCAGTAGCGCGTCTTCTATAACCACGCTACTGCTACATTAATTGTGGTAGCGTGTTTTTTGTGCAGGGCGCTACTGCTAAGTTTGAACTTGACCACATGGCGGGCCTCGCTTAGCAGCAGCGCGTCTCCCAGGGGCGCGCTATTGCTATATTCTTAGCAGTAGCGCGTCTCCCAGGGGCGCGCTACTGCTATATTCTTAGCAGCAGCGCGTTTTATGCCCAGCGCTACTGCTAAATCGCAGGCACCACCTTTTTCCTCCCCCTCCCTCATCCTCTCTTCCTTCACTTTCTCCTAGCTCTCATCTCCCCTCTCCCTCACTTTGCTTCTTCCTCACTACTTCTCTCCCCATTACTCTCCTTCTTCTACCTCTCTTTCTCTCTCTTTATTGCTCCTAGCTAACTACACCACCTCCATTAATGCATCTTCTTTCTCTTTTTCCTCCCCCTCTACTAGTTGAACTTATCTCTCCTTCCCAAACTAGCTAGGTAGATCTAGCATTTAGTGAAGTGACCTATGTACCTCTCTAACTAGATCTAGCCTTGTCAAGAAGTAAGCTTTGTCCACTTTTGATCATTCCATAGGTGTGTGGCGACACCGATCGACATCATCATCACCGTGCTCTCGATCTCGAGATAGGTGATTAAAAATTTATGCTTTTGCAAGAATGAAATATGTGTATGTGTGCGATATGACATAATCGGGCGATGTGATGGAAATTGTGTGTGTGGCATGAGTTGCCACCGAATTGTGTTTGTGAGTTGCCTATGTTTTGCCGAAATGTCGATTTATTTCCGTTTCGGCGAATTTCGGGCAAACTCTATATGTCCTATTTTTAGGGAAGGTCATGCCGAATTTTTGTATGACTTTGATGCATGCATGCATTTTTATAATCAATTTGTTTATTATTACCGTGCAGGCGTTCATGATGGTCAGTGGAACTATGGTGGAAAGGTGGTTGCGGTAGACGGTGCAGGACATGAAAGAAAATAACCGGACAGAGATTTTATGTCCGTGTCGAAGATGCAAAGGAGGAGTTTGGCTCGATCCCTATGAGGATGGTCGTGTGATGGCGCACCTGCTCATGACTGGTTTCATGGATGTCTATACTCGGTGGATAATTGAAGATGAGGATGATGATGAGGAGGACACCGACACTGCACAAAGAAACCATCCCAAAGAAGTATCGTGACCGGGGGGTATGCAGGACGGACGCCGAAGTTACTAGAGAGCACAACTCCACTTTCTTGCATTGGTTCAAAGAGCATATTCTTGCTAATCCCCCAGAAGAGGGCTCTAAGGACGGATTGCTCATATACGCCTTAGCACATGGCCCCTCGCCCAACCTCGTGATCTATCAGGCATACGATATCAACGGATACACGTTCTACACAGAGGCCAAAGATATGAACAGTGATTTTCAGAACTCAGGGGTGACGATGGAATGCATGACCGGCAGCGACAATGGCGCAACTGAGAGATTTTACGGAAGGGTTGAGGAGATCTGGGAGCTTGACTACTCTGGACTGCACAGTGCGACGATGTTCCGTGTCAGATGGGCTAAGAATGTCGAAAGAGAAAACCGATATTTCACTACCATGACTATACCCGACGCCAAGAGCGCTACCGTGAACGCCATCGCAAAAAACGAGCCATGGGTACACGCTAAGCACGTGACACAATGCTTCTTCATAACCGACCTGAGCAATCCCAGCCGTGTTGTCGTGAGGAGAGGCAAAAGGAACATCATTGGAATGGATGGAGTCACCAACAAGGAAGACTACGACTAGTACGACAACCCAATGAGGGAAGGTGACGATGACGATGAAGTATACGTCAAAAGAAGAATCAATACTACATTACCTAAGAAAGATCGTACTCCATGGAAAAGGAAAAGTCACAATGAGGGGCTCAATTATTCGTCAACGAACAAGAAGGGAAAGAAGCTCACTCAAAAACGAAAACGTCGACGCTGAGAAACCATTATCGGTCAAATGATGTAATATATATGTTCCTATTTTGTGTACACACTTAACCGTTATGCATGGGTCAAATGATGTAATATATATGTTCCTATTTTGTATACATACTTAACCGTCAAATGATGCAATTAATATATATCGCCTTAGTTATATACATTGTATCACCTTCCCTTCGTTCCTGCTATCGGAAAAAAAGGAAAAGAAAAGAAAAAGAAGAAAAGAAAAGGAAAAGAAAATAAAGGAAAAGAAAATAGAAGAAACAAACAGGAAAACTGCTATAGCTACTGGTGATAGTAGTAGCGCTATTTGCTGAAACGCGCTATAGCTACCTTAGCTACAGCGCGTTTTGTAGAAACGCGCTACTGCTATGTTGACTTAACCCCCCCGCGGGCTTCCCGCCTCTGCTTCTTCCCCCAAATCCCCACTCTCTCTTCTCCCCCCTCGTTGCCACTGGAGCCCGTGCCCTCGCCGCGCCCCTGCCTCGAGCGCCGCCGGAGCCCTGCCCTCGCCCTCGCCGGAGTCTCTGCCTCCTCCTCGACCTCGACCTCGCCGGAGCCCTGCCCTCGCCCTCGACCTCGCCGCACCCCTGCCTCAAGCGCGCCGGAGCCCTGCCCTCGCCCTCGCCGGAGTCTCTGCCTCCTCCTCGACCTCGACCTCGCTGGAGCCCTGCCCTCAACCTCGACCTCGCCGGAGCCCTGCCCTCGCCCTCCCCCGAACCCATCTCTCTCTGCCCTCCATAAGCCCTCTTCTCTGCTCTCTGCTCTCTCTCTCTCTCTCTGTTAGTGGTAGTTAGTTAATTAGAATTAGTTTGAACCCTAGGCTATTTTTTAGTGGTAGTTAGTTAATTAGAATTAGTATGAACCCTAGTTAATTACGTAGTATGAACCCTAGTTAAAAAAAATCTAGGACAAATTAGTGGCTATTTTTTAGTGGTAGTTGATATCTACTACACAACTTGTTCTTGTAGACTCGTGTTGGGCCTCCAAGCGCAGAGTTTTGTAGGACAGTAGCAAATTTCCCTCAAGTGGATGACCTAAGGTTTATCAATCCGTGGGAGGCGTAGGATGAAGATGGTCTTTCTCAAACAACCCTGCAACCAAATAATAAAAAGTCTCTTGTGTGCCCAACACACCAAATACAATGGTAATTTGTATAGGTGCACTAGTTCGGCGAAGAGATGGTGATACAAGCGTAGTAATGATAGTAGATATTGATTTTTGTAATAGGAACAATAAAAAACAGCAAGGTAGCAATTGATAAAACGGAGCAAACGGTATTGCAATGCTTGAAAATGAGGCCTAGGGTCCGTACTTTTGCTAGTGCAATCTCTCAGCAATGCTAATCTAATTGGATCATATAACCATCCCTCAAAGTGCGATGAAGAATCACTCCAAAGTTCTTATCTAGCGGAGAACATAAGAAGAAATTGTTTGTAGCTATTCTTTCCGATCGATCTATCCAAGAGTTCATACTAAAATAACACCAAGTTATTCTTTCCGATCGATATATCAAGAGTTCATACTAAAATAACACCAAGTTATTCTTTTCGATCGATCTATCAAGAGTTCGTACTAAAATAACACCAAAGCAAATTCAAATTCATAATACTCAATGCAACACAAAGAACCTCAAAGAGTGCCCCAGGATTTCTACCGGAGAAACAAAAGATGAGAACGTGCATCAACCCCTATGCATAGATTACCCCAATGTCACCTCGAGAATCCGCGAGTTGAGTGCCAAAACATATCTCAAGTGAATCAATATAATACCCCATTGTCACCATGGGTATTCATATGCAAGACATATATCAAGTGCTCTCAAATCCATAAAAGTATTCAATCTGATAAAAATGAAATCTCAAAGGGAAAACTCAATTCATCACAACAAGATAGAGAGGGGAAAACACCATATGATCCAACTATATTAACAAAGCCCGCGATACATCAAGATCGTGCCATCTCAAGAACACGAGAGAGAGAGATTAAACACATAGCTACTGATACAAACCCTCAGCCCCGAGGGTGGACTACTCCCTCCTCATCATGGTGGCCATAGGGATGATGAAGATGGCCTCCAGTGATGATCTCCCCCTCCGGCAGGGTGTCGGAACGGGGTCTAGATTGTTTTTTTGTGGCTACAGAGGCTTGCGGCGGCGGAACTTCTGATCTTGGGTTACCCCTGATGTTTTCTCTATTTATAGGAATTTTTGGCATTAGTTTCACGCTAAGATGGACCTCGAGGTGAGCACAACCCACCGGGGCGCGCCTGGGCCCCCTGGCGCGCCCCGGTGTCTTGTGCCCTACTCCTTCACCTTCTGGTCCTTCCACGAAGCTTCGGGGGTCTCTTTTGTTCCAACAAAAATCATTAAAAAGTTTCAGCTCATTTGGAGAACTTTCATTTCTGCACAAAAAACAGCACCACGGTAGTTCTGCTGAAAACAGTGTCAGTCCGGGTTAGTTCCATGCAAATCATACCAAAACCATATAAAATTATTGTAAACATGGCATGAATACTTCATAAATTATAGATATGTTGGAGATGTATCAGCATCCCCAAGCTTAATTCCTACTCGTCCTCGAGTAGGTAAATGATAAAAGAAATAATTTATGAAGTGTGAATGCTAACATAGTGCATAAGTTTGATCAATGATAATTTCAATCACTTTTCCTAGCATCATAACAGTAAAAGTATCAATCAATTCACATGTTAAGGTTCAAACAATGAATTCTCTTAAAACTCAACAACCTATGTTCTTAGTCACCAAATAATTGCAATTCAACTTATTCAACAAAGTCTAAGTAAGAGCTTCACATACTCAATCATCATATAGTCTTCCATGATTGCTAGTAGTCAAAGCATATTCTTAGAACAAATGGCATCCATCAAACACTGAGAAAGATAGGGGCTTAATATTTCGCCTCCCAACTCATTTATCATAGAGATAATTGTCAACAATAATAAATCATGATCAAATATATTTGACTGGTCATATGTGCCTAGATCTTTCCCCACCACATGATGCTTGCCAACTAAAGAATAGTTGAGGTTGAAATGAGAATTCATACTATTGACTCTTTGCATAAAAGTAAATACTGAAAAGTAAAAGATAGGCCCTTCGCAGAGGGAAGCAGAGGTTGTCATGCGCTTTTTATTTGGATATCCAAGCTCTTAATGCAAAGGAACGTCACGTTATATTGCCCCTTATGATAGCAACCTTTATTATGCAGTCCGTTGCTTTTATTACTTTGCCATCACAAGTTCGTACAACGCTCAATTTTCCCTTACAATAAAAGATCAAACATATTTAGGAGCAATTTTTATTGCTTTATGCACCGATGACAACTTACTTGAAGGATCTTATTCAATCCATAGGTAGGTATGGTGGACACTCAAGGCAAGAAACTGGGTTTAGGAGTTTTTGGATGCACAGGTAGTATCTCTACTTAGTACGAATTTTTGGCTAGCAAAAGATCCTAGGCAAACACCACATGTTGGAGGATCCATGACAATATAACTTCTATGCAAATATACACAACCATAACTCATTACGTTGTCTTCCTTGTCCAACTTCAACTAATTTGCTCAAGTTTGAAAATAATTAATGAGTATTCACAATCATAGAAGATATCCAAGATAATATATTTGCATGTGAAAGTTCTCTTCCTTCTACTAATCATTCATAAATTGCTTGTATGACCAATATTGTGATTGTCAAGCTTTAAAAGATTTCACTTTCTAAACCCAATGTGAAGCTACCACTAGGCATGATATGAGCATATAATTTCAACTTCATTACATTCAATTTATTCAACAATTTACTCATAGGATATAAGTGAAGCACGAGAGTAAATGACAAACTACTCTAAAAAGATATAAGTGAAGATCATGCGAGTAGTTAAGTAAATGGGTAGCTAATTGAGGACTCTCTCTTATTTAAAACTTTCAGATCTAAGTATTTTATTAAAACAGCAAGCAAAACAAAATAAAATGACATTCTAAGAGTAGCACACATCATGTGAAGAAGCAAAAACTTAGGCTCAACCGATACTAAACGATAATTGTTGAAGAAGAAAGGTGGGATGCCCACCGGGGCATCCCCAAGCTTAGATGCTTGAGACTTCTTGAAATATTATCTTGGGATGCCTTGGGCATCCCCAAGCTTGAGCTTTTGTGTCTCCTTAATTCCTCTCATATCACGGTTTCCCTAATTCTTAAAAACTTCATCCACACAAGACTCAACAAGAACTCGTGAGATAAGTTAGTATAAATCAATGCAAAACCCTTATCATTCCCTACTGTAGCAAATCACTAAAATTATTATTCAACATTGCATACTAAATTCCTCTGCATATTTAATACTCCTATCCTCAAATAGAATCATTAAACAAGCAAACATATGCAAACAGTGCGAACATAACAGCAATCTGTCTAAACAGGACAGTCTATAAAGAGTGCAATTGTACTCATACTTCCCTAACTCCAAAAATTCTGAAAATTGACCACACTGTAGAAAATTTATCATATCTTATTGTCCAAAAAGTTTCAACATTTTATCACATTCTTACTTTTCTGGATAATTATTGCAACAGTGATAAACTTTCTGTTTTGAAACAGCAACTCATATATTTGCAAAATAAACATGGTGAAGGCTATCCTTGCCACTTTTATTGAAATAAAAGATGCAAAACATTATTATAAATAACAGCAAGAAAATCCTAATAAAATAAAATGACTCTCCAAGCAAGACTCATATCATGTGACGAATGAAAATATAGCTCCAAGTGAGGTTACCGATAATGTCGGAGACGAAAGAGGGGATGCCTTCCGGGGCATCCCCAAGCTTAGTTGCTTGGATCTTCCTTGAATATTGCCTTGGGGTGCCTTGGGCATCCCCAAGCTTAGGGTATTGTCACTCCTTATTCTCCTCATATCGATATCTCATCCAAAACTTGAAAACTTCAATCACACAAAACTTAACGGAACTTCGTGAGATGGGTTAGTATGATAAAGACAAATCATTCACTTTGGTACTGTCAAGATAAGATTCATAATTTTTTGCACATAATTCCTACTGTACTCTACAATTTCCACAATTTATATTAAGCAATATAAGCCATAGAAACCATAAAACAAGCAAACTATGCATTGAAAACAGAATCTGTCAAAAACAGAACAGTACATGAAGATCTGAATTAAGGTGATACTTCTGTATCTCCAAATTTTTTGAAAATTTAGGACAACGTAGAAAATTTGTATAAACAACTACTGTGAAACATTCAGAGTTTTTAGACGCTCTAGTGAATTTAAACAATTGTGTTACTGGGCGCAAAAGTTTCTGTTTTTGCACAGAATCAAGTCAACTATCATCCACACTATCCCAAAGGCTTTACTTGGTACTTTATTGAAACAAAAGCTATAAAACATGATTACTACAGTAGCCTAATCATGTGAACACACAAAAACAGTAGGTAAAAGTGTTGGGTTGTCTCCCAACAAACGCTTTTCTTTAATGCCTTTTGAGCTAGGCACGATGATTTCAATGATGCTCACATAAAAGATAAGAATTGAAACATAAAGAGAGCATCACGAAGCATATTACTAGAACATTTAAGTCTAACCCACTTCCTATGCATAGGGATTTATGAGCAAACAACTTATGGGACAAGAATCAACTAGCATAGGAAGTCCAAACAAGCAAAACTTCAAGATTTTCAACACATAGAGAGGAAACTTGATATTATTGCAATATGTAAAAGTATAAGTTCCTCTCTCATAATAATTTTCAGTAGCATCATGAATGAATTCAACAATATAACTATCACATAAAAGCACTCTTTTCATGATGCATAAGCATAGAAATTTTATTACTCTCCACATAAGTAAAATTATTCTCATGAATAGTAGTGGGAGCAAATTCAACAAAATAACTATCATGTGATTGAAAATTAAAATCATGATGACAAGTTTCATGGTTATCATTATTCTTTATAGCATACATGTCATCATATATAGGAACTTTGTCGTCATAATCAATTGCAACCTCCTCCAAAATAGTGGATTCATCATTAAATAAAGTCATGACATCTCCAAATCCATTTTCATCAATATAATCATCATAAATAGGAGGCATGCAATCATTATAATAAATTTGCACATCAAATCTTGGGGGACTAAAAATATCATCTTCATCAAATATAGCATCCCCAAGCTTATGGCTTTGCATATCATTAGCATCATGAATATTCAAAGAATTCATACCAACAACATTGCAATCATGCTCATCATTTATGCCAAACATTTTATAGAATTCTTCTTCTATCAATTGAGCACAATTTTCCTTTCCATCATTTTCATGAAAGACATTATAGAGATGAATAATATGATGCAACCTCAATTCCATTTTTTTTGTAGTTTTCTTTTTATAAACGAAACTAGTGATAAAACAAGAAACTAAAAGATTCGATTGCAAGATCTAAAGATATACCTTCAAGCACTCACCTCCCCGACAATGGCGCCAGAAAAGAGCTTGATGTCTACTACACATCTTGTTCTTGTAGACTCGTGTTGGGCCTCCAAGCGCAGTGTTTTGTAGGACAGTAGCAAATTTCCCTCAAGTGGATGATCTAAGGTTTATCAATCTGTGGGAGGCGTAGGATGAAGATGGTCTCTTTCAAACAAACCTGCAACCAAATAATAAAAAGTCTCTTGTGTCCCCAACACACCAAATACAATGGTAATTTGTATAGGTGCACTAGTTCGGCGAAGAGATGCTGATACAAGCGTAGTAATGATAGTAGATATTGATTTTTGTAATAGGAAAAATAAAAAATAGTAAGGTAGCAATTGATAAAACGGAGCACAAACGGTATTGCAATGCTTGAAAATGAGGCCTAGGGTCCGTACTTTCGCTAGTGCAATCTCTCAACAATGCTTAATTGGATCATATAACCATCCCTCAAAGTGCGATGAAGAATCACTCCAAAGTTCTTATCTAGCGGAGAACATAAGAAGAAATTGTTTGTAGCTATTCTTTCCGATCGATCTATCCAAGAGTTCATACTAAAATAACACCAAGTTATTCTTTCCGATCGATCTACCAAGAGTTTGTAATAAAATAACTCCAAGTTATTCTTTCCGATCGATCTATCAAGAGTTCATACTAAAATAACACCAAAGCAAATTCAAATTCATAATACTCAATCCAACACAAAGAACCTCAAAGAGTGCCCCAAGATTTCTACCGGAGAAACAAAAGACGAGAACGTGCATCAACCCCTATGCATAGATTACCCCAATGTCACCTCGGGAATCCGCGAGTTGAGTGCCAAAACATATCTCAAGTGAATCAATATAATACCCCATTATCACCACGGGTATTCATATGCAAGACATATATCAAGTGCTCTCAAATCCATAAAAGTATTCAATCCGATAAAAACAAAATCTCAAAGGGAAAACTCAATTCATCACAACAAGATAGAGAGGGGAAAACACCATATGATCCAACTATATTAACAAAGCCCGCGATACATCAAGATCATGCCATCTCAAGAACACGAGAGAGAGAGAGAGAGAGAGAGAGAGAGAGAGATTAAACACATAGCTACTGGTACAAACCGTCAGTCCCGAGGGTGGACTACTCCCTCCTCATCATGGTGGCCATAGTGATGATGAAGATGGCCTCCGGTGATGATCTCCCCCTCCGGCAGGGTGCCGGAACGGGGTCTAGATTGGTTTTTCATGGCTACAGAGGCTTGCGGCAGCGAAACTTCTGATCTAGGGTTACCCCTGATGGTTTCTCTATTTATAGGAATTTTTGGCGTTGGTTTCACGCTAAGATGGGCCTCGAGGTGAGCACAACCCACCAGGGCGCGCCTGGGCCCCCTGGCACGCCCTGGTGTCTTTTGCCCTACTCCTTCACCTTCTGGTCCTTCCACGAAGCTTCGGGGGTCTCTTTTGTTCCAAAAAAAATCATCAAAAAGTTTCAGCTCATTTGGAGAACTTTCATTTCTACACAAAAAACAACACCACGGTAGTTTTGCTGAAAATAGCGTCAGTCCGGGTTAGTTCCATGCAAATCATACCAAAACCATATAAAATTATTGTAAACATGGCATGAATACTTCATAAATTATAGATACGTTGGAGACGTATCAGTAGTTAGTATGAACCCTAGGTCATACAGTGCTTAGCTCGACAACACTGGGGCAGGGGTTAAGAAAGGGTCTGGAAGGTCAGCCCAAGAAAAAGGAGAGGAGGAGACCGGCGAAGGAAGACTCTGCTGCCTACAAACAAGACAAATCACATAGCAGCCAGACGGCGGATTTTGAAGAGCGTGTACCCGTCAAAGGTGCCGCCATGTTCCATGTCACGGGTAAGCCGATGCTACCGCCGAAACCGCTAGAGGCATTATCAGGGGATCTTAGGAGACTGCACGACCATGTGCCGTCGACTGAGAAAAGCCTACTAGCCTCGAAGGATCCAGAATATCCGACATACGCGACTCGTGTGCCTGAGGGGAAGTGCTACGTCGACACACGGCCCGCGGAGGTGTTCTTCCTGCGGTTTGAGCATATCTTCGAGATGTTTCTGACAAGGCGGCTCGATTTTACAATTGTCCGCCTTTTTGCGCTACATATAAGCTCCGTCATGAAGAGAGAAGAAGTCTCACAAATCTGTGTGGTGGATCCATACTACCTGCACAAGTCCTTCTTGAGTCTCGTGGACTTTGAGCGTAAAACTGCTAGGGAGTACCTCGAAAACTTCATGGTATAGAATAAGGACCAGGAAATTGTCCTCCTGCCTTATCATCCAAAGTAAGTCAATGCCGGACAACCCTTTCGTACATTTCAATCATTCCTTTTCGCTCATATGGAGAATAATTTGAGGTGTTTTTTTCCCCGCAGCAACGGGCGCGCCATCCTTATCGTTCTTTACCCGCGAGTCTCCCACGCCGTGTATTTCGACCCTACCAGAAACTACGAGAAGAAGGACTACACCCACGTAATGAATATTCTAGATGATGCTCTCCAAGGCTTCAGGTTGAGGGGTGGCTACCTGTAGATCAGGAAACAAAGGAACAAGAAGACGGGTTTCTCGCATAAAACTAACTTCTGCTGCATCCATGTCCCAAAACCAAGCAAGAACGATGGATTCTACCTCCTCCATCTCATGATGGAGTTCAGAAGGGATCACCAAAAGCTTCGCATGACAAGCAAAAACGATGATCATATCCGCAAATGGGTAGAATCTCATGGAGAAGCGGATTATAAACTTAGAGATGACTTCTTTCGCATCCAGAGGGACATTGCAACGATCATCATGAAAGAAGTCGTCGAAGAGAAGGGGATGTTTCACCACGGCCCTATATCGCGAGCTGACATCCGAACTCGCATAGGCATGCAACGTCAGGACCTCACGCCGTTCAAGAAGCTAGGGTGCATCCTCGATGATATGGAAGGATGGAAGTTCTAGTGATTTACGATGCCGATGATGATGATATGTGTCGGTTGAACTTGTATACTTTCTGTAGCGATGAAACTTTGTGATGTCCACGGTGCCGGCCGAACTTGCGTAACGCTACTTTGTTAGTTTGGGTACGATGACCTGCATACCTCTAGTTAATTAGTTTGCGTACAATGAAACTGCGTTGATTATTTATATGTTTACTATACGTTGCATCTAGTTGCTAACCCTTTCTTTTTCATGTTGCTCAAGTATATTTTGTTGCATATGATTGTACATTCTCTTGATGAAGATGCATCTCTAACAGGTACCTAGATTCTTGACGGCGAAGAAGCAGTGCTATGTCGTGTACAAAGGGAAGGTTCCGAGAGCGTACGACGAGTGGCCTGAGTGTCAGGCGCAAGTGGAGGGGGTCTCGGGCGCCAGCCATAAAGGCTTCAAAAGCAGACAAGAAGCAGAAGCTAGTTACTTGAGGTTCACGCTAGTGCGAGAGAGGACTCATAACCGCCGCCTCATGTACTGCATAGTTCCGCTCTCGCTCATAGTGATAGCTCTTCTCACGTATATCATTGTTTAGATGGATGACGATGTAGTTGCAAGTATTCGAGACTTGTATCACCATTTTCGAGATGATGATGAGAGACCACTTTGTGTTGGATGATGATTATGATGATGACATGATTTGATGAGACTATTTGTATGTGTATGCTATGATTACATTTGTATGTGTATGATATGCTAGAGATTATTGTATAAAGCCTGTTCAAATACAAAACAAATATGCAGAAAAAAGTAAAAAATAATAAAACTAGCAGTAGTGAGGGAAAAAAAGTTAGCAGCAGCGCGCTCTTACCAGTAGCGCGTCTTACTTCAAAGCGCTGCAGCTATTAGCAGTAGCGCGTTCCTGTAAAGCTCGCTACTGCTAACCATGTGTAGCAGTAGCGCGGGTCGACACACGCTACTGCTACAAGTTAGCTGTAGCGCCGTATCAGTAGTGCGGGCGCCCGCGCTATTGATACACCTAATACCCGCGCTACTGCTAGGCTTTTCCCTAGAGGCATATAAAGCGTGCATCTTGGACAGTCTAGCGAACTCGATGTGAGGTCAACTGGAATAGAAGACGGTGGCTAGATTAGCGATGATGATATAAGAGCACGACGATACGTCTCAAACGTATCTATATTTTCTGATTGTTCCATGCTATTATATTATCTATTTTGGATGTTTTATATGCATTAATATGCTATTTTATATGATTTTTGGGACTAACCTATTAACCTAGAGCCCAGTGCCAGTGCCAGTTTCTGTTTTTTCCTTGTTTTAGAGTTTTGCAGAAAAGGAATACCAAACGGAGTCCAAACGGAATAAAACTTTCGCGATGATTTTTCTTGGACCAGAAGACACCCAGGAGACTTGGAGTGCAAGTTGGAAGAGCCGCGAGGCGGCCACAAGGGTGGAGGGCGCGCCCAGGGGGGTAGGGCGCGCCCCCCGACCTTGTGGGCCCCTCGTAGCCCCTCTGACCTAGATCTTTCGCCTATATATACTCTTATACCCCAAAAACATCCAGGGGAGCAACAAAACCACTTTTCCACCGCCGCAACCTTCTGTACCCGTGAGATCCCATCTTGGGGCCTTTTCCGGCATCCTGCCGGAGGGGGATTCGATCACGGAGGGCTTCTACATCAACACCATTGCCTCTCCGATGAAGCGTGAGTAGTTTACTTCAGACCTACGGGTCCATAGCTAGTAGCTAGATGGCTTCTTCTCTCTCTTTGATTCTCAATACAAAGTTCTCCTCGATGTTCTTGGAGATCTATTCGATGTAATACTCTTTTGCGGTGTGTTTGCCGAGATCCGATGAATTGTGGATTTATGATCAGCTTATCTATGAATATTATTTGAATCTTCTCTGAATTCTTATATGCATGATTTGATATCTTTGCAATTCTCTTCGAACTATCGATTTGGTTTGGCCAACTAGATTGGTTTTTCTTGCAATGGGAGAAGTGCTTAGCTTTGGGTTCAATCTTGTGGTGTCCTTTCCCAGTGACAGTAGGGGCAGCAAGGCACGTATTGTATTGTTGCCATCGAGGATAAAAAGATGGGGTTTCATCATATTGCTTGAGTTTATCCCACTACATCATGTCATCTTACTTAATGCGTTACTCTGTTCTTATGAACTTAATACTCTAGATGCAGGCAGGAGTCGGTCGATGTGTGGAGTAATAGTAGTAGATGCAGAATCGTTTCGGTCTACTTGACACGGACGTGATGCCTATATTCATGATCATTGCCTTAGATATTGTCATAACTTTGCGCTTTTCTATCAATTGCTCGGCAGTAATTTGTTTACCCACCGTAATAATTTCTATCTTGAGAGAAGCCTCTAGTGAAACCTATGGCCCCCGGGTCTATTTTCCATCATATAAGTTTCCGATCTACAATTTCCGTTTCCTATTTCTTTTACTTTGCAATATTTACTTTCCATTCCATAAACCAAAAATATTACTTTACCATTTATCATCTCTATCAGATCTCACGTTGCAAATAACCATTAAGGGATTAACAACCCCTTTATCGCGTCGGGTGCAAGGTTGGTGTTTGTTTGTGCAGGTATTCGGTGACTTGAGCGTTGTCTCCTATTGGATTGATACCTTGGTTCTCAAAAGCTGAGGGAAATACTTACTCTACTTTGCTGCATCATCCTTTCCTCTTCAAGGGAAAAACCAACGCAAGCTCAAGAAGTAGCAGGAAGAATTTTTGGCGCCATTGCCGGGGAGATTTACGCCAAGTCAAGAGTCAAGATTTGTCTCCTGTCAACTTGCCAATTTCTGGCGCCGTTGCCGGGGAGATCTACGCCAAGCCAAGACATACCAAGTACCCATCATAAACTCTCATCCATCGCATTACATTATTTGCCATTCGCCCCTCGTTTTCCTCTTCCCCACTACTAAAACGATTTTCGAAAAGATTCGTTTTTTCTTCGCCCCTCTTCCGTTCGTTTTCTTCGTTTGCTTTTTGCGTGCTCGTGTGTTGGATTGCTTGCTTTGTCATGATGACTCAAGAGAATACCAAATTGTGTGATTTTTCCAACACCAATAATAATGATTTTATTAGTACTCCGATTGCTCCCGCTACTAATGCGGAATCTTGTGAAATTAATACCGCTTTGCTGAATCTTGTTATGAAAGATCAATTTTCCGGCCTTCCCAATGAAGATGCCGCATCCCATCTTAATAATTTCATTGATTTGTGTGATATGCAAAAGAAAAAAGATGTGGATAATGATATTGTTAAGTTGAAGTTATTTCCGTTCTCACTTCGAGATCGTGCTAAAACTTGGTTTTCATCTTTGCCTAAAAATAGTATTGATTCATGGAATAAGTGTAAAGATGTTTTTATTTCCAAGTATTTTCCTCCCGCTAAGATCATCTCCCTTAGGAATGATATTATGAATTTTAAGCAACTTGATCATGAACATGTTGCACAATCTTGGAAGAGGATGAAATTGATGATACGAAATTGCCCTACTCATGGTTTGAATTTGTGGATGATTAAACAAAATTTTTATGCCGGATTGAATTTTGCTTCTAGAAATCTTTTAGATTCGGCCGCGGGAGGTACTTTTATGGAAATTACGTTAGGAGAAGCTACTAAACTCCTAGATAATATTATGGTCAATTATTCTCAATGGCATACCGAAAGATCTTCCACTAGTAAAAAAGTGCATGCGATTGAAAAAATCAATGTTTTGAGTGGAAAGATGGATGAACTTATGAAATTATTTGCTAATAAGAGTGCTCCTATTGATCCTAATGATATGATTTTGTCTACTTTGATTGAAAACAATAACGAATCCATGGATGTGAATTTTGTTGGTAGGAACAATTTTGGTAATAACGCGTATAGAGGTGATTTTAATCCTAGGCCGTTTCCTAGTAATTCCTCTAATAATTATGGTAATTCCTACAACAATTCTTATGGAAATTATAATAAGATACCCTCTGAATTAGAGAATAGTGTTAAAGAATTTATAAGTTCGCAAAAGAATTTCAATGCTTTGATTGAAGAAAAATTGCTTAAGATTGATGATTTGGCTAGGAACGTGGATATAATTTCTCTTGATGTTGATTCTTTGATACTTAGATCTATTCCACCTAAGCATGATATCAATGAGTCTCTCAAATCCATGAGAATTTCCATTGATGAGTGCAAAGAAAGAACCGCTAAGATGCGCGCTAAAAAAGATTGGTTCATAAAAACGTGTTCTTCTAGTTTCCGTGAGAATAATGATGAAGATCTTAAAGTGATTGATGTGACTCCTATTGAATCTTTGTTTTCCAATGTAAATCTTGATAAAGATGGGACTGGAGATGAGTCAACTTTAGTTAGAAGGCGTCCCAATGATTCGGAGTTTTTAGATCTTGATGCAAAAATTGATAAAAGTGGGATTGGAGAGGTCAAAACTTTAGATAGCAATGAACCCACTATTTTGGATTTCAAGGACTTTAATTATGATAATTGCTCTTTAATAGATTGTATTTCCTTGTTTCAATCCATGTTGAATTCTCCTCATGCTTATAATCAAAACAAAGCTTTTACTAAACATATCGTTGATGCTATGATGCAATCTTATGAAGAAAAGCTTAATTTGGAAGTTTCTATTCCTAGAAAACTTTATGATGAGTGGGAACCTACTATTAAGATTAAGATTAAAGATTATGAATGCTATGCTTTGTGTGATTTGGGTGCTAGTGTTTCCACGATTCCGAAAACTTTATGTGATGTGTTAGGTTTTCATGAATTTGATGATTGTTCCTTAAATTTGCATCTTGCAGACTCCACTATTAAGAAACCTATGGGAAGAATTAATGATGTTCTTATTGTTGCGAATAGGAATTATGTTCCCGTAGATTTCATTGTTCTTGATATAGATTGCAATCCTACATGTCCTATTATTCTTGGTAGACCTTTCCTTAGAACGATTGGTGCAATTATTGATATGAAAGAAGGAAATATTAGATTCCAATTTCCATTAAGGAAAGGCATGGAACACTTTCCTAGAAAGAAAATTAAATTGCCTTATGAATCTATTATGAGAGCCACGTATGGATTGCATGCCAAAGATGATAATACTTAGATCTATTCGTGTTTTATGCCTAGCTAAGGGCGTTAAACAATAGCGCTTGTTGGGAGGCAACCCAATTTTATTTTTGTTTTTGCTTTTTAGGTTCTGTTTTGCAATAAATATTTCATCTAGCCTATGGTTAGATGTGGTTTTGAGTTTTAATTAGTGTTTGTGCCAAGTAAGACCTTTGGGATGGCTTACGGTGATAGTTGATTTGATCCTGCTGAAAAACAGAAACTTTTGCATCGAGTCCCAGAATTGTTTAAATTCACTAGAGCGTGGAATAACTCTGAATTTTTTATGAAAGATTTATATACGAATTTTCTATGTTGTACTAATGTTTCAGAAGTTTTGGAGTTACATAAGTATTATAACAATTCAGATCTTCACAGACTGATCTATTTTTGACAGATTCTGTTTTTTATGTGTTGTTTGCTTATTTTGATGAATCTATGGCTAGTATCGGGGGGTATGAACCATGGAAAAGTTGGAATGCAGTATATATTACACCAATATAAATAAATAATGAGTTCACAACAGTACCAAAAGTGGTGATTTATTTTATTATACTAACGGAGCTTATGAGAATTTCTGTTGAGTTTTGTGTTGTGAAGTTTTCAAGTTTTGGGTAAGGATTTGATGGACTATGGAATAAGGAGTGGCAAGAGCCTAAGCTTGGGGATGCCCAAGGCACCCCAAGTTAATATTCAAGGATGTCAAAAAGCCTAAGCTTGGGGATGCCCCGGGAAGGCATCCCCTCTTTCGTCTTCGTCTATCGGTAACTTTACTTGAGGCTATATTTTTATTCACCACATGATATGTGTTTTGCTTGGAGCGTCTTGTATGATTTGAGTCTTTGCTTTTTAGTTTGCCACAATCATCCTTGCTGTACACACCTTTTGAGAGAGACACGCATGAATCGTGATTTATTAGAATGCTCTATATGCTTCACTTATATCTTTTGAGCTAGGCAAATTTGCTCTAGTGCTTCACTTATATCTTTTTAGAGCACAGCGGTGATTTTATTTTATAGAAATTGATGAACTCTCGCACTTCACTTATATTATTTTGAGAGTCTTTCTAAACAGCATGGTAATTTGCTTTGGTTATAAAACTAGTCCTAATATGATAGGCATCCAAGAGGGATATAATAAAAACTTTCATATATAGTGCATTGAATACTATGAGAAGTTTGATTCCTTATGATTGTTTTGAGATATGAAGATGGTGATATTAGAGTCATGCTAAGGAATAGTTGTGAATTTGAGAAATACTTGTGTTAAAGTTTGTGAGTCCCGTAGCATGCATGTATGGTGAACCGTTATGTGATGAAGTCGGAGCATGATTCATTTTTTGATTGTCTTCCTTATGAGTGGCGGTCGGGGACGAGCGATGGTCTTTTCCTACCAATCTATCCCCCTAGGAGCATGCGCGTAGTAATTTGTTTCGATGGCTAATAGATTTTTGCAATAAGTATATGAGATCTTTATGACTAATGTTGAGTCCATGGACTATACGCACTCTCACCTCTCCGCCATTGCTAGCCTCTCTTGTACCGCGCAACTTTCGCCGGTGCCATAAACCCACCACATATCCTTCCTCAAAACAGCCACCATACCTACCTAATATGGCATTTCCATAGCCATTCCGAGATATATTGCCATGCAACTTTCCACCGTTCCGTTATTATGACACGCTTCATCATTGTCATATTGCTTTGCATAATCATGTTGTTGACATCGTATTTGTGGCAAAGCCACCGCTCATCATATTTTTATACATGTCGCTCTTGATTCATTGCACATCCCGGTACACCGCCGGAGGCATTCATATAGAGTCATATCTTGTTCTAGCATCGAGTTGTAAATTTTGAGTTGTAAGTAAATAAAAGTGTGATGGTCTTCATTATTAGAGCATTGTCCCATGTGAGGAAAGGATGATGGAGACTATGATTCCCCCACAAGTCGGGATGAGACTCCGGACGAAAAAAAAGGCCAAAAAAAATAAAAAAATGAAAGAAGGCCCATAAAAAAAGGGATAATTGATTTTATACCCTTAGTTGTGTCCCCCTCGTCAGGATTGCCCCTAGTTTCTGAAAACACGTGGTCTTGCCCGACCCACTTTGGCGTCTTGTGCTTTTGCCCTTTGACCGTTTGACCGTCACTTTGAAAACTTCATAACTAATTCATACTAAATCAGAAAAATGAAAATAAGATACCAAAATGTTCGGAAAAACATCACATGTATGTCAATGTCACTTGCATTCATGACAAAAGTGTTGGTAAGTGCCCATCCGAGTTTTAGCTCTTATCATACCACCATTAACAGTAAAATCTAAAAAAGTTCAAAAAATTCAAGAAAAAGTTGGTGGCAAAGAATGGCTAATGTGTTAAGTGCTTGCCAAGTTTCATCGGGGAATGACATTCGTGGAAGTCGTGGAAAAAAAACAATCTATTTTCGAGTGTTGATTGTTTTTTTTGCCACGACTTCCACGAATGTCATTCCCCGATGAAACTTGGCAAGCACTTAAAACTTTTTTCATTCTTTGCCACCAACTTTATTTTTGACTTTTTTGAATTTTTTTAGATTTTACTATTCATGGTGGTATGATAAGAGCTAAAACTTGGATGGGCACTTACCAACACTTTTGTCATGAATGCAAGTGACATTGACATACAGGTGATGTTTTTCCGAACATTTTGGTATCTTATTTGTATTTTTCTGATTTAGTATGAATTAGTTATGAAGTTTTCAAAGTGACGGTCAAACAGTCAAAGGGCAAAAGTACAAGACACCAAAGTGGGTCGGGCAAGACCACGTGTTTTCAAAAACTAGGGGCAATCCTGACGAGGGGGACACAACTAAGGGTATAAAACCAATTATCCCTAAAAAAAGAGAGAAAAGAGAGAAGGGACAATGTTACTATATATCCTCTTTGCCACACTTGTGCTTCAAAGTAGCACCATGATCTTCATGATAGAGAGTCTCCTATGATATCACTTTCATATACTAGTGGGAATTTTTCATTATAGAACTTGGCTTGTATATTCCAATGATGGGCTTCCTCAAAACGCCCTAGGTCTTCATGAGCAAGCAAGTTGGATGCACACCCACTTAGTTTTCTTTTTGAGCGATGATGATATAAGAGCACGATGATACGTCTCCAACGTATCTATAATTTTTGATTGTTCCATGCTATTATATTATCTGTTTTGGATGTTTTATATGCATTAATATGCTATTTTATATGATTTTTGGGACTAACCTATTAACCTAGAGCCCAGTACCAGTTTCTGTTTTTTCCTTGTTTTAGAGTTTTGCAGAAAAGGAATACCAAACAGAGTCCAAACGGAATAAAACTTTCGCGATGATTTTTCTTGGACCAGAAGACACCCAGGAGACTTGGAGTGCAAGTCAGAAGAGCCACGAGGCGGCCACAAGGGTGGAGGGCGCGCCCCCCGACCTTGTGGGCCCCTCGTAGCCCCTCTGACCTAGATCTTTCGCCTATATATACTCTTATACCCCAAAAACATCCAGGGGAGCAACAAAACCACTTTTCCACTGCCGCAACCTTCTGTACCCGTGAGATCCCATCTTGGGGCCTTTTCCGGCATCCTGCCGGATGGGAATTCGATCACAGAGGGCTTCTACATCAACACCATTGCCTCTCCGATGAAGCGTGAGTAGTTTACTTCAGACCTACGGGTCCATAGCTAGTAGCTAGATGGCTTCTTCTCTCTCTTTGATTCTCAATACAAAGTTCTCCTCGATGTTCTTGGAGATCTATTCGATGTAATACTCTTTTGCGGTGTGTTTGCCGAGATCCGATGAATTGTGGATTTATGATCAGCTTATCTATGAATATTATTTGAATCTTCTCTGAATTCTTATATGCATGATTTGATATCTTTGCAAGTCTCTTTGAACTATCGATTTGGTTTGGCCAACTAGATTGGTTTTTCTTGCAATGGGAGAAGTGCTTAGCTTTCGGTTCAATCTTGCGGTGTCCTTTCCCAGTGACAGTAGGGGCAGCAAGGCACGTATTGTATTGTTGCCATCGAGGATAAAAAGATGGGGTTTTCATCATATTGCTTGAGTTTATCCCGCTACATCATGTCATCTTACTTAATGCGTTACTCTGTTCTTATGAACTTAATACTCTAGATGCAGGCAGGAGTCGATCGATGTGTGGAGTAATAGTAGTAGATGCAGAATCGTTTCGGTCTACTTGACACGGACGTGATGCCTATATTCATGATCATTGCCTTAGATATCATCATAACGTTGCGCTTTTCTATCAATTGCTCGGCAGTAATTTGTTTACCCACCGTAATAATTTCTATCTTGAGAGAAGCCTCTAGTGAAACCTATGGCCCCCGGGTCTATTTTCCATCATATAAGTTTCCGATCTACAATTTCCGTTTCCTATTTCTTTTACTTTGCAATATTTACTTTCCGTTCCATAAACCAAAAATACCAAAAATATTACTTTACCGTTTATCATCTGTATCAGATCTCACGTTGCAAATAACCGTTAAAGGATTGACAACCCCTTTATCGCGTTGGGTGCAAGGTTGGTGTTTGTTTGTGCAGGTATTCGGTGACTTGAGCGTTGTCTCCTACTGGATTGATACCTTGGTTCTCAAAAGCTGAGGGAAATACTTACTCTACTTTGCTGCATCACCCTTTCCTCTTCAAGGCAAAAACCAATGCAAGCTCAAGAAGTAGCACACGACACTGACGATGACCGACTTCTAGGCATGGTAACAAGCGGCGCAGGCCCAAGGGCTTGGTAGCTTCAACATGGTGATGCCACGTGGTTGATAAGACGGTGCACACATGGGATATTGAAATCAGCGTGGGACGGGGTAGCATGGCTAGCTATATGGTTTCCTGTTGAAGGAGGGGCAGACTTCACTCGGTGCTGATGGAGGGGAACAGTGTAATGATCTAGAGAATCAAAGTCTAATTCCATGGAAAAAAGTGACGGACATGTTGTTCAGGCTGGAGCTCAATGGTCCGAGGGATACGTGAACTTGACATGTGTCGATTATAATCGATGGTTCTTCAGGGTTAGGGCTAAGGTGGTGTGGGCTAGCTATTGGAAATATGCCCTAGAGGCAATAATAAATTGGTTATTATCATATTTCCTTGTTCTTGATAAAGGTTATTTATTCATGCTAGAATTGTATTGACGGGAAACTTAAATACATGTGTGAATACATAAACAAATACTATGTCCCTAGTGAGCCTCTACTAGACTAGCTCGTTGATCAAAGATAGTTAAGGTTTTCTAACCATAGACATGAGTTGTCATTTCATAACAGGATCATAGTATTAGGAGAATTGTGTGATGGACAAGACCCAACCGTAAGCTTAACATTAGATCGTATCACTTGAGTTTATTGCTATAGCTTTCTTCATGTCAAGTATCTATTCCTAAGACCATGAGATCATGCAACTCCCTGATACCGGAGGAATACCTTGTGTGCTATAAAATGTTACTTCATAACTGGGTGATCATAAAGATGATCTACAGGTATCTTTGAAGGTGCCTGTTGGGTTGGCATGGATCGAGACTGGGATTTGTCACTCCGTGTGACGGAGAGATATTTATGGGCCCTCTCGGTACGACAACATCATAAAGAGCTTGCAAGCAATGTGGCTAATGAGTTAGTCATGAGATCTTGTATTACGGAATGAGTAAAGAGACTTGTCGGTAACGAGATTGAACTAGGTATGGAGATACCGACGATCGAATCTCGGGCAAGTAACATATCGCCAGACAAAGGGAATTGCATACGAGATTAACTGAATCCTTGACATCGTGGTTCAACCGATAAAAGATCTTCATGGAATATGTACGAACCAATATGGGCATCCAGATTCTGCTATTGGTTATTGACCGAAGAGGTGTCTCGGTCATGTCTACATGATTCTCGAACCCGTAGGGTCCGCACGCTTAATGTTCGGTGACGCTAGAGTAATATTGGGATATGCATGTTGGTGACCGAATGTTGTTCGGAGTCCCGGATGGGATCCGAGGCATCACGAGGAGCGCCGGAATGGTCCGGAAGTAAACATTTACATATGGAAAGTTGTTTTCAGGGTTCCAGAAAAAGTTTTAGTTTTTTCGGTATTGTACCGAGAAGCTTCCAGAAGCTTCCGGAAACTTCCAAAAGAGTCCGAAGTCCACCAAGGGTTTCACCACATCCCAAGAGTTAGCATGGGCTGAGGGGAGGTGCCCTGGCCTTATTGGACTAGGCGCACAAGTCCCTCAAGGCCCATGTGGTTTGGGAGAGGTGAAAAGTCCATCTGTGTATGGAAAAAGGAGGGAATTTGACTAGGAGTCCAACTCCTCCCCCTTGGTGCACCCTAGGGCTTGGAGGGCTGGCCACCACGCCCCTCCACCTATATATAGAGGAGAGGGGGCACCCCCAAGAGAACAGACAAGCCCTTGGCCCCCCTCTCTCCTGTTACTTCGTAACTCTTCCGTCTTCCACTACAAAAAAAGACACATCCGTGACATTTTGGGCCGAACGAAATTTTTTCTTTCATCCTTATGACACACTTATGACGATAATTTTGACAAAACCACGTATCATCATAGATGTGGTGGGCTCCTACTTCTATGACAAAAAATCATGACAGAAAATGGGCTTTTCATCATGGGCGGGCCGGGGACGCACCTGCTTGACATTCTTTGGGCCGTCCATGATGGAAAAAATCATGGTAGAAGCGAGGGCGAGGAAAATATCAGGGAGTTCCCAGTTACGGTGGGTGGTCGGGGCCGAGCGATGCACGGAGGTTTGCGCGTTTCTCTCGTACACGTACGTGCTTGTGTGCAAGGCGTTGGGCTCTAACTGAACCCGAGCGCGCGAGGCGTTCGCTTACCGAACCCGAGCGATTGCACTAGCTACCACTACTAGGAAATACCTTATAGATAGAAGCTTAGTAGTAGCGAGGGGTATATGGGCCGCGCTGCTGCTAATTAGTAGTAGCGCGTGGTGTAAACCCACGCTACTACTAAGTTGACAGTAGTAGCGCGGGCTATAAATCCCACGCTACTATTAAGTAAGTGATTCCCACCGTACCCCCGGGATCGGCCATAGTAGTAGCGCGGGGTATAAATCCCATGCTAGTACTAAGTTGATAGTAATAGCGCGGGTTATAAGGCCTATGCTACTACTAAGTAGACCACCCGGACATGCTATAGTTGTAGCGCAGGTGAAACATGCCGCGCTACTACTATTTTGTCGCTAGCTGCGCTGTAACTACAACCGTGTACTTATAAAATACCAATGCGTCCCGTCGCCTCGGTCACTCCCTCCCCCACATCTTCTCCTTATCCGGCCGCTGCGTCCTCATCCTCCTCCACCACTGGATCCGGCCACCGCCAAGGTTTCCCCTCACCCAGCTCAGAGCGGTGATGTACACTACTTCTCCAGCCGCCGGCGAGGTGCGGACGCCGGCCGCTGGCCGACGCGGGGGTTGTGCCGTTCCTTGTGCAGTAACTCACGGTGACCTGCACGTCAGACACCGGCGAGGACGCGGCCGACGCGCTACTCAGCATCTCCCTCCCCGCAGCTCATGTCATCCCCCATCCCGATCGTCTCCCATCCGACCAGCAACAGTGAGCCCCCTCTCCTTCCCGTCTCACTCTTCTTCATGCTCCGTGACAGAAAAATTAACAAGGGAGCCCCATGTTTTTTTGTGTGGTAGATCTCGTCCTACCTAGCTTGGATCCGTGGACGGCGAGTGGATCAGGCAACTTGGATGCCGGTGGCTCCGGCTCATCTCCAACCCAATGCACCGCGTACTAGTTAATGCAAGTGATCAATTGATGTTTGGAGCGTATACATCTCAAAAGTAAACATTTGTGTTGTCTGTCCAGTTAATTAACATGCTGATTAAAATCATAAAATGGAATTGGTGGATTTTAAAAAAAATCTTATTAGTTAGTAGTAGCGCGGGGCAGCATCCTGCGCTGCTGCTATTATCAATAGCGCGTGTGCAACCCACGCTACTACTATCACAACTAGCTGTAGCGCGGGGTAAAAATGCGCTACTGCTAAAATTTAGCTGTAGCGTCGTAGCAGTAGCGCGGGTACCTACGCTACTGCTATGCAAAAAACCTACGCTACTGGTAGTGTTTTTCCTAGTAGTGTATGTTACTGAACCCGAGCGATCGATCCCTTGGCTGTTAACTGAACCCGAGCGATTCCTTCACTACTGCTGCTAACTGAAGCCGATCGAAGCTGCCTCTTGATGAACAGTGGCCGTTATTGGGGGTTGGATGAACAGTTCCTGGTGGGGGTGGATGAACAGGACCCCCGTGGAGGGCTGGTTGAACAGTAGCCGATGGAGGCTAGATGAACAGTAGCTCGTGGATGAACAGTAGCTGGTGGAGGCTGGAGGAAGTCGACGGTGGATGAACAATAGCAGGTGAAGGTTGGAGGAAGTCGACGGTGAATGAACAGTAGCCCGTGGAGGCTGGAGCGAGGCAGTAGACGATGGGTGAACAGTAGCCCGTGGAGTCCCGTTTTGCGGTACGCCACACCCCTCCCGATGAACAGGTCCCCGTTTTGACCGTAGGCGCTCTAACCCAAGTCCATTTCCTCCGTTTTGCGGTACGCCACACCCCTCCCGATCAACAGGACCCCGTTTCGACAATAGGCACTCGAACAGAAGGCCGTTTCCTCCGTTCTGCGGTACGCCACACCCTTCCCGATCAACAGGACCCTGTTTCGACCGTAAGCGCTCCAACAGAAGGCCATTTCCTCCGTTTTGCGGTACGCCAGGCCCCATTTCGGCTGTTCCGTCCAAGCCGGTTGGCTCCCGATGAACATGACTTATTTCGACCTAGTCGGTTGCCTCCCGTTGAACATGACTTATTTCGACCCAGTCGGTTGCCTCCCGATCGATGAACACGACGCTGTTTACTCTGTTCTGACCCAGCCGGTTGGCTGCCGATGAATAGGACGCCATCGCTGCCGTCCGTATGCAAGAGTACGCATTCTAGACCACGCCCGTATGACGTATGTACGGATGTGGCCATATTTTTTGCCCTGTGGCTGTACGTACGTGTACACGATTTAGATGGGACTGCCTTAACTGCTATGTCGGGTGCTCTACTACGACACGTGCCGCTACTTACTCGGCCACGGTTCATACTTGCAGAGAGACCGATCGACCAGTATGTACATACACGTGTGACGCCCCCAGCTCAATCGTGCACTAATCATACACGCAAATGCACATGATCAAGCCTAAGGACTCACGGGAAGATATCACAACACAACTCTAAAACATAAATAAGTCATACAAGCTTTATATTACAAGCCAGGGGCCTCGAGGGCTCGAATACATAAGCTTGCATACAAGTGTCAGCGGAAGCATCAGATATCTGAGTACAGATATGAAACAGAAACAGATAAGCCTCTAGAAAGGCGGGGCAAAACAAAAGCTATGATCGAAAAGCGCATGCCTCCTGCCAGGGACCCTCCGAACCTACTCTTGGTCGTCGGCCAACTCGTAGAAGTATCCACCCTCGGGGTATTAGTAGTAGCGATCGTCGGCGTGGGCGGCTGTATCCGGGGCTCTGTCATCTGGTTGCATCAAATGGATATGGGGGAAAAAGAAAGCAAAGCAACCGTGAGTACTCAACAAGCAAGGATCTACACTACATATGCAACATTATCAAAGAGAGGCTGTATATGTGGACTGGGCTGCAGAAATGCCAGAATAGAGAGAAGGCCTAGTCCTATCGAAGACTAGCATCTTCATCGTCTTCAGCGGTCTTACAGCATTAGAAGAGTGTAGATAGCACAGTATAAAGTAGTAGTAATGTTATCAACCTCACCCAGAGATCCTTTCTCGGCTCCCTGCGAGAAAGCAATCCCAGAGCCATAATGTCTAAGTATCAACCTCGGCCAGAGATCCTTTCTCGACTCCCTGCGAGAAAGCAATCCCAGAGCCACATATCCAGGTATCATCACAGGTATCCAGTTCTAGTTGTATCGATCGGGATACAACTCCGAGTGTCCTTTATCGTAGGACCGGCTATCCATAGATGTTTTCTTCCCTGCAGGGGTGCACCAACTTACCCACCACGCTCGCTTAACTCTGGCCGGACACACTTTTCTGGGTCATGCCCGGCCTCGGGTAAACGATACACCGCAACCCTACCTACAGCTCAGCAGAGAGGTCCCCATCGGTCTATACCCTAACCGCTCAGGGGTCTTGGGCCATCGCCCTATGCACTCCGGGTCGATGTGTGCAGGGTCGGGACGAGCACCACCTCAGTCCTGGATGGCACTGGCCCGGCCCGACCACGAGGCTGAACTGGACGTCTGACAGAGCTTTCGGCTGATGCTATGATGCAGAGTGCCCATAACTCTTCCCACGTGATGGTTAGTACTATCAGGCCAGAGGCCTGCTCGGATCAAATATCCAAATCGTTGGCGGACTAGGGGCTTGCGGTAACGAGCAGAGACTCACGATCGATGTGACTTAATCGCCCCATCTCGAGGACTTGCGGCAAGGGCTAAGAATGCCCGGCCACGTCTCGTATTCATATCTCGGGCAACCTCCAGGTCAATCCGTCTCCACAACACTCGCCACTTAGGCTCAAGCGGGTACCCCTCAGGGTCGACCTGCCTTTCCAAGTAACAGTGTAAAGTCCAAGTATCCGTGTGTCCATAACATCAGGGGAATCTGAGGTATCAGCCTTGTTGGATTCCTACTTGATGTATCCGTCAAGGTGAACTCGGAGGAATCACCCTCGATGGGTTCACACTTGATGTGTTGCACAACAGCGTCGATATCGAAAGCGGTGAAGGAGGAATCACCCTCAGTAACCACAACCGATGAACTAACCTACCAGATTAACATCAGAAGTGCTGACGAGGTATCACCCTCGGCACTCGATAGTAACCAAGTAGCGGCGTACAACTAAGGGGGGGGGGGTGATGTGCGGTGCCGGGGCCTGGTCGTCAATCCCGTTAACCGAGTCTTCTGATAATCCAGCGGGGCATTCGGGACAAGTGGGGTCACTGATAGGTCTCTACCCAGCCTATACTAGACAGTTTAGGATAAGCAGGTAAGGTATCAATAGCAGGTTACAATAAACAGGCTATGCATCAGAATAGGTAAAGCAGTAGCAGCATCATTTCTAATGCAAGCATGAGAGAGAAAGAATAGGCGATATCGGTATGCTCAAGGGGGGTGCTTGCCTGGTTGCTCGGCGGCAAAGGCAAGGTCGTCAACGGTGGCATCGGGCTCCTGAGCTGCGTCGGTCTTGGGGACGACGTCGGTGTCGGGGTCTACCGAGAGAGAAGAGGGGGAAGAAACAGTAAATATAAAGCAAACAAGAGCATGACATGACAATACACAAAGCTAGGGGTGTTTTGACGCGGTGCTACACGATATAGGTGAAGAGGGAAAACATCCGGGAATGTTTTCCTGAAGTTTGGCATTTTCGGACAGATGAACCAGAGGGCGACGGTTGCAGGTTCGCTATGCTAGGGACGCGTGACATATGAACGGACTGCGTATTTGGATTCGTCATATTTTTCTGAGCAACTTTCATGTACAAGGTATTTTCATCCGAGTTACGGATTATTTTATATGATTTTTCAAAGTTTAAATGAATTCTGGAAATTCTGGATTTAATTTTAATTCAAAAATATATTAATTACTAATTTCTATGGGTACACCGGAGTGTACCCATCAGTTTGCTCATGTGGCTGACCAGTGGGTCCAGTCAACTGCTGACTAGGACTTGACTGGTCAACTTTGACTAGTCAATGGGCCAAATGGGACCCAACTGTCATTGGCTGCTAGTGTTAACAATTTTCAGTTAAACTAAAATAGTTAATTAGAGTGATAGGGCCCAGTGGTCAGTGGCAGAGGGTTAATTAGCAGGGTTTTTATTTAATCAAATAGTCTAATTAGTGGGTTAGTCCCTAATCTAAACAGAGAGCCGGCCCTACACTCACACACACACGTGCACACACACAGTACACTCACACACACCACGCTGCACACACACACCACAGCCATGGCCATGGCCATGGCAGTACCGGCAGCAGCAGGCAGCACGGCAAAAGGGCAGCAACAGCGGCTGGCTAGCAGGGGCAGCAGCTAATAAGCATTAGCAGCCATTGCGAGGAGCAGCGGCAGGGGCAGGCAGCAGCAGCAGCTACAAGTGGCAGCAGCAGGCAGCGCAACAGCAGTAGTAGCAGCAGACGCGAGCGGCGGCGAACGAGCGTAGGCGCGCATGAGCACGGGCAGCTGCGGAGAGGCGGCAATGCGGGCGAGCAGGCGGGCGCGGGCGCGGCCCGCAGAAGGAGCACACACGAGCAGCACGAACGCAGAGCGAAGCAGGGGCGTGTACGCGTACACTGAGCTTCGGCCATGGCGGCCGCCGACTCGTATAGGTGACTACGGCGACGGATCTAGACCAGGGTGAGGGGTATTCGAAGGAGGAGCTCACTGCGATGCCGATGCGTGGTCGGAGAGGCCGGGGGTGGACCGGAGCGGCGGCAAACGGCGACGAACAACGGCGATGTACGCGATGGGAAAGATCCCGATGGCGACCGTACGGGGTGGCTTCGCTCGGCTCGGTGCTTGGGGATGACGGAGTCGATGATGGCGGTCCTCCTGGACATCTTCTTATGGCGCGGGGAGCACCGTGGCCGTGACGACGATGACGTCCATGGCGGGCGCGAGCTCGGGTCCATTTGGATCGACGAACACGAGCGAGAGAGAGGGGGGGAAACGCGGCTAGGGTTCGTCTACAGGGTAGGGGGGTTCTTATCCATCTCTAGGACGAGCGGATGGTCGACACGAACGCCATCGGAGGCGTGGACGGGCGTGCCACGGCCACGCCATGGCCTCTGCTTCCTCTCTGTACGGAGGAAGGAGAGGGCTTGTGGTGGGTTGGGCTGTGTACTGCAGCATTGGGCTACAAGTGCACAGTGTAGCTTTTCGATTTCCCATTTCTTTTTCTGTTTCCTATTTTATTTACTGTTTTGCCTTTTAATTCTATATACTAAATGAATTTAGTCACACGTGAAACTTTGCACACAAATACCATGCAGTGTGAAGACCTAGCACAAAATGTTTCAATTTATTTTGAGAAGTATAAGTATTTGTTTATTTTGAAAAGGCCAAAATTTAAAGCTGCTGGTACTGTTTTAAAATGAAAGAGGATATTTTTGGAGTTTCAAAAATGTTGGTTTTATTTTCATAATAGCTTTGGAAATTTTTGCAATATCATCAACATTTTAGTTTCCGATTTGGAACAACTTTTATTTTCACTTCATATTTGAATTGGAATTTAAAGTGAGATATGATTCAAGTGATGATCAAGCACTGTTAATCCTGGTGACCTGGCATTATCAAGAGGGTGATTACTGTGCTTAATACAGTGGGGTGTTACAATTTCACTGTTAATCCTGGTGACCCTGCATTATCAAGAGGGTGATTACTGTGCTTAATACAGTGGGGTGTTACAATTCTCCTCCACTACAAGAAATCTCATCCCGAGATTTAAGTGGGGAAGTAAAGGGGTATAGGGACGGAGGCCTGGAAGGATTGGCATCCGGTAATTGTCTTAGGGAAGGAGATTTTAGAAGCACCAGGAAATGCACCGAGAGTGCTATAAGGGGGCCCAACAAGTTTCAACCGGGTAGGCATCCCGCTGATGACTAAAACAGGTGATGAAGGGGTTCAGAGCAATGAAGAATAATGCTTCCTCTGATACCGGAATCAAACATGGTGAGGAAGTTAGCTCGTGAATTACATACGAAGCCAAGTTCAAGGAATATTTCGGAATCAAGGTTGTACAGGAGAGTCAGGTTTCGATCCTGTGGAACGGTGGGTTTTGGGCCCACCATGTGGGTTAAAAGCAGGAAGGGTGCTAACATTTTGCACAGTAATGAGAGCAAGGCAGGTCAGAGAATATCTTGTCAGTTATGTTGGTAACAATGTTGGTTCCAAGGGCGAGGGACGAAGAGAACCATTTTCCTGCTCGTTAAAATGAGGCGGACCAATAAGGCAAAGTTCTCGTCCATCGGGGGTTACCGGAATGTCATCAACAATAGTAACAGGGTCTCACTGACAAGGTTGTACATTGAGGTGTTTTCATAAGTAGGGAATTATTTTTGCTCATATCATATAGATCACAAGAAAAGTTTAACAAACCAATGGAAAGGAAAAATGATTAATTGATTATTCAAATTACCCAATAGGAAGGAAGATGTGTTTATACACAAGAACTGGGAGTATATCCTTTCCCATGCAAAGCGGAGCACGATATACATGATAGGACAGCAAGTTCAAAAGTATTTAGACCAAGGGGCGAGGGAAGAATCATGATATTACCCACACAATGGGGTGTGGATAACAGATCAAGAAACATGTAGCATTGCGCTTCCACATGTTCTCAATGATATCCGGAATACCACCGTCATGCTTCGAGGTAGCAATAACATGGTGTTTCAAGTAAAGATAATGGTGAAGCAAAAGGTTATTGGAACCACAGGTACGACACAAGCTCGAAATCAAGTTTGTTGTTCAAGGTGAAATGATAAGATGAGAGGAACGACGTAAGCTTCGCTCATCCTCGAAAATTGTGCTCCGGGAAGAAGGGCCAGGTTGCACATTTAGAATTTAGCACGACAAGCAAATAACTGATCAGGCTAGGAATGATGTGATGGAGTATCCAACTCCCCAGCAACAAAGTACTAGGAGTGCTGAATCACCGAGCGGAATTGATTCATTGTTCGGTGGTCTTGATTGAAGACAACCCAGAACCCATGGAGTGACTATGACAGGGAAAGGTATCACTCCATCGGAAAATTCATAGAACGTAGTACAATAGGATGATATCCTCGAGATAGTAGGGGGGTAATGCTCGAGGTAGTTCAGTATAGAGGTTGGACAGGTATATCGATTCGCAGAAGACAAGTGCTTTAGCTTGTCCACGAAATGGGATCAAAGAAGAACAATCATGGTCGGAACCACGATTGCAAAGTATCAATTCTCAGATACAAGATGAATTTGTATCAAGGAAATATTTTTTTTTACGAGTAGCTTCCATGATAAGTTCTACATCGGGTCCATGGGCGTGAACACAAAGGTTCAAGGTCAACTCCCACTTCTTCAATGCATAACCTTTCATTCACTTCTCGCTTTCGAAGAAATTGTAGGGTTAAGAATTTATCTGACGAAACGCCAGTAGAGTATAACCCGCATAAATTTTGGGTTCACATGTTCTCGGGGAAAAGCATAGGTTCAACCCATCGGGATATTTTTACGAAGCTATACAACACACTAGCAGGAGCGACGGATACACGCTCGAAAGCAAAGGGTTGGCGATACGGAGTAGATGATACAATTTGCCCGAGACATTTTGTATCAGGGGAAAGTTGTCAATGATTTAAAATACGAAGGAGCTGCCGGATAGTAATCCACCAAAAGATCAGATGGTCCGCAAAGGACCTGATGTGAGTATCGGTACTCAACCAGAGGAAGAAGGATGCAAAGGCATCAGATTATAGAAACAGCTGAATAATTCGGTGTTCAGATGCAAAAGAATTATGATTTCCAATGTAACACCCCTGTGTAATAGCCACTGTGACACTCTGTTAATTATGCCAAGTCATCTCCATTTGCAGTGCCTAATCACTTTGGTTAAGAATTCAATTCAAATTCTATTCTGAAATTCAACTCAAAACTCAAAAGTGAAATATGAAGTTGCTCAAACACTGTTGGAAAAATGTTCACTAAGCAACAAATAATCCAGAAGCAATTATAAAAATATTAACAAAGATGAATGAGTTAGCTAAGTGACTCAAACTACATGAAACAGCACCAAAACAGCACTATTTAATCCATTTATAATAATATCAAATTCAAATAACATTCTACTTTACCCAAACAAGTTTTTGGTGACAAGTAATATTGCATTGTAATATTTGGGCCAAGTCCCACATTTTGCAAAATAGCAAAAGTGGCCTAACTATTACAAAGCAGAAAAGAATAAATGGAAACAGAAGAAAGAAATAAAAGAAAAGGAAAAGGCCACTGTGCACTGGCCCAAGTGCACAGTGCCTGGAGCCCAACTCACCTGGCCCATTCCCCTCTCTCTCCTTCATCGTGTCGGCCGCTCCCTGGCCGAGCGCGCGCGCGCCGGCGAGGCGACAGCACGACGACGGCCTCGATGCCCACCGACAGGGAGGAGATAAGGCGAGCCTCCATTCGTTCCCCCAGGTCCTCCCCGTCATTTCCCCCATCTCTCCCTCGCTCTCTAGCGCTCACGCTCGCCTCTCCCCTCTGTCCCGACGCGGTCGCCGCCTTGCATCGGTCGTCCTCGCGGTCACCGGCGCCCTTCTGCTCCTCCGCTGTGTCCAAGCGAAGCGCCGGCCTCCGCCTCTTCTTCCTCGACCGAAAGCTGGAGCTGGGGAGCCCTGCTGCTGACGGATTCGTCGTCGTCCCCGTCTCCGGCTGCCGCATCTGCTCCGTCGACCACGGTCTCTCCCTGCAGCTACTAAGCTTCCGAAGGCCTCCGTGCGCCACTCGGTGAGCTCATCCACCCTGCTTCTCTCCGTTCGCATCCTCGCGCACCGTAGCTAGCTGACGGCGCGCCCGTACTCTGTTCGCCGCCGACGAGCTCGTGGCCGTCACCACAGCCGCTGTCGTGCTCGCCTGAGCGCGTCACCGTGCTCCTGGAGCTCGTGCGAGTCCGACGCACACATGCACGCGCCCGTTTGCGCCTCCTAGCTCCATACCCATCGGGTGCCCGAATGCGCCTCCACCTTAGCTCGCCGCCGACGCCCTTCTGGTGACCAATTGGTCACGGGGTCGGGCCCATTTCGCTCAGCGCGTCGAGTGTAGCCTCGCTAGCCTCGCCGTTCGCTCGCTTGTGTGCTATTGCCCCGATTCCGTCATCGTCCGAACTCCGGCGACCGCCACGCGCGTTGCCGCCGTCGCTGTAGAGCCCCTCCGGCGACGCCTCTGCCACCGTTCGATGCGGCCTGCTCCGCTCGTTCGAATGCGCCCTTCCCCGCGCGAAATGGATGCCCGTAGATGAATTCCGGCCGTCTCACGAGCCACGCCTCCGCGAAAACGTGCTCGCCGGCGTTTAAACGCCGGCCGGCCAACGTGGCTGGATAGGGCCACCGTCTGGGTCACTGAACCGTGGGCCCAGGGGCCCCCGTTGACTAGTTGACCAAGTCAACTGCGTTGACGTGGCAGCTACGGTCACTGACATGTGGGTCCCCCCTCGGCTAATTAACCTAATAAATGATTTAATAAATAAAAACTAATTAGATTAACCTAATTACCCACTAACGTATGGGGCCCACCCCTATAATTAGCCTAATAAGTCAGTTTAATTCACTGTTAAAGGTAACAGAGGCTGACATGTGGGTCCCACTGGACCCACATGTCAGGTTTGACTCTGGCCAGCCGGTTTGACTCGCTAACGTCATAGCTGACGTCATATATCACTTTCTATTAAATAAATAAATTCCAGAGAATCATTTAAATCTTTGGAAATTCATAACTTTTAATCCGTAGCTCCGATCGAAAAACTTTGTACATGAAAGTTGCTCAGAACGACGAGACGAATTTGATCGTGTCATCTGTTTCGATACCGAAACCCTCTATGTAGGAGAACCCATAACTTTCCGGCCGTATTCGGTAGGTGAATAGTGCATATACACTGGATAATAAATCCAACTTTAATCCTAAAATAACTAAAATGCCTTAGACATACTTTAGGCAACCCTGCACTGTATCTTAGCATAGCATGCCCTGTATTGCATTGTTTGTTGTGCATTTATATGTTTCTTCCCCCTCTTCTCTCTCGGTAGATCCCGACGTTGACGTAGCTCCCGAGGCCGATGCCGCTCAGGAGCCGGATGACACAGTTGACGATCTTGCCCTTGCCGCCGAGCAAACAGGCAAGCACCCCCATTTTGAGCATTTTGATATCACCTACTCTCTTCTCTCTTATGCTTGCATTAGAAGTTACTCCTGCTGCTGTTATCCTATGTCTGCTGCATAGCCTGATTATTGTAACCTGCTATTATTACCTGCCTATTTATCCTAAACTGTTCAGTATAGTTTGGGTAGAGACCCAGCAGAGACCCCACATTATCCTGACTGCCCCGCTGGATCATCAGAAGACCCGATCAACGGGATCGAAGACCAGGCCCCGACATCGCACATCACTTCCCCTTAGTTGCTCGACACTACTGGGTTACTATCGAGTGCCGAGGGTGATACCTCATCAGCACTTCTGATGATAACCTTGTAGGTTAGTTAATCGGGCGTGGTCAGCGAGGGTGATTCCTCCTACACCACCCCCGATAACGACAACGTCGCGTAACTCCTCAAGCGTGGACCTCGAGGGTGATTCCTCCTTCGTTCACCTTGATGATAACATCAAGTGGGACTCCATCGAGGGTGATTCCTCAGGGTTCCCCTTGGTGCCAGACACACGGATACTTTGGTTACTATGACTGAACACTGAACCATGATACTAAAGACGGGTCGGCCCTGAGGGGTACCCGCGCGAGCTTAATTGCGAGTGATTTGGAGTCGGGTTGACCTGGAGGGTGCCCGCGAGATAAATACGAGGTGTGGCCGGGCATTCTTAGCCCTTGCCGCAAGTCCTCGAGATGGGGTGATGGGGTCACATCTTTCGTGAGTCTATGCTCGTTACCGCGCGCTCCTAATCCACTAACGGTTTGGATATTTGATCCGAGGGGCCTCTGGCCTGATAGCACTAACCATCACTTGGGCATAGTATGGGTGTCCTGCGTCGTATACATCAGCCGAAGCTTATTTGACGTCAGTAAGGAGCGGCGCACACCGAGTTGGACTGGGAACGCAACCGCGCTTGTATAAGGGGTTGCTAGGTCTGCTCACGGTGGCCTCGTAACGTGCAGGAGTTCCCGGGGCGATGGCGCAAGACCCCTAGGGGCATAGGTTAGTCCGGCATGCTGACCTCTCTGTTAAGTGTTCGGTCGGGTTGCGGCATATCGTTTGGCCGAGGCCGGGCATGACCCAGAAAAGTGTGCCCGGTCGGAGTTAATCGAGCGTGGTGGGTAAGTTGGTGCACCCCTGCTGGGAAGAAACAATCTATCGATAGCCTGTCCTATGGTAACGGACACTCGGAGTTGTATCTCGATCGGTACAACTAGAACTTGAGATGATAACTAGACAGTATGGCTCTGGAATTGCTTTCTCTCAGGGAGTCGAGGAAGGATCTCTGGGCAAGGTTGATAACATTACTAGTACTTTACATTATGTTAATCTGCACTCTTCTAATGCTGCAAGACCGATGAAGATGCTAGTCTTCGATAGGACTAGGCTCTCCCCTCTATTCTGGCATTTCTGTAGCCCAGTCCACATATACAGCCACCCTTTGATAATGCTGCATATGTAGTGTAGATCCTTGCTTGCTGAGTACTTCGGATGAGTACTCACGTTTGCTTTATTTTGTTTTTCTCCCCTTATCCAATTGACGCCGCCAGATGACGGAGCCCCTGAGTCTGCTGCCCCTGTCGACGACTACGGCTACTACTACTACCCTCCCGGCGAGTACTACTACGAGGAGCCGACCGATGACCAGGAGTAGGTTCGGAGGGATCTAGGCAGGAGGCCTACGCCTTTCGATCATAGTGTTTTTATTTTGCCCTGCCTTCTTAAAGGCCTATCTCTGTTTCTGTAATATATCTATACTCAGATATCTGATGCTTCCGCTGACACTTGTATGCCATCGAGCTATATATTCGAGCCCTCGAGGCCCTGGCTTGTAATATAAAGCTTGTATGACTTTATTTATGTTTTAGAGTTGTGTTGTGATATCTTCAAGTGAGTCCTTAGGCTTGATCGTGTGCATTTGCGTGTATGGTTAGTGCACGATTAAGCCGGGGTCGTCACAGGTTGGTATCAGAGCCGACTGCCTCTAGGAATCCCCCTATCCAATTCCTTGGCCGAAGTTGAGTCTAGTAACCAAAAACTATTTTACTAACTTGGCTGTGTGGCTTACGGGCCCACGTCGCCAACTGGGTGGTATTAGGATCTTTTACTCCTCGACCTTTACTCTGGACTCTGATCTCTCTCCTATTCGGGTTTAATAAATTTACTAACACCGACACTTAGGATCTCGTAAATCCCGTCCACCCGGAGAGCTGGATTTCTGTGCGATTTCCCTGTCATTGATCTGATTAGTCTGATAATCATTTCCTTTCCATTGTTTTGTTTAACCTTTCTCTTCAAGATCTTTGATGATTCTCCTTGTCAAATGACAATCCTAAATTTCATTTATTTCAGATGGATCGTCTGTTTCCACCGCGCCCTACGACGCAGCTTGTGCTTCGCACTTGGGCTCATGATGCCCCTGGGTTTCCAGCTGTTCTGATCGCTCTCTTGACCAGACTGGGCTACCGCTGGTACCCTGAGTACATGGTCTATGAGGTTTACCGCGAGTTCAACCAGGAGCAGTACTATGCTGATGTTCGCATCTATGATCAGCGAGATGACTCAGACACCGAGCTGTACCTTTTCCACGGTATCGGCGTGACGATTGAGATGGCAGTCCATGATGCCGCCTACTTTGCTGTCGCACGTCTCCGAGGAGAGCACAGTGCTAGCTTGGATGACTCTGAGTTCCGATACATTCCGTATGCCCCGGCTGGAGATGCTACTGGATACTACACAGCTACCTGTGCCCCGTACGAGCCTCGTCGCTACGATCCGCGAGTTCTGATTCAGTGTACTCAGGCTCTGGATCGCACTGTTCGGGCTCTGGCTGTCGAGTTGTTTGCCTCTCGAGTACGACTCTACGAGGCTATGACGCAGTTGCTACCAGCTTTTCATGCAGGGATACATCCAGAGCATATCCTTTACCCGCGCAGGACCGAGATACCACCAGGGATCGATTGGCCTGCTGTGGGAGGTCACACACCTGCACGTGGACCTCTTCTTTCAGCTCGAGACTGGGTTCTGCATCAGAGTGCACATGGAGCGCAGGATCCTTCCGCGATGAATGTCCGTCGCCCGCACTTGCAGCTACCCCGTTTCAGTGGTTTTCTCCGACGTTGATGTAGCCTTTGCTATGTCTCGTTGTGTACTTTCTTACCGCGTGCCTGCGTGCCGCCTAGTATGTCTAGCTTTTGAATTTGCACCGTTATGCTGCCCGAATGTAACCGACTCTGTATGGATCTGTATGACTTAATGACTGCTAATAAGCATCAGTTGTACTACTTAAATTCCATCGCGTTACATCATGCATGTTGCTAAACACTCGCAATGGCTTCTGCTAAACTACCCCTATTGAATTTAGCAGGATGGGTGATAACAATCCACCACCGCCGCCACCGCCTGATTATATGGCAGCGATGATGCAACCGTTTGAATTGAACCGTCAGTTCATGCAAGGGGTGATCGATCAATTCCCCCGACCCAATGCCAACCAGCAACCAGCTTCAATAATGCTACCAGAGTTTGTCCGCCTCAACCCAGTGACATTCCACAACGCAGTTAATCCGCTGGATGCCGATGATTGGCTGCGTGACATCTTCTATGATATGGAGTCAGCTGATGTTCCCCCTGTCAGCTATGTCACCTTTGCGACATACTTCCTGAAGGGACCCGCCGCTCAATGGTGGGCGACTCACCGACAGACCCTACCTCCTGGGACTGTCGTTACCTGGGTGCAGTTCAAGACTGCTTTTCGCGCCGGCTATATTCCTCAAGCAGTTATAGCACGCAAGAAGGCTGAGTTCCGCAACTTTGTTCAAGGCAACAAGACTGTAGAAGTCTAACAGCGCGAGTTTCTTGACTTGTCTCGCTATGCTGAAGAAGACATCCCCACTGATGCTCGTAGATAGGAGAAGTTCCGTGAAGGGCTACACCATGACATTCAGCTAGCCCTGCTCATGCAAGACTTTCCTGACTTTGCCACTTTGGTGAACAAGGCTATCATGGTCGAGACTGGTCTGAAGAAGCACAAGGAAGCGACCAGACGCACTCGTGAAGCGGGCTCATCTTTGGACTCGTCTTCCCAGAAGTGCCGCATATGGCTTCCGCAGAGTATGTATCGTCCAGCAGCTCCAGTGTACAGGCCTGCATGTGCTGCACCTCGTCTGCCTCCTCCACCGCCGAGGCAGCCTCTTCGAGCTCCACCACCTCGAGCTCCTGCACCACGTCCAGACAGTGGACTCTGCTTCAAGTGTGGCCAGCCAGGTCACCGTGCCAGAGACTGTTTTCAGAATCAGAATCAGTTAGCTCTTCCTTCTGCTGGCCGTGGTAATGGCCGTAGAATTCCTCAGCAGCGTAACAACAATGCCAGACCTTATGGTCGTGGGCAGGCCTATCATGTCAACATGAGTGAAGACCCAGACCAACCAGCTACAGTCATGGGTACACTACTTGTTAATTCAGCACCAGCTTCTATTTTATTTGATTCAGGAGCATCTCATTCATTCATGTCAGAGCATTTTGCACGCATGCATGACGTTAAGTGTGAGTACATGAACACACCTTTAGTGGTACATACTCCCGCGGGCGGATGTCAAACCTCCGTGGTTAGTTATAATGTTCCCATTGAAATCGAAGGATTGGAGTTCCGCGCGTCTCCCATTATCCTGAAGTCTTCCAAAATTGACCTTATATTGGGAATGGATTGGTTAAAGGCTCATTACGCCTCAATCAATTGTGCTAGTAAAGTTGTACACCTCCTACATCCCTCAAATGAGTTAGTGAATTACCATGCTCACCTCACTCAGAACGCCGAGGCTCAGATTTATGCCTTGAATGCGTTGAACGCTTCTTCGCTTGAGGGGATCAAAAACGTTCCAGTTGTCTGTGAATTCCAGGATGTCTTTCCAGAAGAACTTCCAGGAATACCCCCTGTTAGAGCTGTCGAGTTTGTTATCGACTTGAAGCCTGGCACTACTCCTATTGCGAAGCATCCTTACAAGATGCCTCCGCACCACCTTCTTGAGCTTAAGGAGGAAATTGATAAATCACTTAAGAAGGGCTTCATCCGTCCTAGTTCCTCTGCCTGGGGAGCACCTTCTCTCTTTGTCAAAAAGAAAGATGGTACGAATAGGTTGGTTCAAGATTACCGTCCTATCAACCAGGCAACCATTCAGAATAAATATCCGCTTCCCCGGATCAATGATTTGTATGATCAACTTGCTAGATCTTCGGTGTTCTCTAAACTCGACTTGAGGTTGGGTTATCACCAGATCCGTGTCCGTGAAGAGGATATTCCGAAGACCGCTTTCGTTACTCGTTATGGCTCCTATGAATACACCTTCATGTCATTTGGCCTAACAAATGCACCAGCTACATTCTCCCGTCTGATGAATTATATATTCATGGATTACCTCAACAAGTTCATCGTGGTATATCTGGATGATATTCTGGTATATTCGAAGAATAAGGAAGAACATGCCAAACATCTTTGCCTTGTTCTAGAGAGGCTTCGAGAACACAAGTTGTATGCCAAGTACTCCAAATGCGAATTCTGGCTTTCTGAAGTGACCTACCTTGGACATGTGATTTCCAAGGATGGTATTGCCATTAACCTGAAGCGTGTTTAGGCTATTCTTGACTGGACTCCTCCGAAGAATGCCAAGCAAGTGAGAAGTTTTCTTGGCCTTGCAAGTTATTGCCGTAGATTCGTCGAGAACTTTTCCAAGATTGCCAAGCCCCTGACTAATCTGCTCCACAAAGGCGTTAAGTTTGAGTGGACAGACAAGTGTCAGGAGAGTTTCCAGACCCTCAAGGACAAGCTTACTTCTGCTCAAGTGCTTGCTCCTCCTGATTCTCGCAAGTGATATATTGTGACGCTTCTCGTCAGGGATTAGGCTGTGTCCTAATGCAAGAGCGTAAAGTAATTGCATATGCCTCGCGACAGTTGCGTCCGCATGAAGAAAACTATCCAGTGCATGATCTCGAACTCGCTGCTGTGATCTATGCTTTGAAGTAGTGGTGACATTACCTTCTTGGTAACCGGTGTGAGATTTATACCGATCATCAAAGTCTGAAGTATTTGTTCACTCAACCGGATCTTAATCTCCGTCAACAGCGATGGTTGGAAACAATTATGGACTATGACTGTGGTATTTATTATACCCCTGGCAAGGCTAATGTGATGGCTGATGCCTTGAGCCGCAAGTCCTATTGCAACAACCTCATGGTTAAGCAAGCTCAACCTCAGCTATATGAAGAACTGCTCAAGTTGAACGTCTGTATCATTCCGCAGGGTTCTCTTAATAACCTTGTAGTACAACCAGATCTTGAGAAGGCTGTAAAGATTGCGCAAGCCAAAGATGCCGAAGTAGATCTGATGAAGAAAGAACTTCACCTTGATAAGTACATGGATTTCTCAATTACTGAAGATGGAACATTGTATTTCAGAGACCGCATTGTGGTACCTCGTTTCGAGCTTATGACGGACAAGGTCATGAAGGAGGCTCATGATACACCGCTGTCTATCCATCCGGGTAGCACCAAGATGTATCGGGATCTTCGACAGAGGTACTGGTGGTCTAGAATGAAACAGGACATTGCTCGATATGTTGCTGAATGTGATGTATGTCGTCGCGTGAAAGCAGAACATCAAAAGCCTGCTGGAATTCTTCAACCACTCCCTATTCCTTTGTGGAAATGGGATAAAGTGCAAATGGATTTCATAACTGGTCTACCCAAGCCTCAGAAGGGTCACGATGCTATTCTTGTCGTCGTCGACCAACTTTCCAAAGTTGCACATTTTCTGCCTGTCATGGAGACTATCACTGCTAGTCAGTTAGCAGAACTTTACATCTCCAGAATTGTTTCACTCCACGGTATTCCGAAGGAGATCAGTTCGGACCGTGGCAGTCTTTTCATGTCCAAGTTCTGGGAAAGTTTCCAAGAAGCTATGGGAACTCACATTACCTGGAGTTCAGCATATCATCCACAATCCCAAGGCCAAGTTGAGCGAGTTAACCAAGTGCTTGAAGATATGCTTCGGGCTTGTGTTATATCGTTCGGTAAGAAGTGGGAAGAATCTCTCTCGTTTGCCGAATTCTCTTATAATAACAGCTATCAAGCCAGCTTGAAAATGGCCCCCTTCAAAGTGCTATACGGGCGTAAATGTCGAACCCCTCTGAATTGGTCAGAAACTGGGGAACGACCTCTCGTGGGACCGGACATTATTCAACATGCCGAAGAACAAGTCAGAATTGTCCGAGGTAATCTCAAGGCGGCTCAGGACCGCTAGAAGAGCAACTATGATCACAAACGTTGGGGTCTGACCTATCAACCAGGTGATCAAGCTTATCTTCGTGTCACTCCTATAAAGGGCACTCGTCGTTTCGTTATCAAGGGCAAGCTAGCTCCTCGCTATATTGGTCCTTTCCGCATCGTGGCTAGACATGGACAGGTGGCATATAAATTGGAGTTGCCACCGCAATTCGCTCATATCCACGACATCTTCCATGAGTCACAACTTCGTAAATGCTTCAAGGAATCTCCACACCGCGCAGTGGATCACGAGATACTCCAGTTGCAAGATGATCTTTCTTATAAGAAGCATCCCATCCGCATTCTCGATGAAGCTGAACGTCGAACTCGTCAGAAGATGACCAAGTTCCTGAAAGTGCAGTGGTCGAATCACACTGAAGATGAAGCCACTTGGGAACGCGAGGATCATCTTCGGGAAGAATATCCCGACCTCTTTCCTTCTACCTCCTAAATTCTCAGGACGAGAATTTCTTTTAGAGGAGGAGAATTTGTAACACCCCTATGTAATAGCCACTGTGACACTCTGTTAATTACGCCAAGTCATCTCCATTTGCAGTGCCTAATCACTTTGGTTAAGAATTCAATTCAAATTCTATTCTGAAATTCAACTCAAAACTCAAAAGTGAAATATGAAGTTGCTCAAACACTGTTGGAAAAATGTTCACTAAGCAACAAATAATCCAGAAGCAATTATAAAAATATTAACAAAGATGAATGAGTTAGCTAAGTGACTCAAACTACATGAAACAACACCAAAACAACACTATTTAATCCATTTATAATAATATCAAATTCAAATAACATTCTACTTTGCCCAAACAAGTTTTTGGTGACAAGTAATATTGCATTGTAATATTTGGGCCAAGTCCCACATTTTGCAAAATAGCAAAAGTGGCCTAACTATTACAAAGCAGAAAAGAATAAAATAAAACAGAAGAAACAAATAAAAGAAAAGGAAAAGGCCACTGTGCATTGGCCCAAGTGCACAGTGCCTGGAGCCCAACTCACCTGGCCCATTCCCCTCTCTCTCCTTCATCGTGTCGGCCGCTCCGTGGCCGAGCACGCGCGCGCCGGCGAGGCGACGACACGACGACGGCCTCGACGCCCACCGACAGGGAGGAGATAAGGCCGAGCCTCCATTTGTTCCCCCTGGTCCTCCCCGTCATTTCCCCCATCTCTCCCTCGCTCTCCAGCGCTCGCGCTCGCCTCTCCCCTCTGTCCCGACGCGGTCGCCGCCGTGCATCGGCCGTCCTCGCGGTCACCGGTGCCCTTCTGCTCCTCCACTGTGTCCAAGCGAAGCGCCGGCCTCCGCCTCTTCTTCCTCGACCGAAAGCTAGAGCTGGGGAGCCCTGCTACTGACGGATTCGTTGTCGTCCCCATCTGCAGCCGCCGCATCTGCTCCATCGACCACGGTCTCTCCCTGCAGCTACTAAGCTTTCGAAGGCCTCCGTGCGCCGCTCGGTGAGCTCATCCACTCCTGCTTCTCTCCGTTCACATCCTCGCGCATCGTAGCTAGCTGACGGCGCGCCCGTACTCTGTTCGCCGCCGACGAGCTCGTGGCCGTCGCCACAGCCGCTGTCGTGCTCGCCTGAGCGCGTCACCATGCTCCTGGAGCTCGTGTGAGTCCGACGCACACACGCACGAGCCCGTTTGTGCCTCCTAGCTCCATACCCATCGGGTGCCCGAATGCGCCTCCGCCTTAGCTCGCCGCCGACGCCCTTCCGGTGACCAATTGGTCACGGGGTCGGGCCCATTGTGCTCAGCGCATCGAGTGTAGCCTCGCTAGCCTCGCCGTTCGCTCGCTTGTGTGCTACTGCCCCGATTCCGTCATCATCCGAACTTCGGCGACCGCCGCACGCGTCGCCGCCATCGCTATAGAGCCCCTCCGGCGACTCCTCTGCCACCGTTCGATGCGGCCTGCTCCGCTCGTTCGAATGCGCCCTTCCCCGCGCGAAACGGATGCCCGTAGATGAATTCCGGCCGTCTCCCGAGCCGCGCCGCCGTGAAAACATGCTCTCCGGCATTTAAACGCCGGCCGGCCGATGTGGCTGGACGGGGCCACCGTCTGGGTCACTAACCCGTGGGCCCAGGGGCCCCCGTTGACCAGTTGACCAAGTCAACTGCGTTGACATGGCAGCTACGGTCACTGACATGTTGGTCCCCCCTCGGCTAATTGACCTAATAAATGATTTAATAAATAAAAACTAATTGGATTAACCTAATTACCCACTGACGTATGGGGCCCACCCCTATAATTAGCCTAATAAGTCAGTTTAATTCACAGTTAAAGGTAACAGAGGCTGACATGTGGGTCCCACTGGACCCACATGTCAGGTTTGACTCTGGTCAGCCGGTTTGACTCGCTGACATCACAGCTGACATCATATATCACTTTCTGTTAAATAAATAAATTCCAGAAAATCATTTAAATCTTTGGAAATTCATAACTTTTAATCCGTAGCTCCGATCGAAAAACTTTGTACATGAAAGTTGCTCAGAACAACAAGACGAATTTAATCGTTTCATATGTTTCGATACCGGAACCCTCTAAGTAGGAGAACCCATAACTTTCTGGCCGTATCCGATAGATGAATAGTGCATATACACCGGATAATAAATCCAACTTTAATCCTAAAATAACTAAAATGCCTTAGACATACTTTAGGCAACCCTGTACTGCATCTTAGCATAGCATGCCCTGTATTGCATTGTTTGCTGTGCATTTTTATGTTTCTTCCCCCTCTTCTCTCTCGGTAGACCCCGACGTCGACGTAGCTCCTAAGGCCAACGCCGCTCAGGAGCCCGACGACACAGTTGACGATCTTGCCCTTGCCGCCGAGCAAACAAGCAAGCACCCCCATTTTGAGCATTCTGATATCACCTACTCTCTTCTCTCTTGTGCTTGCATTAGAAGTTACTGTTGCTGCTGTTATCCTATGTCTGCTGCATAGCCTGATTATTGTAATCTGCTATTGTTACCTGCCTGTTTATCCTAAACTGTTTAGTATAGTTTGGGTAGAGACCCAGCAGAGACCCCACATTATCCCGACTGCCCCGCTAGATCATCAGAAGACCCGATCAACGGGATCGAAGACCAGGCCCCGACATCGCACGTCACTTCCCCTTAGTTGCTCGACACTACTGGGTTACCATCGAGTGCCGAGGGTGATACCTCGTCAGCACTTGTGATGATAACCTTGTAGGTTAGTTAATCGGGCATGGTCAGCGTGGGTGATTCCTCCTACACCACCCCCGATAACGACAACGTCACGCAACTCCTCAAGCGTGGACCTTGAAGGTGATTCCTCCTTCGTTCACCTTGACGATAACATCAAGTGGGACTCCATCGAGGGTGATTCCTCAGGGTTCCCCTTCGTGTCAGACACACGGATACTTTGGTTACTATGACTGAACACTGAACCATGATACTAAAGACGGGTCGGCCCTGAGGGGTAACCGCGTGAGCTTAATTGCGAGTGATTTGGAGTCGGGTTGACCTGGAGGGTGCCCGCGAGATAAATACGAGGCGTGGCCTAGCATTCTTAGCCCTTGCCGCAAGTCCTCGAGACGGGGCGACGGGGTCACATCTTTCGTGAGTCTCTGCTCGTTACCGCGTGCTCCTAATCCACTAACGGTTTGGATATTTGATCCGAGGGGCCTCTGGCCTGATAGCACTAACCATCACGTGGGCATAGGATGGGCGTCCTGCGTCGTATACATCAGCCGAAGCTTATTTGACGTCAGTAAGGAGCGGCGCACGCCGAGTTGGACTGGGAACGCAACCGCGCTTGTATAAGGGGTTGCTAGGTCCACTCTCGGTGGCCCCGTAACGTGCAGGAGTTCCCGGGGCAATGGCCCAAGACCCCTGGGGGCATAGGTTAGTCTGGCGTGCTGACCTCTCTATTAAGTATTCGGTCAGGTTGCGGCGTATCGTTTGGCCGAGGCCGGGCATGTCCCAGAAAAGTGTGTCCGGCCGGAGTTAATCTAGAGTGGTGGGTAAGATGGTGCACCCCTGCAGGGAAGAAACAATCTATCGATAGCCTGTCCTACGGTAACGGACACTCGGAGTTGTATCCCGATCGGTACAACTAGAACTTGAGATGATAACTAGAGAGTATGGCTCTGGGATTACTTTCTCGCAGGGAGTCGAGGAAGGATCTCTGGGCGAGGTTGATAACATTACTACTACTTTACATTATGTTAATCCGCACTCTTCTAATAATGCAAGACCGATGAAGATGCTAGTCTTTGATAGGACTAGGCTCTCCCCTCTATTCTGGCATTTCTGCAGCCCAGTCCACATATACAACCACCCTTTGATAATGCTGCATATGTAGTGTAGATCCTTGCTTGCTGAGTACTTCAGATAAGTACTCATGTTTGCTTTATTTTATTTTTCTCCCCATATCCAATTGACGCCGCCAGATGACGGAGCCCCTGAGTCTGCTGCCCCTGTCGATGACTACGGCTACTACTACTACCCTCCCGGCGAGTACTACTACGAGGAGCCGACCGACGACCAGGAGTAGGTTCGGAGGGACCTAGGCAGGAGGCCTACGCCTTTCGATCGTAGTGTTTTTATTTTGCCCCGCCTTCTTAAAGGCCGATCTCTGTTTCTGTAATATATCTGTACTCAGATATCTGATGCTTCCACTGACACTTGTATGCCATCGAGCTATGTATTCGAGCCCTCGAGGCCTTGGCTTGTAATATAAAGCTTGTATGACTTTATTTATGTTTTAGAGTTGTGTTGTGATATCTTCAAGTGAGTCCTTAGGCTTGATCGTGTGCATTTGCGTGTATGGTTAGTGCACGATTAAGCCGGGGTCATCACATCCAAAGCGAAAGATCAGGGGCAAACGTTCCGATAAGGATGATTAAGTTGAAGGGAACTAGGGGGACAATCAATTGCAACATGATTGGCCGGGATCCAACTCATGTCTAAAATGACGTCTGAGCCGGAAGGATGAATTAGTAGGTAACAACTGATGATTGCGATTTTTCGCTCACATGTTGAATCAACGAGATCAGAGTGATTTAGATAAGGGATATCAATGATGATTACTTGACATATGGAACTAACCATAATGCAAGCAAGTAAGAAGAATCTCAAAAGCAGTAGGCTGCAAAGGATTTTCGGAAGATCAGATAGCATTTCCAAGTATTTTGGAAAGCATATGAACAACTGGGGATGAATGGACCCCGTTTAAGTGAAATATCCTCAGTGCAAAAAGAAGCTGCAAAGCCGATGGCACAAAGGATTCTCGGAGCAACAGAGAGTACTAGGTGTACCTTGTAACAACAGGAGCAACTGGGGATGAAGGTACAAGCGGCAGGGATGTTATTCACGGGGATTACCGGTGGTCAGGAACTGCAAGGCAGTGGGCACAGGGTCTCGAGAAACATCGAGGAGTATTCGTAGAATCTTCTGGCGAAGCAAGCGATCATCCGTAATGTCGGGGCTCTCCGGGAGGAAGTGGGTACGAGAACCTAATGTCAGAGTTAGTAAAATGTTAAACCCGAATAGACGAGATATCAGAGTCCCAGATTATAGACGAGTAATAAAAGATCCTAATACCACCCAATTGGCGACGTGGGCCCGTAAGCCACACAGCCAAGTTAGTAAATTAGTTTTGGACCACTAGACTCAACTTTGGCCAAGGAGTTGGAATGGGGGAACCTACAGGCAGTCGGCTCTGATACCAACTTGTGACGCCCCCGGCTCAATCGTGCACTAATCATACACGCAAATGCACATGATCAAGCCTAAGGACTCACGGGAAGATATCACAACACAACTCTAAAACATAAATAAGTCATACAAGCTTTATATTACAAGCCAGGGGCCTCGAGGGCTCGAATACATAAGCTTGCATACAAGCGTCAGTGGAAGCATCAGATATCTGAGTACATATATGAAACAGAAACAGATAAGCCTCTAGAAAGGCGGGGCAAAACAAAAGCTACGATAGAAAAGCGCAGGCCTCCTGCCTGGGACCCTCCGAACCTACTCCTGGTCGTCGGCCAACTCGTAGAAGTATCCACCCTCGGGGTAGTAGTAGTAGCGATCGTCGGCGTGGGCAGCTGTATCCGGGGCTCTGTCATCTCGTTGCATCAAATGGATATGGGGGAAAAAGAAAGCTAAGCAACCGTGAGTACTCAGCAAGCAAGGATCTACACTACATATGCAACATTATCAAAGAGAGGCTGTATATGTGGACTGGGCTGCAGAAATGCCAGAATAGAGAGAAGGCCTAGTCCTATCGAAGACTAGCATCTTCATCGTCTTCAGCGGTCTTACGGCATTAGAAGAGTGTAGATAGCATAGTATAAAGTAGTAGTAATGTTATCAACCTCACCCAGAGATCCTTTCTCGGCTCCCTGCGAGAAAGCAATCCCAGAGCCATAATGTCCAAGTATCAACCTCGGCCAGAGATCCTTTCTCGACTCCCTGCGAGAAAGCAATCCCAAAGCCACATATCCAGGTATCATCACAGGTATCCAGTTCTAGTTGTATCGATCGGGATACAACTCTGAGTGTCCTTTACCGTAGGACCGGCTATCGATAGATGTTTTCTTCCCTGCAGGGGTGCACCAACTTACCCACCACACTCACTTAACTCCGGCCGGACACACTTTTCTGGGTCATGCCCGGCCTCGGCCAAACGATACACCGCAACCCTACCTACAGCTCAGCAGAGAGGTCCCCGTCGGTCTATACCCTAACCGCTCAGGGGCCTTGGGCCATCGCCCTGTGCACTCCGGGTCGGTGTGTGCAGGGTCGGGACGAGCACCACCTCAGTCCTGGATGGCACAGGCCCGGCCCGGCCACGAGGCTGAACTGGACGTCTGACAGAGCTTTCGGCTGATGCTATGATGCAGAGTGCCCATAACTCTTCCCATGTGATGGTTAGTGCTATCAGGCCAGAGGCCTGCTCGGATCAAATATCCAAATCGTTGGCGGACTAGGGACTTGCGGTAACGAGCAGAGACTCACGGTCGATGTGACCCCGTCACCCCTTCTCGAGGACTTGCGGCAAGGGCTAAGAATGCCCGGCCATGCCTCGTATTCATATCTCGGGCAACCTCCAGGTCAACCCGTCTCCACAACACTCACCACTTAGGCTCACGCAGGTACCCCTCTGGGTCGACCCGCCTTTCCAAGTAGCGGCGTACAACTAAGGGGGGGGGTTGATGTGCGGTGCCGGGGCCTGGTCTTCAATCCCATTAACCGGGTCTTCTGATAATCCAGCAGGGCATTCGGGACAAGTGGGGTCACTGATAGGTCTCTACCCAGCCTATACTAGACAGTTTAGGATAAGCATGTAAGGTATCAATAGCAGGTTACAATAAACAGGCTATGCATCAGAATAGGTAAAGCCGTAGCAGCAGCATTTCTAATGCAAGCATGAGAGAGAAAGAATAGGCGATATCGGTATGCTCAAGGGGGGTGCTTGCCTGGTTGCTCGGCGGCAAAGGCAAGGTCATCAACGGTGGCGTCGGGATCCTGAGCGGCGTCGGTCTCGGGGACGACGTCGGTGTCGGGGTCTACCGAGAGAGAAGAGGGGGAAGAAACAGTAAATATAAAGCAAACAAGAGTATGACATGACAATACGCAGAGCTTGGGGTGTTCTGACGCGATGCTACACGATATAGGTGAAGAGGGAAAACATCCGGGAATGTTTTCCTGAAGTTTGGCATTTTCGGACAGACGAACCGGAGGGCGACGATTGCAGGTTTGCTATGCTAGGGACGCGTGACAGACGAACGGACTGTGTATTCGGATTCGTCATATTTTTCTAAGCAACTTTCATGTACAAGATATTTTCATCTGAGTTACGGATTATTTTATACGATTTTTCAAAGTTTAAATGAATTCTGGAAATTCTGGATTTAATTTTAATTCGAAAATATATTAATTACTAATTTCTATGGGTACACCGGAGTGTACCCATCAGTTTGCTCATGTGGCTGACCAGTGGGTCCAGTCAACTGCTGACTAGGACTTGACCGGTCAACTTTGACTAGTCAATGGGCCAAATGGGACCCAGCTGTCATTGGCTGCTAGTGTTAATAGTTTTCAGTTAAACTAAAATAGTTAATTAGAGCGATAGGGCCCAGTGTTCAGTGGCAGAGGGTTAATTAGCAGGGTTTTTATTTAATCAAATAGTCTAATTAGTGGGTTAGTCCCTAATCTGAATAGAGAGCCGGCCCTACACTCACACACACACGTGCACACACACAGTACACTCACACACACCACGCTGCACGCACACACACACACCACAGCCATGGCCATGGCCATGGCAGTACCAGAAGCAGCAGGCAGCACGGCAAAAGGGCAGCAGCAGTGGCTGGCTAGCAGGGGCAGCAGCTAATAAGCATTAGCAGCCATTGCGAGGAGTAGCGGCAGGGGCAGGCAGTAGCAGCAGCTACAAGCGGCAACAGCAGGCAGCGCAACAGCAGTAGCAGAAGCAGACGCGAGCGACGGCGAACGAGCATAGGCGCGCACGAGCACGGGCAGCTGCGGAGAGGCGGCAACGCGGGCGAGCAGGCGGGCGCGGGCGCGGCCCACAGAAGGAGCACACACAAGCAGCACGAACGTAGAGCGAAGCAGGGGCGTGTACGCATACACTGAGCTTCGGCCATGGCGGCCGCCGACTCGTACAGGCGACTACGGGGATGGATTGAGACCGGGGTGAGGGGGATTCGAAGGAGGAGCTCACTGCGATGCCGATGACGTGGTCGGAGAGGCCGGGGGTGTACCGGAGCGACGGCAAACGGTGACGAACAACGGCGATGTACGCGACGGGAAAGATCCCGATGGCGACCGTACGGGGTGGCTCCGCTCGGTTCGGTGCTTGGGGATGACGGAGTCGATGATGGCGGTCCTCCTGGACATCTTCTTATGGCGCGAGGAGCACCGTGGCCGGGACGACGATGACGTCCATGGAGGGCGCGAGCTCGGGTCCGTTTGGATCGACGAACACGAGCGAGAGAGAGAGGGGGGGGGGGAATGGGGCTAGGGTTCGTCTACGGGGTAGGGGGGTTCTTATCCATCTCCAGGACGAGCGGATGGTCGACACGAACGCCATCGGACGCGTGGCCGGGCGTGCCACGGCCACGCCATGGCCTCTGCTTCCTCTCTGTACGGAGGAAGGAGATGGCTTGTGGTGGGCTGGGCTGTGTACTGCAGCATTGGGCTACAAGTGCACAGTGTAGCTTTTTGTTTTCCCATTTCTTTTTCTGTTTCCTATTTTATTTATTGTTTTGCCTTTTAATTCTATATACTAAATGAATTTAGTCACACGTGAAACTTTGCACACAAATACCAGGCAGTGTGAAGACCTAGCACAAAATGTTGCAATTTATTTTGAGAAGTATAAGTATTTGTTTATTTTGAAAAGGCCAAAATTTAAAGCTGCTGGTACTGTTTTAAAATGAAAGAGGGCATTTTTGGAGTTTCAAAAATGTTGGTTTTATTTTCGTAATAGCTTTGGAAATTTTTGCAATATCATCAACATTTTAGTTTCCGATTTGGAACAACTTTTATTTTCACTTCATATTTGAATTGGAATTTAAAGTGAGATATGATTCAAGTGATGATCAAGCACTGTTAATCCTAGTGACCTGGCATTATCAAGAGGGTGATTGCTGTGCTTAATATAGTGGGGTGTTACAATTTCACTGTTAATCCTGGTGACCTAGCATTATCAAGAGGGTGATTACTGTGCTTAATACAGTGGGGTGTTACAACACATTCGCGACCAGACAGACAATGCTACACACGCTTCGACCGGATGGGTCCCAGCTGTCAGGGAGGATAAGGAGGCATTTCCTTGCGTGGGAAGATATAACTGGTGGGTCCCAGCTGTCAGGGGGAAGAATCATTTATTTTTTCCCGTAATATGGACGGACTTCCTTGTGTGCGAAGATGTAGCTGGTGGGTCCATCTGTCAGCCTCACCGCGTACAGTACTCTTCCGATGGCTGTCGTTCGTTGACCACCTTGACCACGCCGTGCGGACAGAACCCAGGCGGTGGACGACGGCGAGGCCTAGGAAGGGAACAACACTGAGCCAGGGAAGACGAGGCAGGTGGATGCCCACACGGAGGGGAGTACGAGGGTTCACTGGTTCGGCTGCGGTGTAAGGCTGCCGTCACCGGAGAATAACAGGGGGTGTGGGTGAGTAGAGGGAAGGCCTAGCCAGTGGTAGTATGGTCGGGCGGTGAGTCCTGCGCGGCAGCACAGCCGGCCACGGGAGGCTGGAGCAGGCGGTACGGCGGGCGCAGGTTTGGGCGGCTGGAGCAAGAAGACCAGAGGTTGAAGGTGCAGCTTGGCCGTTGGATTAACATCCAATGGTCACTTCAGCTAGAATCGTTTATTGACTAAGTTGACAAAGCCCTGCGTACGCGTCAACTTAGTGGGCCCACAAGTCAGCCTCCAAATCTGGTGGGTCCCAACTAGCAGGGGGAATCATTTTTTTTGCGCGTAATAAGGTGGCACTTCCCTGCGTGCGAAGATGTTTTCTGGTTTTTTTATTTCTTCTTTTTCGAGTTAGAATAAAAAGAAAACAATTTAGCATCTTTGGTATAATCTATATTTTCACGAAATGAATCATAATAAAGCTGGTGGGTCCTAGCTCTCAGGGAGAGGAAACTTTTTATTTCCGCGTAATAAAGGAAGCACTTCCTTGCGTACGAAGATGTAGCTGGTGGGTTAAACCTGTCAAGGGGAGAAATCATTTGTTTTCGCATAATAAGGGGGCACTTGCTGCGTGCAGCCATGGGCCATGTGGATCCCTACTGTCAGCCACTCCACGTACATGCCTCTTCCGTTGGCTGTCGTTTGTTGACAAAGTTGACCACGCCGCGCCGAGAGAACCAACGCGGTGAACGATGGCGAGTCCTAGGATGCGAACGACCCGGAGCCGGCGAAGACACATCAGTGGATGCCCACGCGGAGGGGAATACGAGGGTTCACTGGTTCGGCTGTGGTGTGAGGCTGCCGTCGCCGGAGAATAACAGGAGGTGTTGGTGAGTAGATGAATGGCCTGGACGGCGATGGGAGTAGGGTGGGCCAGTGAGTCCTACGCGGCAGCACAGCCGGCCACGGGAGACGGTAGTGGGCGTTACCGCCGGCGGTTGTTTGGGCGGCTGAAGCAAAAATATCCAAGATTGAAGAAGCACGGCATCCGTTGGATGGACATCCAATGGCCGCTGCTGCTAGAATCGTGTGTTGACTGTAAATTGACAAAGCCTTGCGTACGCGTCAACTTAGTAGGCCCACAAGTGCATGGCAGAGAACATATAGCCCATTTGCGATTTGTAGTAATGTACAGCCCATTTTTGAATTCTAATGTAATTTACTACAACCCATTTATAGTTTGTTAAAATTACAGCCCATTTTCTAGTCAGGACAACGATTAATAATTTCAACCAACCACTCAAAACATAATTCAACAAAATTTCCCACATTTTGATGGGATCCGAAATATTTTATCCCTAAATTTCGTGTCAGATTAAATATAATTTCACAATAAATTTGTATTAGGTAAAAATTCAACGAAATATTGCGCGCGCAACAAGTAATGAAATTAAAAATTTCAAAATCCAAAAATAATATTTTTTAACTAATTACCTGTTTGGCGCATTTTTTTATAGTTACAGCCCAGTTTTTATAATTACATCCCATTTATTATTTCTTAAAGCCCATTTTCTTGTTAAGCCTAATGCATCCCTCCTAGGAAAGACTTGCAGCCCAGCGGGGCGGTGAATAACAAGTTGACCTGGGCTGGGTATTCCTCAAAAAAAAGTATAGCTGGGCTAGCCATTTTCACCTTGAAAATTTAATATCTGGGCTAGATATTTGGTCGACATAAACTAATAGCCTGGGCTAGACGGGCCACAGCACGCCCAGTTGATACCCTGCTCCTCTGAACAACAACAAAAACATCGCTCAAGAAAAACTTTGCTCACACCTTAAAAACACAAATACTGCTCTAGCTGCTGGGTCCCAGCTGTCGGCCGCTCCTTGTGCAATTCTCTCATTTATTGACTATATAGGTTGACAATGGTGTGGGACCATGATGTCAGGAAACCAGGAGGAAGCAAAAAAAATTTATAGTTGTATATAATAAGGAGGCACTTGCATACGTGCGGTTATGGCCCTGGTGGATCCCCACTGTCATGCTCTCCAACAAAAGTCATCTCCTGATTCCTCTTGTTCGTTGACCATGTTGACAACGCGAGACAACGGCGCCACGGCGAGCACGACAACTCGAAGGACGACGGAGAGGGCCTCGCGAGCCCTATGGATGGTCTGATACCGCGCCCACTGCTCATTCAGGAAGTCAGGATCATAGGGCCACATGTCCGCGACAGCATTGTCGTTCGCTTGTTCACCGGCGATTCGTCCCTCCGTGAGCCGGTGCTCGTTGAGGAGGCAGAGGTTGCAGCACAGGTCCTCCTGCGCTGGTAGCTCTTCCTCCATTAGGGCGTCGAAGTGTGGCCGCACCTGCTCTATGGTGAACACGACATGAACAGGCTTGGGCGGTGGCGCCGGCTCCTGGTCGGAAGCCATGTCCATCGTCTCATTGTCGTCGCTAAGCTCGTCGAGCTCGCTGGCGAGCCAGCATGTCCGGCTGCTGGACCGGACCGCTGCCAAGCACGAGTCTGACCGCCCTGGCCCACCCAAACCCCCTCCCTCGCCCCCGCGCGCTTTCCGCCTGAAACGGTCAGCGCCGCCCGCGCCGCTTCCCGGTGCAGGCGGTTGCTTCGTGCTCAAACGACACAAGTGCCGTCCGTCCGTCTGTCTGCCACCCACATTAAAGATGCGCAGTTGCCGAGGCAACTATTCCGGCGCCACCCGTCCAATTCTCTGCCGCCCACCATTGTGATATAAACTGCTGCGTCAGCCATAGCCGCAGTCATCCGCCTCTGTTCCCTTTCTCCTGTCCACACCACTCCCACCATGGCTTCCTCGCGCTCCAGTGCTCTTCGGGACGGGCGGACGACGGACCAGAAGGAGACGGCAGCTATTGCTGCCGACTGGCTGGCCGGCTGATACTTCTCCATCGTATCTATAATTTTTGATTGTTTCATGCCAATATTATACAACTTTCATATATTTTTGGCAACATTTTATATGATTTATTGGACTAACCTATTGATCCAGTGCCCAGTGCCAGTTCCTGTTTGTTGCATGTTTTTTGTTTCACAGAAAATCCATATCAAACGAAGTCAAAATGCAATAAAATTTTATGGAGAAATATTTTGGAATATTTGTGAATTTAGGGAGGTGGAATCAACTCAAACGGGGGCCCACAGGCCCCAAGATACACCAGGGTGCGCCCCAGGCCCTAGGCGCGCCCAGGTGTCTTATGCTCACCTCGTACGTCGGTTGGAGCTCTACTGTGGGTGCAAGGAAGCTTATATCCGGAAAAACATCGTGTTAAAATCTGAGCGCAATCGGAGTTACGGATCTCCGGGAATATAAGAAACAGTTTTTGGCCAGATCTGTGGAACGCGAAACAGAAGAGAACAGAGAGGGAGATCCAATCTCGGAGGGGCTCCCGCCCCTCCGCCGCCATGGAGGCCATGGACCAGAGGGGGAACTCTCCTCCCATATAGGGAGGAGGCCAAGGAAGAAGAATAAGGATGGGGGCTCTCTCCCCCTCTCTCCCGGTGGCGCCGGAGTGCCGCCGGGGCAAGGATCGTGACGATGATCTGCATCAACAATCTTGCTACCGTCAACACCAACTCTCTCCCCCTCTTTGCAGCGGTGTAACAACTCTCTTCCCCGCTGTAATCTCTACTTAAACATGGTGCTCAACTCCATATATTATTTCCCAATGATATTTGGCTATCCTATGATGTTTGAGTAGATCCGTTTTGTCCTATGGGTTAATCGTGATCTTGGTTCGTATGATTGTATATTTTATTTATGGTGCTGTCCTACGGTGCCCTCCATCTCGCGCAAACGTGAGGGATCCCCGCTGTAGGGTGTTGCAATATGTTCATGATTCGCTTATGGTGGGTTGCGAGAGTGACAGAAGCTTAAACCCGAGTAAGTGGGTTGTTGCGTATGGGATAAAGAGACTTGATACTTAATGCTATGGTTGGGTTTCACGACCTTAATGATCTTTAGTAGTTGTGGATGCTTGCTAGAGTTCCAATCATAATTGCAGATGATCCAAGTAGAGAAAGTATGTTAGCTCATGCCTCTCCCTCATATAAAATTACAAGAATGATTACCGGTACTTGTTATCGATTGCCTAGGGACAAATGACTTTCTTGTTGACAAAAGCTATCCACTTTTATTACCTTGCAATTTATTCGTAGTTTTATTCTCGCAAAGTACTCGTAGTTTTACTCTTGCAAAATAGTTTCATACTTGTTTTAGGTAAAGCAAACGTCAAGTGTGCGTAGAGTTGTATCGGTGGTCGATAGAACTTGAGGGAATATTTGTTCTTCCTTTAGCTCCTCGTTGGGTTCGACACTCTTATTTATCGAAGAAGGCTATAAACGATCCCCTACACTTGTGGGTTATCAAGGCCTTTTTCTGGCGCCGTTGCCGGGGAGCAATAGCGTGGGGTGAATATTCTGGTGTGTGCTTGTTTGCTTTATCACGAAGTAGTTTTTATTTCCTGTTCTAAGTTGTTCTCTATCTTTAGTTATGGATATGGAACATGAAACACCAAAAAAATTAGTTGTACTTGCTACTCATGGAGATTGGGAACCTCCTAAAACCCTTGATGCTCGTTATGTGAAAAATATTATGCAATACTTTGATAATCCTAAGAAAACCCCGTTCAACTTGATAATGGGAGACACGTTGGATCACCGTGAATACTTTAGGGAATATCGCTTGACACAAAAATGGAAACTGTTATGGGATCAAATTCATATGTTGAAATGGTATGCTTGGAATCTATGCTCTATATATGATTATACTTGTTGCTCTAGGATGAATGCTCCACACCTTCCCTTTTCATGCAAATTTAATGATAATGAAACCTTAGCTTCTTATGCTAATGGTAGATATGATTACTATGATGTGGAACGAATAGAAGAATTTGTTGCTTTTAAGGGTGCTTATGAAATTGAATCTTTGTTTGAAAAGTTTGAAGATTTTAATGATTCAGTTTATAGATATGAAAATTTTGCTATCCTTAAATATTGCTATGACAATTATAAATTCAATTACGATATTGATGTATTTATTGAGAAAGTCTCCGCTGTCCAAGAAGAGACTAATATTTTGCAGGTGTCTATGGAAGAAGAAATTAATGAAACTATGAGCTCATTGGATGAAAAAGATGATGAGGAGAGCGAAGAACAAGCGGAGGAAGAGCGGATTGATCACCCGTGCCCACCTTCTAATGAGAGTAACTCTTCAACTCATACATTGTTTAATGCCCCTTCGTTCTTACCGAAGGATGAATGCTATGATAATTGCTATGATCCCGTTGATTCGTTTGAAATATCCCTTTTTGATGAACTTGATGATTTCTATGCTTGTGGCCTTGATGCCAATATGAATTATGCTTATGGAGATGAACTTGCTATTATCCCTTATGTTAAAAATGAAATTGTTGCTATTGCACCGACACATGATAGTCCTATTATCTTTTTGAATTCTCCAAACTACACTATATTGGAGAAGTTTGCTCTTATTAAGGATTATATTGATGGGTTGCGTTCTACCACTACACATGATGATTTTCATGAATATAATATGCATGTGCTTGCTGCTCCTACTTGCAATTATTATGAGATAGGAACTACATCTCCACCTCTCTATGTTTCCAACACGAAAAAATTGCAAGAAACTGCTTATGCTATGTATTGGCCTTTACTTGATGTGCATGAATTGTTCTTGTATGACATGCCGATGCATAGGAAGAGAGTCAGACTTCGACATTGCATGATTTATGTTGCTTTTTGCTCACTACTAAATGCCAAATCATTGTTGATTAAAATTGGCTTTGATATACCTTGGGATCCGGGTGGATCCATTATTTGAGCACTTTATGCCTAGCTTAATGGCTTTAAAGAAAGCGCTACCAAGGAGACAACCCGGAAGTTTTAGAGAGTCATTTATTTCTGTTGAGTGATTTTTATAAAGTTTAAAAACAAAAAAAATATAGAGGGGAACTTAAAACTTCACTAAAAGAGAAGCGATTGAAAGGTGATGCATTGCAGAAGTGAGGGTCGACCTTGAACACTTGTGTTCATGCTCATGGAAACAATGTAGAATTTTTCATGAAGATTATCACAAAAATAATTATTCCCTTGTACAAAACCACTGTATTATAAAAATAATGTGCCAAGATTTTCCTTTTGGATGATTAGATTGCTTGTTGGTATGTGCGGTAAAAAAACAGAAACTTTGGCTGTAGTGCATGATTTTACATTTTTACTGGAACGTCGAAAGTTTCTGAAACGTTTTGCACAGTCTTTATATAATTTTTTTTATTTTTTCCTAATTTTTCAGAATTTTTGGAGTAACATAAGTATGGTAGGTGTTCAGATTACTACAGACTGTCCTGTTTAAGACAGATTCTGTTTTTGATGCATTGTTTTGCTTGTTTTGATGAAACTATCGATTTTTTTTGGTGGTATAAGCCATGGAAAAGTTATATTACAGTAGCTAAAATGCAAAAATAAAATATGAATTGGTTTGCAATAGTACTTAGAGTAGTGATTTGCATTATTATACTAACGGATCTTACCGAGCTTTCTGTTGAGTTTTGTGTGGATGAGGTGATCAAAGATCGAGGAGGTCTCGATATGAGGAGAAGGAGGAGAGGCAAGAGCTCAAGCTTGGGGATGCCCAAGGCACCCCAAGAAAATATTCAAGGATTCTCAAGCGTCTAAGCTTGGGGATGCCCCGGAAGGCATCCCAACTTTCTTCAACAAGTATCGGTATGTTTTCGTCTTCGTTTCGTTCACGTGATATGTGTAAATCTTGGAGCGTCTTTTGCATTTAGTTTTCATTTTTATTTTATGCACCATTCTAGTATGAGATAGTCCATGGTTGATTTATAGAATGCTCATTGCACTTCACTTATATCTTTTGAGTATGACTTCATAGAATGCTTCATGTGCTTCACTTATATTATTTGAAGTTTGGATTGCCCGTTTCTCTTCATATGGAAAACTGTTATTTGTAGAATGCTCTTTTGCTTCACTTATATTTATTAGAGCTTGGTATTTTGTAGAAAGAATTAAATTCTCATGCGTCACTTATATCTATTTAGAGAGTTAACATGAATTGATCAATTGCATGGTTAGTCATAAAATCCTACATAAAACTTATGGGTCACTGAATATGATATGTTTGATTCCTTGCAATAGTTTTGCGATATAGAGATGGTAATATGTGGGAGGTACTAGTAAATGGTTGTGGTTAGTAGGAATATTGGTGTTAATGTTTGTGATTCCTGAAGCATGCACGTATAGTCTCTCGTTATGCTATGAAGTTGGAGCATGATTTATTATTGATTGTCTTCCTTATGAGTGGCGGTCGGGGACGAGCGATGGTCTTTTCCTACCAATCTATCCCCCTAGGGGCATGCGTAGTAGTACTTTGCTTCGAGGGTTAATAAACTTTTGCAATAAGTATATGAGTTCTTTATGACTAATGTGAGTCCATGGATTATACGCACTCTTACCTTTTCGCAATCTGCTAGCCTATACGGTACCATGCATTGCCCTTTCTCACCTCGAGATGTGGTGCAAACTTCGCAGGTGCATCCAAACCCCGTGATATGATACGCTCTATCACACATAAGCCTTATTATATCTTCCTCAAAACAACCACCATACCTACCTATTATGGCCTTTCCATAGCCATTCTGAGATATATTGCCATGCAACTTCCATCACTTCCGTTTTGATGACTTGAGCATTCATTGTCATATTGCTTTGCATGATCGTAAGATAGCTAGCATGATATTTCCATGGCTTGTCCGTCTTTTTGATATCGTTGTTATGCTAGATCATTACACATCCTGGTACACTGCCAGAGGCATTCATATAGAGTCATACTTTGTTCTAGGTATCGAGTTGTAATTTTTATTTCTTTTGAGTTATAAGTAAATAGAAGTGTGATGATCATCATTATTCATTATTAGAGCATGTCCCAGTGAGGAAAGGATGATGGAGACTATGATTCCCCCACAAGTCGGGATGAGACTCCGGACAATGAGAGAAAAAAAAGGAAAAAAAGGAAAAAAGAAAAAAAAAGAGAGAAGGGGTATTGCTACTATCTTTTACCACACTTGTGCTTCAAAGTAGCACCATGTTTTTCATATAGAGTCTCCTATGTAGTCACTTTCATATACTATTGGGAATTTTTCATTATAGAACTTGGCTTGTATATTCCGATGATGGGCTTTCTCAAATGCCCGAGGTCTTCATGAGCAAGCAAGTTGGATGCACACCCACTTAGTTTTCATATTGAGATTTCATACACTTATAGCTCTTAGTGCATCCGTTGCATGGCAATCCCTACTCCTCGCATTGATATCAATTGATGGGCATATCCATAGCCCATTGGTTAGCCGCGTCGATGTGAGACTTTCTTACTTTTTTGTCTTCTCAATATTTACCCCTATCATCATACTCTATTCCACCCGTAGTGCTATATCCATGGCTTGCGCTCATGTATTGCGTGAGGGTTGAAAAAGCTGAAGCACGTTAAAAACTATGAACCAATTGCTCGGCTTGTCATCGGGGTTGTGCATGATAAATACTTTGTGTCGAGAAGACAGAGCATGACAAGACTATATGATTTTGTAGGGATAGCTTTCTTTAGCGTTGATATTTTGAAAGACATGATTGTTTGTTGGGATGCCTAAGTATTGATGTCTTTATGTCAAATTATAGACTATTGCTTTGAATCACTTGTGTCTTAATATTCATGCCATGATTAGATATATGATCAAGTTTATGCTAGGTAGCATTCCACATCAGAAATTATCTTTTTTATCATTTACCTACTCGAGGATGAGCAAGAATTAAGCTTGGGGATGCTGACACGTCTCCGTCATATCTATAATTTTTGATTGTTTCATGCCAATATTATACAACTTTCACATATTTTTGGCAATAATTTATATGATTTATTGGACTAACCTATTGATCCAGTGCCCAGTGCCAGTTCCTGTTTGTTGCATGTTTTTTTGTTTCGCAGAAATCCATATCAAACGAAGTCCAAATGCAATAAAATTTTACGGAGAATTATTTTGGAATATTTTTGAATTTTGGGAGGTGGAATCAACTCAAACGGGGGCCCACAGGCCCCAAGATACACCAGGGCGCGCCCAGGTGTCTTATGCTCACCTCGTACATCGGTTGGAGCTCTACTTCGGGCGCAAGGAAGCTTATATCCGGAAAAAAATCGTGTTAAAATCTGAGTGCAATCGGAGATACGGATCTCCGGGAATATAAGAACGGTTTTCGGCCAGATCTGGGGAACGCGAAACAGAAGAGATCAGAGAGGGAGATCCAATCTCGGAGGGGCTCTCACCCCTCCGCCGCCATGGAGGCCATGGACCAGAGGGGGAACTCTCCTCCCATCTAGGGGGGAGGCCAAGGAAGAAGAAGAAGGAGGGGGGCTCTCTCCCCCTCTCTCCCGGTGGCGCCGGAGTGCCGCCGGGGCAAGGATCGTGACGGCAATCTGCATCAACAATCTTGCTACCGTCAACACCAACTCTCTCCCCCTCTATGCAGTGGTGTAACACCTCTCTTCCCTGCTGTAATCTCTACTTAGACATGGTGCTCAACTCCATATATTATTTCCCAATGATATTTGTCTATCCTATGATTTTTGAGTACGTAGATCCGTTTTGTCCTATGGGTTAATTGTGATCTTGTTTGGTATGATTGTATATTTTATTTATGGTGCTGTCCTACAGTGCCCTCTGTCTTGCGCAAACATGAGGGATCCCCGCTGTAGGGTGTTGCAATATGTTCATGATTCGCTTATGGTGGGTTGCAAGAGTGACAGAAGCTTAAACCCGAGTAAGTGGGTTGTTGCGTATGGGATAAAGAGGACTTGATACTTAATGCTATGGTTGGGTTTCACGACCTTAATGACCTTTAGTAGGTGCGGATGCTTGCTAGAGTTCCAATCATAAGTGCATATGATCCAAGTAGAGAAAGTATGTTAGCTCATGCCTCTCCCTCATATAAAATTACAAGAATGATTACTGGTACTTGTTATCGAATGCCTAGGGACAAATGACTTTCTTGTTGACAAAAGCTATCCACTTTTATTACCTTGCAATTTATTCATAGTTTTATTCTCGCAAAGTACTCGTAGTTTTATTCTTGCAAAATAGTTTCATACTTGTTTTAGGTAAAGCAAATGTCAAGTGTGCGTAGAGTTGTATCGATGGTCGATAGAACTTGAGGGAATATTTGTTTTGCCTTTAGCTCCTCGTTGGGTTCGACACTCTTATTTATTGAAGAAGGCTACAAATGATCCCCTACACTTGTGGGTTATCACCGGTAGGCAGCCAGAGGACGACAACGTCCCAATGGAGAACGTGGTAGTCGACGATCCGGCGCCAACCCCCTCCTGCGCGCCATCCTCGTCGGTGCATTGCACCATGACCATCGGCGAGGCCCGTGCTCAATACATAGACATGGTGAGGCAAAAGCGTGAGGAGCAGTTTCGGGAGACGCAGGCCGACGCCACCTACAACCAGCATGTCCTCCAGGAGCACCTGCAAGCGGAGGAGCAGATCGCCGCGGAGCTGGCAGAGTAGGAGGCGCTGCTCGAGTCTTACCGCTCCGCCCGCGAGAGCCACCTCGCGCGCTGGCGGTACTGCATGTGGGTGGCGGAGGTTGCGGCCGCCTACAAAGAGGGCGATGAAGTGGGCGAGGTGCTGTTTGGCGACACCGAAGACGAGGAGGAGGACAATGCTGGCTCCGCCGAGGTCCCGCCCCACCGGCACCGAGGCAGAGGACTTCGCCGGCTTCGGGGAGGCCCTGCTCCACCGAGGCCCCACCCCGCCAACAAGGAGGCAGAGGACATCGCCGGCTACGCCGAGGCCCCGCCCCGCCGGCACCAAGGCGGAGGACTTCGCCGGCTTGGGCGAGGCCTTGCTCCGCTGAGGCCCCGCCCCGCAAACAATGAGGCAGAGGACATCGCCGGCTCTGCCGTGGCCCCGCCCTGCCGGCAACGAGGGGGAGGATTTCCCCCGCTCCGCCAAGGTGCCGCCCCACCGGCAATGAGGCAGAGGACATCACTGGCTCCGTCGAGGCGCCGCCCCACTGCCAACGAGGCCGCGCCACACAGAAAACAAGGAAGAGTAGAACACGGTAGGTCGCCGCTGCTCGGGTCCAAGTAAGGCCACCACTGCTACCCTCCGGTTGAAGCCAAGCTTGGTGGGTTGAACATTGATGGCCGATTAGCTGCTTGGCGGCGACGTGGAGTCGGAGAGCTGAGCTGGAGAAGAAGCTTCTGTTCGGCTCAGCCGTACACGGGAAATGGACGCCGGATATCATAGATTAGGTTAATTAATTATACCTCCAGCGCACCCCTTTTTAGTTGAAGAATGTATGAAATGTAATGAAATCCGGCATGTTTTTATATGAAATCTGGCCGTGTATGAACGAATTTAGTCCGATTAGTTCGAATTCTTGTATCACTGGCATGAACATGCAAAACAATAATTATTCTAAGGACGCACGGTGATCACCTCGTTTGCAGCAGTTTCACACGTACAAAAAGTTTGAGCAATTTTTTAGCGTGCACATTGCAATCAAACTCATAGGCCTGGCAATTCATATTGAACATTCAAAACAATCGATGATTATGCATCTCAATGATTCACACGTCAGAGCCAATATTTACTTAACAACTAAAGAATAAAGAAAAATCGATCGATGCTGCTGCGGCAAAGGGCGTCCCATTCCAAAATATCAAACGCATGTCTTCTTGCTAACATCAAGGAGCAAAATATGACATGTTCCATTCCAAAATATCAAATGCGTGTCTTTTTGCATACATCAATGAGCAAACTTTGACAAGGTTTTCCCATTCCAAAATATCAAATCCCTACGATTGTTGAATGGGCGGGGTTTGCCATCAGTTTTCACATTGACATGTCACCTCGTGCTAAATAAACCAGCTGTTCTTTTTGTGCAGTTCGACTAAAATCAACCAACATCGCGAACATATCGGCACCTCCTTTCTTGTAGCTAATTTTGTGGCTGGAGGTGGAAATGAATGATTCGAGAACATTCGATGTATTGCCATGATGAAGTATAATGGAGGGCACGAACCATCAGACATTTTGTGTAGTTCCCATTGAAATCAAGCTGAGCATCCCTGTTTGCATAAATACAAAAAAGTGATTAGTATAAAGCAAACTATATTATCAATTTACAGTTTAAACAGACACCTACATGATCCATGCAGAGCACACATTTAAAAAAATGGAACTCACCGGAAAGAATCCTAAAACAACATTCTATTGGCCATCACAACAACAAAGATGGAGATCTGTGAGTCCTTCTGAGCTGAAGTTAGTTTGTTCTTGTGGGCAGTAATGTAACCATCCTTCAACTACTCCTTCTGATAAGAAGAGAGGCTTGGCTTATTCATCCTGGCAGAATCGGAACTAGGCACTTCACGTACTCCATATTCTTCTTCAGAGGAGGATGATCCTGTTGAGCAAAGACAAGAGAACAACTAAATGCTAGCATCCCTGTTTGCTTGAAAAAAAAGGAAAAGAAATATTTAAAATAGCCATTACATTAACAATGGGAGTAACTGATGAAATGTATAGTCACAAAGAGATGCATCCTCATTATCCTCATGGGAAATGATATGATACCAAAGACAACAGCTCAACTTGAACTGTATTATTACTTAATTTTATCAGTGGCTATAACGGTGGCAAACCGGTGCCTCAATTTATTAGCAGCCTTAGATTAATATGCGAAACAATACCACTTTCTCATGACAGCAGCTAAACAGTAGCACAACACCAATAGAGATGACAAAGCTCAATCATATGGATGAAATCCGTGGGCCGGTACCAACCTTTGTCAGGAGGCTTATTGTGTAGAGCATATAGATGAAGCACTTCTCGGGAACCATCAGTTATTATCTACTATGGTTGCCATGCTTACTATAAACTCCTCGATTAGTTTAATGTTTCCAACATCTTCTTGTGCAGTTCCACTAAAATATATGTTATCTTCAAACAAGATCCCTGTTTGCACAAGTAGAGATAATTACATATTACATTAAGAGTGGCATCAAATCACAGTGGCAAAACAATTGCTCGTTCCAGCCATAGCAATAAATTAAGATGCAAAACTATATCATTACTTGTGTCATAACAGTTCTAGTGCTTCATCATAGTTGATTTTTGTTCTTCTTCCGCTTGTTCTTCCCCCTTCATCACTTGGTTCAATAACAGACAAGCTTCGCCTTCAGTGTAAGATTTGGCATGTCAATTAGGGAGCAAAAGTATAGACTAAACAACAACATTACTTTTCTGATGACAGTAGCAAAATACAGGCCAACAGTTGCGAAATATCATTATCCTACCTCAATGGGATATTACGGTGCACATACCGATTGGAAGTGTGGTCTCCTTTTGTGCAGTTCACTAAAATCAAGCAACATTAGCGTATAAGTAGCACAACATATGAAAGCACACTGCACTATCATGTGTAAGAAGGCCAATACTGACCTTTCATGACGCGGAATTCAAACAACTCACAAGAAGAAGATCTGAAACAAATTTGCCAACACGGATAGGAAGTCAGATCTCCTCTTGTGCAGTTCCACTAAGATCAAGCAATCAAGCTATACAAATTTCGCCACTACTTTCCTATTTGATCCAACACCTAGATTCAAGTGCAGAAGCAAAAAAAATCCACATGCAGCTAGAGCAATGCATGTGGATTAAGTAAATTATACCTTAAGGTTCTCGGGGTGTGGCTCAGTGGGCGGCGGGAGGCCGATCTGCCCACACTATGTACGACAGCGAGGAAGAAGGGGTCGGTGGCCCTCCCGCGCCGCCGCTGGGTGAAAGAGAACAGCGGCGCCGGTAGTGGATTCCCTTCCTCGCCGACGGCGATAGTGTTAAGCCTCCTTCCGTTCCCCGGTGGACGGGATCCTGCCGGCTCTTTGACCAGCAGTGAGGGGAGAGAGAGAGAGAGAGAGAGAGAGAGAGAGAGAGAGAGGCCAACACAGTCTTGTTTAGATCTGGAGAGGGTGAGAGAGTGTGAAGAGAGCAACTACAAGCGGTGAGGCTCCAGCGTGTATATATATAGTGGAGAGAGAGTGTGAACATAGCAAACCCTAGAAAACAAGCACCAAGGCTGCAGCGTATATAGTTGGAGTGGTTTTCTTTTTCTCTCCATAAAAATCATTTTAAATTGTGCATGAAACGGAACACTTTATTTAACCTAGTGAAGAAAAATACTACTAGGGCAATGCTAATACATGAAGAAAATTTAACGCTCGAAGGAGTCAACTCACAATTAATACTGCACGCCTCCCGGTCACACTTACTATCGTTCACGTGTGGTACATGACCCTCCAAAGTGAAAAACAACTGAACCACACACGGTCAAAATATCGGAAAGGTGGGCTGCACCATCCTCTAATTTTAAATATTTTCGAGAAATTCAATTTTATTTATTTTGTATGTACACTTTGCTCTTTTCCAATAATTTTGGGCACTTGTATTCGGCCTAAGTCAGTGTGCTACCGTATCTCATACTACAACCTCCGTCCAAGTTTTTACGCCATGTCATATATTTTTTTGTCAAAGTTTGACCAATTTTTTTAACTACTCACTCCTTTCCGGTTTATAGGGCTTAAATTTGAAATCTCATCAACCAAGGCAGATGATGAGTGGAGAAATGTACTCCATCTTGTAGTTTACAAAATTACTCAAACTTTAATCTGCATTAATTACAATATATTCATGGACGACCACTAAATGAGTAGGAATGGTTACATGTACTGGTTGGTTTCTTTTAATCCTTGCATGCATCAATTTAATGCACCTTGGAATGTGAACATGTAAACCGACTAGCCACTGGGCCAGGGCCGAGCCCGGATGGTGGCCAGCCGTGTCTTTGCCGGTGATCCGCCGACGGGATAGATCCGAGCGGCTAGAGGCAGATTCAGTACCTGCACGCGACGTGGAGGCATTGCCATTGTTGTGCGACCCGGTACCCGGACAATGCATGGCAAGGCGCAGTCGCAAGCGGCTTGAATGCTCCAAATTCGGCAACCGCGTGCGTCAAATCCCGTGGCCATAGATATAGCGGTTGACCGCTCGCGCCGGGACGAGAGAGGCACAGATCCGGCCATCGCGCTGTGGTCGGCTGGGCTATAGTGCAAGGCAGCGACTGTGTCTCTGACGGACAGCGTGTACCTCTTCTCTTCTTGTACGTACTCCATTTATGTCACTTCCAGTGGCTTCCCACTCCCATGATATTCCTATTCTATGAACCTGTGTGTGTGCGTGTGTGTGTGTGTTTTTAACAGCATGTGTGTTAGAGAGAGCGACACATCGACCTATAGAGAGATGGTGTGTAGTACGAAGCCACGAGAGTCGGTGCATACTCTTGTTTCCGAGCGTCCGATCGGGACAACTGCCACGCCCGCTCCTGACCACCCTGGCCCACCCAAGGCCCCTCCATCGCCTGCGTGCGCTTCCCGCCCGAAATGGTCAGCGCCGCTCCAGAGAATCGGTGCCGCATTCATGCCCGGGCAGAGCGGACACGACCTCTCACTGGCGCATGTGTTGAAGGGAGAAGCGGATTCAACGAAGAGTGATTGTTGCTTCATCTGTCCAACTTACTGCCGGGTCTATGTGATTTGACGGCCCATTGGTCATTATTACTGAGGTGGTACGACGGTGCTGAGTCTCAGTTGCACTGTACACTTTACTTTGGTGCATGACACGTGCACCGGATGCTGGATGTCCCAAGTTTCGGTGAAAGGAGATAGAGTGTCTCCACTCTTTACAATTTTCTCCACTCTTATAGCGGAGGAGTGCGAAATCAGCGAAAACACGACAACTCAGCGAAAATACGAAAGCAATGAAAAATGTACAATGCTATGAAGCTTTCAGCTTCTGTTTCATATATCTTCCGTCCAAGGTTGCCCCGTTGTAACATTCCATCAAACACAAACGAGACTAACAGGCATGTTGCTATTGCATCTCAATGATTCACATATCATAGACAATACGCCCTCCATTCCAAAATAAGTGTCTCAACTTTATGCCAACTTTGGGTACAAAGTTGACACTTATTTTGGAACAGAGACAACTAAAGAAAAAAATGACCCATGCAGTCCCTAGGCCTTGAACCCTAAACCCTAACCAGGCTTTAATTTTCTGGCAAGGTTGAACCTTCCAAAGGAATGAAGTTTGCTACCCTTTGACCATCGGATCATTTTGTGCAGTTTCACTAAAATCGAGCTGAGCATCCCTGTGGCAAAGAAATTGAAGTGTGATTAGAATAAGACTAGTGGGACTAGTTTTCATGAGACATAAACTCATCACAAATATAGTAGAAGCCAGTAGAGGTACGTGCGGGGCAAAGAAGTAGAGAAATATCCACATGGAGCACTGTGGGCAGCTGGGGCAGTGGTGCAAGCCGGCTGTAAAGGAAGTTGTACCTGAGGGATGTCGAGATGTAGCTAGAGGAGGGTGGCGGGAGGCGGCATCTGCCCACGTCGCGGCAGTGAGCAAGGGACGAAGGCAACTGCATCGGCTTTGTGAGAGAGAATGGTGTGGACCCTGATCAGGACACGCCGACGGCGACCGCATCTACACAAAGCATCCACCGCTTCCCTTGGCGGACGTGATCCGCCCGGTTGTGTGACTAGAGATGTGTCCACAGTTTTTTTGTGCGAGAGAGTGTGAAGAGAGCAACCCCAGCAAGCAAGCGTGTAGGCTCCTGGCTATGTATATAGTGGAGCGGTTTCTTTTTCTCTCCATATGAACCTTTTTATATTGCGTACGTGCCACTGAAGAAAAAAAACTTCATTTATAAATAACGCGTCACCGTTCATGCGTGGTTCCCGACCCTCATTAAGTTAGTAACTACTACTAGACGCGTCAAATTATCATGTGGGCTGCATCATCGTACAAAAATGAGCTGCACCGTGTCACGTGTGTGGTTGGGGAAGACGCAAAGAGTGCTACGTGCGTGGGTGCGTGCACCTCTTCTCTTCGAGCATGGTTATTAAAAGTATAGCCAACTACTCTACCACATGGTTATTATATGGGCAAAGAGTATAGGCAGTAATAATGACAAATGAGCTATCAAATCACGAGGCCAACCGTTCCCTATGTTTAACTGAGGAAGCAACCATCATTTCACTCCTCGTTGAATATCCATGTCAATCACGATGTAGAAATATCATTCACTGATACAATAGGGCTGGCTCTAAGGCTGGTGATTTTTTTACTTTGTCTCTTTCTCTTTTTCTCTCATTTACTCATTATACATAGGAGCACCTGTAGATGATGGCTATTCCTTTCAATGTGACTTCTTCATGGGTTTAAGACTAAGCAGCTCCGAATATTATTCCCGCTGCCCACCACTCTGAATCGTGCCATCTATGATACTCACATTGCAACAATGAGGTCCACTAGGTCTAGCACATCCTGTGAGAAGAGACTGTCACGCAAAACATACATTCTTGTTGCCTTCTTCCTCATACAGTATGTACTACTAGTAATACTACTACTCGTTCTCCTATATAAACCTTGCGCTTGGCATCTAAAAAATATTAACCTTGCGCTTGGCTCTTCGCCTCTTCGGGAAGTCGAGCAATGATGGTACTACAGTATATGGTTCTGGCTATCTGACACCGAATGAATTGCTGCACGTCCACCACGTGGGCGAGGAGCGAGGGGCAAGGGCGAGGGAGAGTGCATACTACTACGTCCATTTCAATATGGACTACATACGGAGCAAAATGAGTGAATCTACACTCTGAAATACATCTATATACATCAGTATTTGGAGTATGTACTAGTAGTTCATATTGAAATCTGCTAAAAGACATATATTTCAAACAATATGATAATCTCTCTAACCAAGGTAGGGACAAGGAGTATACGTCTAACAGAGGGAGTAGTAAAATTTTCTCCTCGTCCTGCGAGCCACCGCGCGCGTGGGCGAGGGAGTGGGCGTAGGCGTAGCAAGCAAGATTCTCCTTGTCCTGCGACTCTACGAGCCACCGCGCCCATGGGCGGGGGAGAGGGCGTACTAAGCAAGCTTCTCCTTGTTCTGCGAGTTGACGGGACACATCAAAAGTAGTACAGAGCATCTCCAGTGTATAGAGGCAACCTTGCCTCTAAGGTAGGCCCCACATGGGTTGCCTCTTATCAAATGAAAAAACCACAATGTATAGGGACTCTAACCAGCCTCTAAGGTGGGCCCAAGCAGAAATTTAAAAAGTATTGATTAGCACCACATTTGTCCAATCAGTAATATTTCTCTTGTACTTTGTTATGCTTCCTAAGGCTGACAAGTGGGACCAGGTGGATTGTTAAATTGTTATAGGCAGCCTCTAAGGGTAGAGGCGATGCTAGCCAATTTTTTGTTAGAGGCAGTTCATGTATAGAGGCTGCCTCTAAGAGGAGAGAGAGGGCTTAAAGGCAACAAAAAGCATACATTGTGGATGTGCCTACTTTCCAGTCTATATGGCTCAATCTGAAATCTCCCTAACCATAATAGATGCTGAGTTTGTTTTTTTGAAAAGGAGGATTACCCCCGGCCTCTGCATCTGCGTGATGCACGCAGCCATTTTATTGATTATTCACAGAGACCTTACAAAGTAGTACATCAGGTAGTCTGAAGTAATAGATGTTGAGTGGTGGAATAAATTTGTTACTTCCATAGTTCGCAAAAGTACTGATCACCTGAGATGGTGAACGGAGGGAGTATGATACCATTAGTACTACAGTTCTTTTGGAAGGGTTGTAGTAGTCCCTCCCATTCACATGTTCACATTTGAAGCTTCAATAAAAATGTTGCATGCAAGGATTAAGAGAAAACTCAGCAATGCATGTACTCCCTCAATCCATATAGGGTCTAAAATGCGTTTTTGAGGCTAACTTTGACCACATGTTAGAGCAATAATATGACATGCAACTTACACAAATCATACCATCGAATTCGTACGTGGTCATTGTACTGCTAACACATGCATGCGTTGCAATTAGTACGTACATGATACAATACTAAACACTCACTATCTAGTACTAGTTCATTGCTTGGTTTAGATTTGGAATTGACGCCCATAAACCGGAAGGGAGGGAATATTATCTTCTGGAACCATCCCTATACGGCCATACTTGATGTTTCGGAGAAGGGTTATGTGCCTTGCTGCAACAGTACCATCCAATCTTCATGTGTGGTGTTTTTCTTGGAAAATTATTACGAGAGGATTCTACGATGTGTGAAATGATGTGTTGTTCGTGCATCCAACTTACTATTGGAATGGTGTGGCTCTGAGATGTGACGGCTCATTAGTAGTATTCCTTGCGGTTGTGCACTCATAATTTGGTGCATGGCACATGGACCCGAATCCTGGATGTCCCACATGTCGAGGAAAGGAAGTTCTGTGCTCCTAGAATGGTTTCTTGCAATGCTATTGACCTCTCAGCTAGTAAATGTAATTTCTCAGTGAGATAAAATTATACTTGTACAATGCTATGAAGCTTTCAGCTTTTCTTTCATGTGTCTTGCCTTGAAGGTTTTCTTTTTACAACATTCCAACAAATACAAAGGAAACTAACATGCATGCTAATGCATATCAATGATTCACATATCAGACCCAATATTTACTTCACAACTTAAGACAAAGTTGTGAGAAGGTGTACAAATAAAGAAAAAAATGATCGATCAGGTCCCTAATCTTGCTTTCATTTCCTGGCCACGGTGGACATGTTGGTAGCCATTTTCACGCGGCTCGTTGATGCCCGCCAAGACATGTAGCAGTTGGATGCATGCACCATCCCATCAGTTTGTGCAGTTGCGCTAAAATGGAGCTGAGCATTCTTGTTGACAAGGATATTGAATAACCGTGATTGCATTGATAGTGGCACTGTTGATGAAACATGCAAAGTACGCCTGCCGAGCTATAGTACGTTTTAGGCCAATAGTAACTAGAGAAGATCCACATGCAGCGACGTGTGAAGATGGGCGGTGGAGCAAGGTCGGTTCCAGAGGAAGCTCTACCTGAGGGTCGTCGGGATGTAACCAGGATGGCGGTGGCGGGCGGGATCTGCCCATACTGTGGCAGTGAGCAAGGGGCAAAGGCACTACCGCGCCGGAGCTTGCTTAGAGAGAACGGCGGGTACCGCAGATCGGGACGCGTCGGCAGTGGGTTTCCTGCGTCGACGCCGGCGACCGGAGGAACGTTGCGCATCGTCCCTTTCCGCCGGCGGGCTGGATCTGGCCGGATCAGGGACCAGCGGTGAGAGAGAGAGAGAGAGAGAGAGAGAGAGAGAGAGAGAGAGAGAGAGAGACTGGCCACTGCCATCTTGTCTGAGAGAGTAGAAGAGACCGACCCCAGCAAGCAAGCATTGAGGATCCTGCCTATATTAGATAGTATATAGTATAGTGGAGCGATTTGCTTTTTTCTCTCCATAACAATCGGTTTATATTCTATACGTGCGCCATCGAGGAATAAAATCTTTTTTAAAATAACGTGTCAAGTCGCAATTTGTTTGTACACCCGTGGTACAAGATCATCCATCAAGTGGACAGCCAGTACACGTGTCAAATTACCACTTGGGCTGCCTTTTTGTAAAAATGAGCTCCACCGTGTACCTGTGCGGGTGTGGTTGGGAAAGAGACGGGAGTACGCGCGCTGTGCGTGCACCTCTTCTCTTCGTGCATGCACCCCACCTACGTGGGTGTGTGTGAGAGAGATACAAACCTAGAGAGATGGCGTGTTCATTCGTGAGTGTTTTTTTATGGGGGGTGATTTTGTAAGTGTATTTGTGGGAATATGTGTCGATCATATCTCAAAAAAAAATGTGACACATGCAATGTGTGTGAAATAGAGGCCTAGCTATATCATATATAGAGGGGGCGATCCACGAGAAGAGAGGGAGGGGTCATAGATATCGATAGAGTCGAAGAGAGGATCAAGTGTGTGGGTGCGAGATCGATGAAGAGAGCCATCGAAATTGTGTGTGTGCACGTCAAAGATATAGGGTGACCGACCTACCAGAACGTCAGAGGGGACAGGGCAAGTTTGTGTGTGGCAGGGACACATGACTAGAGAGCTCGATGTATCGGTGTGTGTGTGTGGGGGGGGGGGGTGGAGGCAGAGACCTAACTAGAGAGGTAGATCGACCTCGTATATGTGTTGAGAAGTATAGACCTAACTACCTATGTTTTGAGGGATATCGATCGACGTCCATACATAATCGAAGGACGAGAAATAGGTTGCAAGAGAGAGAGAGCCAGACAAACAGACAGAGGTAGAGTGCCGGAGGGGTGGTGGAGTTGCTTCTCGGAGATGGAGGGAGAGGCCTACTAGACAAGCGGTGGGTACAACTGCAACATCAAGAATAGAGGGGATGTGTTTCTGTGTGTGCGTGTGCGTGATAGATGTGTCGGGAGGCATGCATGAATGATGAAGGGGGGCATATGTGTTTGGTAAGCAGACCTACCTAGATCGGTAGATCAATTGTTGTGTGTCGGAGGAAGGGAGAGACATAACTAATGAGGTAGATCGATCGGCGCGTGGGGAAAATGTGTTATAGCTAGACAACCTAGCTAGCTATATGTATAGTGGGAGATCGGTCGGTGTATATCCATTTGTTAGAGGCAAATAAGGGCCAGAGAGACGGATAGAGAGAGAGGGATGGAGCTAGGAGGTGGTGCGAGAGGCCTACTAGATAGGGGGAGGAGTGTGCGATTGTGAGATCGATGAAAAGAGGGGCGAGAGTTTACACATGTGTGGGACCGTATGAGAGACATGAGGCATGGACGGAGAAAGGAGGAGATGGAAAGTGTGTGTGTATGTGTGGTAGGCAGACCTCGCTAGAGAGGTTTATTGATCTGTGTGTGTTAGAGAGAAGGAGTTGTGGAGACCATGAGAGAACGACCGAAAGAAAATAAATGAATGTGCGCGATGGATAGAATGTTGAGGGAGGGGGAGGGCGAGGAGGGCGTGTGCATGCACGAGATAAAGTTAGTGCTAGCTACAAAGGTTACAGGATTGTGTGGGTGTAAAAGTCTAACAAAGATCATAATTCGTTATAAAAGTGGATTCATATATTTGAATAAGAGATCATAGTGTTTTAAACCTATGCATGCATGAATGTAGCGGTGATGCGCTTGGTGTGGCTTTGGACATGTTATACTATAATGTGATAATGTGTGGCGTTTGCAACTCACAGCTAAATATCGAACAATCTAAACCATACTATATATCGAACAATCTCACATTTTATTTGAATTTGTGATAATGTGTGGCGTTTGCAGCTCATAGCTAAATATCGAACAATCTCATATTTTATTTGAATTCGTGATAATGTGTGGCGTTTGCAGCTCACAGCTAAATATCGAACAATCTAAACCATACTATATATCGAACAATCTCACATTTTATTTGAATTTGTGATAATGTGTGGCGTTTGCAGCTCACAACTAAATACTAGTATGCGTAGGGGGTGGGGCAACATACATTATGTGATAAACACATTATACATGTGAGACATGGTTTAGATTATGAAGATCTGGCTAGAGCTTGAAGTCTACTATGATTTGAAATCAACATAGGATTCAAAATTTGAGTTCCAGTTAATATAGTACACATAGTTCATATCTAACTCGACAGTAATCATGTGATGTGTTGTGAAGATAATATACAAACAATGGTTTAACTTGACAACAATGATGATTGTAGATCTTATTAAAATAGAGAAACGAATTCAAATGGTTTAACTTGACAACAATCATGATTGTAGATCTCATTCAAATAGAGAAACGAATTCAAATTTAGTTCATATTGAAGTGGTAGTATATACATTTGGAATTCACTAAAATGTTCATTTGAGTAGCAGGTTACATGCATTATACACGTAGCGAAATATTTTAATTGAACATAACATGGATTCAAAGTTTTGAATGGCATTTGTAGTAACTCATATAGTAAAACGGGAGACTGCGAATTGATTTCTGTTTGGTTTTTTCATCGAGGGAAGTGCGAATTGATTTGGTACAGTACACGTTAGGCTTGTCCAGAAATTTCAACCCGCGCCTTGTTATCCCGAAATTTTAAGATATCTCTTTGTCTAGTTGTGCTCCTAAAATTCCCTCCATCTCAACCCGCGCCTTGCTATCCCAAAATTACAACGCGCGCAAAAACTCCCACCTCCTCCGAAATCCCGACACGCGAAATTCCCGTGATACCCCTGAACCGAAAGAACCACCTAGTTCAAATCGGTGGGGGTACTTTTGTAACTTACCCCACATTTCGGACAAGCGCGTCCCTAAGCCATGGTTCCCCCCTCCCATCCCCTCCGCCCCATTCATACACCGAGGCCGCGAAAACCCGCAAAGCCCCACACCCTCCTCCGCCTGCCACCCAGCCAGAGCCTCTTCCCCGACGACATCGTCCACCGCAATAGCTCGACATCCCTCATCCACCGCACCGGATGAGGATCCGTCGTCGATCTCATTGTCCCGCCGGTTTAGCCACCACGTCCTCCACCTCCAAGGAGCTGCCTCGATGTTCGCCTCATCTATCGCGCCACCTACATTCCCACAGCGCCGTCTTCACCTGCACCACCGGAAGAGCAGCACCATCACCGATTCCTAGGATGAAGTTCAGGCCTAATCGGCGCCACCAAAGAGGTTCTACAGTAATCGCTGCATTTTCTTCTTGAGTTGAACTCACGGTGCTGCCGACGCTCGGTCCGGAGCCGCCATGGCGCGGCTCCATCTACGGTGGCGTCGACGGCCACTTCCTCCATGGTGTCCATCCCTCCGCGATGACGTCCACATCAGTAGGAGCTGCTGCTGCTCTGGCTCTCGCTGGCCCTGCTGCTGCTGCTTTGGCTCTCGCTCGCCTGCTGCTCTGCTCTTGCTCTCGGTCCCATTGGTACAACGAGGTGCTATACAAACGGTTTTTAACCCCTTTCCGCGATGGCGTTCTGAACCATCGCCAAGTGAGTGACTGCGATAGGGGGGTCCTTCCACACGACCTAGAAACCATCGGGGATAGGCCCTCCTGGTACACATGCTCTGCAAAATGAGGTCGTGTGCGACGGGCGAGCAATCAAATACGGTTATACATATAGTTATGCTAAAAAATACAATTATACAGGCCAAATCGTTTCCGGTCGTAAGTACATCCCACACAGTCAGTCCCGGCTAAATGTTTCCGTTCGTATGTACATTCCACACAGTCAATCCAAGGAATACGTTTCCGTTAGTATGTACATCCCACAAAGTTAATCCAAGAAGTTTGTTTCCGTTCGTATATACATCCCACACAGTCACTCCAAGGAAAACGTTTTCGTTCGCAGTTACATCACACACAGTTTTCCCCATTAAATCATTTGTGATAACGTCGCCATTGCACACGATATTAACAATTTTATCGTTTGCGTTATTGAATGCATCACACATGGTGCGTAGAAGAAACTGTGTTCCAAAGGTTGTCCATCACACACACTTTTTATGTGGTAAACGTTTGCGCAAGGTGGCCTAACGCAAACGGTTTTCAAGAGGATGTCGTGTGTGATTGTTCATTGATCCAACACGGTTTATTCCTAGAAATTGTGTGCGTTGCCTGAGGTCATCGCCCACGGTGTTTTCTCAATAACCGTTTGCAATAGAAAAATAGCAGGCTAATTGCCCTATTATTAATAATCCTTTTATTAATCTAACTGACATTTCATATTAAGCACACAATATATTTCATTTTCATATTAAGGAAGAAGGATTTCATAATTGAAATACGTCAGAGTACAACATCATATAGCTTCGGCACTCAGCTACCCCATTACACAACTGCACCAGCACCAAGTTTCGCATGCAACATCTATAACCTTTCAAAATTAGCATCATAGATGGTACATAGACAGATGGATCTCATCTGGAAAACTGCTGAAGCGGAAGGCGAATATTGAGCCTTCATTGATGTTCAAGGTCTTTGCAACTTTAGGCCAGTGCCTGTCCATCCTTCGTCCTCTTCAGGAACACTTCAATATTGAACCATGGGTGTTGTATGAATACCTTCCTCGCCTCCTGACCATACAGGTGGTTTCAGAGGTAATCATCAGTGAACTGCTTCGGAAAGGCCTGAAAACAAGGATATGCATAAATATCTTCTCTAGATTTGAAATGGCGCAAAAGAATTAAAAAGACAAGGTATAACAGTTAGTACCATCCTATAGTGAACTGATGTCTTCTTCATTGTGCAGACAAAGATCTTGTTGGTTTTTGTTGCTAATTTCTTTATCGTAACAATCTTTCTGAGTTTCTTGACTTGACTGATATTCATGGACAACTCATTTCCACATATGCAAAAAGGGTCAAACAGTGGGTCAAAACCTCTGACAGCAGGACCTACATGTGCAATATCAAATTGTTAAAAACCAAATATTTAAAAACAAGAAGTGGAAAGGTGTCTTATTAACTGCAACAGGCCTAATATTTAAAAACAAGCAAACATAGTCATTCAAACTTGTATTGTGCAGGTCTAAGTACACTAGTTATTAGCCCTGTTTCGATCCATGGGTTAGAGTTAGTTTGAGCTAGTTTGGCCTCAAATATCCCTAAAGTATCCAAACATGATGGCTAGTTTGAGCTAGTTGCGTCAAACCCACCCAAAACAACTATCCCACCCAAGAGGTGCTGATTGGGGCTAGTTCTCCTAGTGCATTTATTGTCAATCTAACAATGTCATCCAAACACCTCTTTGGCTAGAGTTAGTTTAGGGTTAGTCATTGTTGAGTATCATTGTTATTTAGGAAACGTAGGATAGCGTAGGATTTATTCTACCTTGACTTGTACTCCAAGATGACCATGTACTCATACATATATGCCCACGAGGCTCAAGCAATACAATCAACTATTCCACCAATCTCTCTCTCCCTTTTAACTGGCATGAGCTAGAAACTAACTCTAACCTCTAGCTAAGTTAGAGTATCTAAACAGTGCCATTGTTAAATCAAATGGAAAGGCGTGTTAAATACTCCCTCCGGTCCTTTTTACTCTGCATATAAGAATTGTCTGAAGTCAAACTTCATAAAGTTTGACCTTATTTATATGAAAAAATATCAACATCTACCATCCTAAAGTTATACAATATGAAAATTTAAGTCATGACACATGTACTGATATTTATTTCATATTGTGAGTGTTGGTATTTTGTTCTATAAAGTTGGTCAAACTTTACGAGTCTTGACTTTAGACAAATCTTATATGCGAACTAAAAAGATTCAGAGGGAGTACAACATGCTTAACAGCAACCAAATATAGCCATTCATAAAGCTATTGTTAAATTTCGTATTGATGAAATTGAACTGCACAGTTCATACTAGCACATATAGAACATCACATTATTAATAGCTGAAATAAACAAGGCATAATACGAACAACCAAAGATGGCAATTGAAACTGGACATATGCTAACTACAAACAACCGAACAACCATAAACCGTAGAAATAAACAAGGCGTAATGCAAACAACCAAATATAGCAATAAATACTGGACAGGTTCTCACTACAAAAAGGGTTCGAGAATAAAACATGGGTTTCCTCACTTGTCACAGATTGGCTCCCCCTCGTGTTCGTCGTCGATGAGGTCTGACTTGCTAGCTGAGGATCCCAAGCCAATGTCGCAGAACGTGTCCTTCAGAAATGACAAAAGGGGCTCCATGGCGATGAAGGATGGCAAATTGTTCATAATGAGCCACAGGAGATCAGCGGCAGGGCCATCGATGAGATCGACGGCTGTCGAACCCGAAGGGTTGGGGGTGGGCAACTTAACCTGTGACATAACCCGCGTTAAGCCGTCGGTGTCGACGACCTCGATGTCGTAGCCGGCAACCGCGACATGCCAGAATACTCTAGCCCGCTGATTGAAAGGCTCAATGCAGGTCCAGTCATCGTCGTCAGCCACTAATACGTCTCCAACGTATCTATAATTTTTTATTGTTCCATGTTGTTACATTATCATTCTTGGAAGTTTTACAATCATTTTATAGCAACTTTATATCATTTTTTGGGACTAACCTATTGACATAGTGCCCAGTGCCAGTCGCTGTTTTTTGCTTGTTTTTTACTTTGCAGAAAATCAATACCAAACGGAGTCCAAACATAGCGAAACTTTTTGGTGATTTTTTCTGGACCAGAATTCACCTGTTGGGCCAAAGAAGTACTAGAGGGGGGCTCCGAGGGGAGAACAACCCACCAGGGCGTGCCTGGGGGCCCAGGCGCGCCCAGGTGGGTTGTGCCCACCTCGGCCACCTCCCGCACCGCCTCTTTGCTCTATAAATACCCCAATATTCCAGAAACCCTAGGGGAGTCGACGAAAATCAATTCCAGCCGCCGCAAGTTCCAGAAACCACAGATCCAATCTAGACACCATCACAGAGGGGTTCATCATCCTCATTGGTGCCTCTTCGATGATGCGTGAGTAGTTCATTGTAGACCTACGGGTCCGTAGGTATTAGCTAGATGGCTTCCTCTCTCTCTTTTGATTCTCAATACAATGGTCTCTTGGAGATCTATTTGATGTAACTCTTTTTGCGGTGTGTTTGTTGGGATCCGATGAACTTTGAGTTTATGATCAGATCTATGTTTTTATCCATGAAAGTTATTTGAGTCGTTTGATCTCTTATATGCATGATTACTTATAGCCTCGTATTTCTTCTTCAAATCTTTGGTTTAGTTAGGCCAACTAGATCGATTTTTCTTGCCATGGGAAGAGGTGCTTTGTGATGGGTTCGATCTTACGGTGCTTGATCCCAGTGATAGAAGGGGAACCGACACGTATGTATTGTTGCTATTAAGGATAACAAGATGGGGTCTATTTCTACAAAAATAGATCTTGTCTACATCATGTCATCGTTCTTATTGCATTACTCCATTTCTCCATGAACTTAATACACTAGATGCATGCTGGATAGCGGTCGATGTGTGGAGTAATAGTAGTAGATGCAGGTAGGAGTCGGTCTACTAATCTTGGACGTGATGCCTATATAATGATCATTGCCTGGATATCGTCATAATTATTTGAAGTTCTATCAATTGCCCAACAGTAATTTGTTTACCCACCGTATGCTATTTTTCTCGAGAGAAGCCACTAGTGAAATCTACGGCCCCGGGGCCTATTTTCTCATCATATATTTTCAGATCTATTTTGCCATTTGCCTTTTTATTTATTTGCCACTTTTATTTTCAGATCTATATTTCTAAAAACCAAAAAATATTTTGCTGCACTTTATTTTATTCACGATCTATTTATCTAATCTACTACAATTTATCTCCCGTCCACTTGCTAATTTCTGGCGCTGTTACCAGAAAGGGATTGACAACCCCTTTAACACGTCGGGTTGCAAGTATTTGTTCTTTGTGTGCAGGTGCTGTTTACGTAGTGTTGCTTGGTTCTCCTACTAGTTCGATAACCTTGGTCTCATCACTGAGGGAAATACCTACCGTTGTTGTGCTGCATCATCCCTTCCTCTTTGGGGAAATACCGACGTAGTTCAAGCAAACATCAAAAGGAATTTCTAGCGCCGTTGCCGGGGAGACATCATCAACATCTACCAGGTTCCTAATCACAAATCTCATCTCCTTGCAATTTACATTATATGCCATTTGCCCCTCGTTTTCCTCTCCCCCACTTCACAAAAAATTGCCGTTTTATTCACCCTCTTTTTCGTTGGACGTTTTCTCGTCAGATCTGTTTTTCGTGTGCAATTTTGTCTGTTACTTTTGCCATTATGGATAGTTCCTCCTCTATTGCGTGTACCCCCGAGAATGAGGTTCTTAATTTCAAACAAAGGGGAGGGGAGAATTTAAAAGATGCTTGGTATAGGATTTGCAATGCTCATAATAGATCTATCCATAAGCAATCTACCATTGTTCTTCATCACTGTTTTTATGTGGGCATCACCACTTGGTATAGATTCATCCTTGATACGATTACCGGTGGAAATTTCTTGATGTGTCCCTCTCTTGATGCTTTTCATGCTATGGGAAATTTTGTGGGATCACCACCTCTTATGGTTAATGAAACAACTTTAACTCTTGAGCATGTTATGGAAAGACTTGATGCTATTGAAAAGAAAATGCTTACCGAAGAACACATTGAGAACTTGGATAAAAAGATACATAATCTTGCTAGTAAAATTGGGTCAAAAATGGGAGAAGTTTTTAAGTTGTTAAAAGAAAAGGGAACCGTAATTCACGAAAGAATTGAAGAAAGCCCTTCTCGGATCGATAAGTTGGAAGAATTTTTTAGCAATTTAAGCACGGCGTTTGCTTCTGCTAAAAATATTGAAAAAACCCTCGTTAAAATTAGTAAGAGTACTCAAACCACTAAGAACAAGGGTGCAACTTCCAGTAGTAAAGAAGATCTTAAAATGATTAGTATTCACCCGGATTTTGTAGAAGTTATAAGAGACCCTATTAATAAGAACGATTTCCTCAATTTTATGCCTAGAAATTTTGCTATTTTACTTGCTAAATCTTCAAAGAAATCTGATTGTGTGATTGAAAAGTTGGAGACCAAAGATGACAATACTTAGATCCTTCGCATTATGCCTAGCTAAGGGCATAAAACGATAGCGCTTGTTGGGAGGCAACCCAATGAATAAAATTTATTTTTGTCTTTTTTTTCTGTTTGCACAATTATGCTACTGTTATGATTGTGTTTTTTGTGTTTTAATTAGTGTTTGTGCCAAGTAAAGCCTTTAGGATAGCTTTGGTGATAGTTGATTTGATCTTATTGGAAAACAGAAACTTTTGCCTCTAGTAAAACAATTTTTAAAATTCACAGAAGCGACTAAAAAATTCTGAATTTTTTACACAAGATTGATATACAAATTTCCTCAGCTTTGCTAATATTTCAGAATTTTTCGAGTTACAGAAGTATGATAACAATTGGTATCTTTGCAGACTATTCTGTTTTTGACAGATTTTGTTTTCTTTGCATTGTGTGCTTATTTTGATGAATCTATGGTTTGTATTGGAGGTTATAAGCCATGGTAAAGTTTTAATACAGTAGATATAATGCAAGAATAAAATTTGAATGGGTTTTCTACAGTACTTAAAGTAAAGATTGGTTTTCTTATACTAACGGATCTCACGAAGGTTTTGTTGAGTTTTGTGTGATTGAAGTTTTCAAGTTTTGGGTGAGATTATGATGGATGAAGGAATAAGGAGTAAGAAGAGCCTAAGCTTGGGGATGCCCCATGACACCCCAAGCCATTATCCAAAGAGAAGCAAGCAACCAAGCTTGGGGATGCCCGAGTGGCATCCCCTCTTTCTTCTAACGACCATCGGTATTTTACTTGGAGCTATATTTTTATTCGTCACATATCATGAGTTTTGCTTGGAGCGTCTTGTGTGATATGAGTCTTTGCTTGTTTTGCTTTTTATTTTTAGTCATGAATCCTTGCTGGACACACCTATTTGAGGGAGCCAAAATTATTCTATGACTTGTTAGAATTGCTCTCTATGCTTCACTTAAATCTTTATGAGCTATGGAATTGCTCTAGTGCTTCACTTATATCTTTTTGAGCACGGTGTGCTTTAGTATTTTTGAAGAAATGCTCTCATGCTTCACTTAGATTTATTTTAGAGTTAGTAAATTTTTTTTAGAAATTCTCTCTTGCTTCACTTAAATTATTTTGAGAGAAGAAAATTTTATGCTCATGTTCTTCACTTATATTTGTTTGAGCTATCAAAAGCAACTTATGAAATTAGTCCCAAAGTGATAGATATCCAAGAGAGATATATTAAAAACTTTCATGAAGATCATTGGACAAAATAAACTTGATTCCTTGTAATAGTTTTGCGATATGATGATATAATATGTGAGTCATGTTAATGAGTAATTATGGCTTAGTAAGAATATTGATGTTAAGGTTTGTGATTCCCTATGCAAGCACGATAGTCAATAGCTATGCAATGAAATTATATTTTACTTGTGGTGCATTATTCGGTGTTAGTTATGCTTAATGCTCGCTTATGAGATTTTTCATTTCTTGGTTGGATGCTTCTCAATCTTTTGCTAGCCTTGATTTGCACTAAGTATGATCACTACTTGTGCATCCAAAATCCTTAAACCAGTTTTGCCACATGAGTCCACTATACCTACCTATATGTGGTATTTCCGTGCCGTTCTAAGTAAATTTGTATGTGCCATCTCTAATTTCAAAATAAAATTCTATTTTGTGTGCTCGTACCGCTCATGAAACGGTAGGGGGTGACTGATATATTTCCATGCTAGAGGTGTTATTCTCAAGATGAGTGTTTATTCACTTGTCATTGCACGAGAGTACCACAAAGGTATTAGGGATGCCTAGTCCCGAAATGAAAAAAATGAATTTACTTTATGTTGTCAAATAATAAATTCCTTGGAAAGTGTTGGTCTGGAGGGCACCCGTGGATACGGCTAGCCATGGATTGTGAAAGAATGGTGGAAAAAGGAATAAACTTTATTTTCTGTTTGGGAATCGCCTATGATATATCTAGCATGGAAAGTATTGGGAACTACTCGATCATTTTCATTGACAGGAAATGCATGCCACCCAAAATGCTTTATCAATACTTTTTTTGCTTTGATCTCTGGCACCTCTACAAATCCCTACTCCCCTTTGCGAAGGGCCTTTCTTTTATTTCATGCAATTTTTATTTTATTTTGAGTCTCCATCTTCTCTTATAAAGCACCAACTAAGGGGCACTATGATCATACTTGAGCATTGGGTGTAGCTAATATGCGAGTGTGTTTCATGAATGGATCAATGATTGAGCATAATGGGCTAGGGATAACTTGCTTTAGTGTTGATATTTTGAAAGACATGTTGCTTGTTGATATGCTTGAGTATTGAAATCTTCATGTCAAAACTAGACTATTGCTTTGAATCATATAAATGTCCAAATGTCCATGCTACAAAGAAAAGAATATGTGATGAACATGTTAGGCAGCATTCCACATCAAAAATTCTGTTTTCATCATTTACCTACTCGAAGACGAGCAGGAATTAAGCTTGGGGATGCTGATACGTCTCCAACGTGTCTATAATTTTTGATTGTTACATGCTGTTATATTATCATTCTTAGATGTTTTCCAATCATTTTATAGCAACTTTATATCATTTTTTGGGACTAACCTATTGATATAGTGCCCAGTGACAGTTGCTGTTTTTTGCTTGTTTTTTACTTTGCAGAAAATCAATACCAAACGGAGTCCAAACGCAGCGAAACTTTTTGGTGATTTTTTCTGGACCAGAAGACACGTGTTGGGCCAAAGAAGTACCAGAGGGGGGCTCTGAGGGGAGCACAACCCACCATGGCGCGCCTGGGGGCCCAGGCGCGCCCAGGTGGGTTGTGCCCACCTCGGTCACCTCCCACACCGCCTCTTTGCTCTATAAATACCCCAATATTCCAGAAACCCTAGGGGAGTCGACGAAAATCAATTCCAGCCACCGCAAGTTCCAGAAACCATAGATCCAATCTAGACACAATCACGGAGGGGTTCATCATCCTCATTGGTGCCTCTCCGATGATGCGTGAGTAGTTCATTGTAGACCTACGGGTCCACAGGTATTAGCTAGATGTCTTCCTTTCTCTCTTTTGATTCTCAATACAATGGTCTCTTGGAGATCTATTTGATGTATCTCTTTTTGCGGTGTGTTTGTTCGGATCTGATGAAATTTGGGTTTATGATCAGATCTATGTTTTTATCCATGAAAGTTATTTGAGTCTTTTGATCTCTTATATGCATGATTACTTATAGCCTCGTATTTCTTCTTCAAATCTTTGGTTTAGTTAGGCCAACTAGATCGATTTTTCTTGCCATGGGTAGAGGTGCTTTGTGATGGGTTCGATCTTACGGTGCTTGATCCCAGTGACAGAAGGGGAACCGACACGTATGTATCGTTGCTATTAAGGATAACAAGATCGGGTCTATTTCTACATAAATAGATCTTGTCTACATCATGTCATTGTTCTTATTGCATTACTCCGTTTCTCCATGAACTTAATACACTAGATGCATGATGGATAGCGGTCGATGTGTGGAGTAATAGTAGTAGATGCAGGCAGGAGTCGGTCTACTAATCTTGGACGTGATGCCTATAAAATGATCATTGCCTGGATATCATCATAATTATTTGAAGTTCTATCAATTGCCCAACAGTAATTTTTTTACCCACCAGATGCTATTTTTCTCGAGAGAAGCCACTAGTGAAATCTACGGCCCCCGGGTCTATTTTCTCATCATATATTTTCAGATCTATTTTGCTATTTGCCTTTTTATTTATTTCCCACTTTTATTTTCAGATCTATATTTCTGAAAACCCAAAAATATTTTGCTGCACTTTATTTTATTCGCGATCTATTTATCTAATCTACTACAATTTATCTCCCATCCACTTGCCAATTTCTGGCGCCTTTACCCGAAAGGGATTGACAACCCCTTTAACACGTCGGGTTGCAAGTATTTGTTCTTTGTGTGCAGGTGTTGTTTACGTAGTGTTGCTTGGTTCTCCTACTAGTTCGATAACCTTGGTCTCATCACTGAGGGAAATACCTACCGTTGCTGTGCTGCGTCATCCCTTCCTCTTTGGGAAAAAACGACGTAGTTCAAGCAAACATCAGCCACCTCGCCGCCGTTGGCCGAAGAGGCCGCGGTAAAGCTCTTTTGGGCCATTCACTCCTCGAGCTCCCCGGGAAGCGTAGCCGGGCTTAGGCTGCGACGCTCTAGAGTGGGGGAGGGGATGGGGATCTCTAGGAAAGGGGACATTTCGCAGGCGTCGTCTAAGAAACTTAGGGCGGCGAGGGTATGTATATCGGTGGGTAAACTGCACGGGAAGACTGGCAGAGGTTGACGATGGAGGCGGCGCAGCGGCGGCGGCAATCTAGCTAGGTTTGGAGCGAGGGAGGGGTGGTGTGTATGTGTGTGAGCGGGGGATTTGGGGTGAGCGAAGGATTTGGGGGTGTGTGTGTGTGGAGGGGTCCAAGGTGGTGTTTAAGGAAATGCCGCAGGTACTGAAAATTTTACTAGGCGGGAGTAAAATGGCGGGGCTATCGAAAATTTGGATCAAGGGATTGAAGCAGAGCGGGGCGGGAGTAACAAACATCACACACGGTTAAAACATAATAATCGTGTGCTATCAAACAGAAAAACACTCCAGCCGAGCAGATATTTTTGAGATTGTGAGGGATGCTGGTGGGAGTAAAATGCCGGGGCTACCGAAAATTTGGATCTACTGATTGAAGCAGAGCGGGAGTAACAGACATCGCACACAGTCCAGACATGCTAATCGTGTGCTATCAAACAGAAAAACCATCTACGCGGGTAGTTATTTTTGAGATTGCGAGGGAGTAGATATTTTCGAGAGGGGGAGGGAAGCCTTGTGGAGCCCAATCTACTGTGATCATGTGGGTGACAGGGGCAGGGGCTCGGCACACGGGTAGTCCTAGGGAACCATGTCTGTTTTGTACCCGATCGCAGACGGATGCTGCGTCCGACTCGTCTTCTGTTTATAAATTTGGCCAAAAAAACGCGGGAAAGGGTCAGAACACGAACACACTTGCATATGGACCAAATATATGTATGAAAAGGGTGGTTTGATGTTCAAATACCCAATGCACAACTTTGATGTGGCACCTGTCACACAAAGCGCAAGTTATTATTGCTAGCCCCCCCCACCCCCCCCCCCCCCCCCCCCCCCCACAAACACACACACACACTTCGTGTTGTCGGGAGGGGAATCCTAGCTATGAACGCATGCCCCCAAATAGCTAGGTCTGACATCTCACCCTACCATAACACAAAACCGAAAGGAGTACATCATGGTTAACCCCCCCCCCTTTGCTTCCGTTCAAATGTGGACCGTGTGCGGGCCGACAGATGTGTTCTTATGGCGTTAGATGGGTGAGACCACATACGAACCACACCTGTGGGTGGCCCGATGTGTGTGTGTGTGTGTGTGTGTGTGAAAACGATGTGGTATGATATTTAAATGACCAAATCACAAATTTGATGCGGCACATGTGCATCGCAAATTAACCGGACATCCCCAATCCCACGGAGGTTCATCTAGTACGAAGTAGTACTGTGCCCCCCCCCCCCCACACACACACTTTGAGTCGGTGGGACGGGGCATCTCACCAAGGCGTATTGTAAGACTGACCAAGAAGAATCACCACCTTGGTCGTATAAGCTCTCTTGTTTGTTGGGTCAAAGTCATGCATTGACGTTCCACATGCGGCCCCACAAAATAGGCTAGCTTGTCACCCATAACCACGCGAGGGAGTGCCTAAAGACAACCACTGCGTGCATGTGGCCCAAACATAAAGTGTCATGTGGTGTTTGAATATACCCAATGCACAACTTTGATGTGGCAGTGTGCTTTTGGAATTGGAAAGTCCCCACACGGAGTGAGGGTTCATGACGCGTGTATACTATATATATAGGGATTCATGTGTATGCGAGCCCTCGAACTTAGGTGTCGAATCTCACCATGATCAACGTACGACTATACGGTAACGCGAACCAAGAGAAGAAGAATCCACCCTGGTAACCTCTCTCGCGTTGTTGGTCAAAGTGATGGACGTCCACGCAGGCCCATGAATATATAGGCCGTCGATGATAACCAAGTGAGGGAGAGTGTCCAAAGACAACGACTGCATGTATGTGCCCCAAACATATGTATGGACATGTGTGATGCATGCATATATGTTTGAATACCAAAAGCACAACATTTTGATGTGGCGCATGCATGCGTAAAAAATCGCACAGTCCCCACAAAGATCTGGTTCATGACGCGTCACGTGCTTGCCCCCCCCCCACTTCGACCCGGTGGGAGGGATTCGTGCGTACACATGCGCGCGAAGTATAGTTGCATGTACCAAACCGTATAAGATGAACCAAAATTTAATCCCCTCCTAATTATAAGTCAAATTAACCTCTATCGCTGTCGGTCGAAGTGATTGAGCAAGCGGGCACACAGAGATGGACGAAGCATCTTGCTGATAACCCCATGAGTGAGTGCTAAAGGACATCCGCCATCCCTTGCTTGTGGGCCAAACACATGTATGGAGATGTGTGGTTGTTATGTTTGAATACCTAATATATATGCAGAACTTTGATGTGGCACCTGCCACGGAAAACAAAAAAATTTCCTACGCCCACGCAAGACTATCAAGGAGATGCATAGCAATGAGAGGGGAGAGTGTGTCTATGTACCCTCGTAGACTGTAAGCTGAAGCATTTCACAACGCGGTTGATGTAGTCGAACTTTCTTCGCGATCTAACCGATCTAGTACCGAACGTACGACACCTCCGCGTTCAGCACACGTTCAGCTCGGTGACATCCGTGCCTTCTTGATCCAGCAATACGGCAAGGTAGTGGATGAGTTCCGAAAGCACGACGGCGTGATGACGGTGATGGTGAAGTGATCTTCGCAGGGCTTCGCCTAAGCACTACGAAAATATGACCGGGGGTGTAAACGGTGGAGGGGGGCGCCACACACGGCTAGGCAATTGTCTGTTGTGTGCTAGGCGCCCCCTCCCAAATATATATAGGTGGGAGGGAGGGAGGAGCAGCCAAAGGAGGTGCCCAAGTAGGAGGAATCCTACTTGGGGTCCCTCCCAAGCCGCGCCCCCCCTGCCATATATAAACAAGGGGGAAGGAAAGAGGGGGGAGAGGGAAGGAAGGGGGAGTCCTACTCCACACTTTCCTTTCCCTCCCCTCTTTCCTTCTCCTCCTCATAGGGCCGGCCTCTATAGGGACGCACCAGCCCCTAGTGGGCTGGTGTGTTCCCTCACTTGGCCCATAAGGCTAATATCTTTGCCGGGGGTACCCAAAACTTCTTTCCGGTGACCCGATAAGTACCCGGTACCCTCCGAAACACTTTCGGTGTCCGAATACCATCGTCCTATATATCAATTTTTACCTCTCGACCATTTCGAGACTCCTTGTCATGTCCATGATCTCATCCGGGACTCCGAACAACATTCGGTCACCAAATCATATAACTCATATAACACTATATCATCAACGAACGTTAAGCGTGCGGACCCTATGGGTTTGAGAACTATGTAGACATGACAGAGACACCTCTCCGGTCAATAACCAATAGTGGAACCTGGATGCTCATATTGGCTCCTACATATTCTACGAAGATCTTTATCGGTTGAACCGTTATGACAACATACGTAATTCCCTTTGTCTATCGGTATGTTACTTGCCCGAGATTCGATCGTCGGTATCTTCATACCTAGTTCAATCTCATTACCGGCAAGTATCTTTACTAGTTCTGTAATACATCACCTCGTGACCAACTCCTTAGTCATTTGCTTGCAAGCTTATGATGTGTATTACTCGAAACTCGGAGTGACAAATCCTAATCTTGATCTATGCCAACTCAACAAACACCTTTGGAGATACCTGTAGAGAATCTTTATGATCACCCAGTTATGTTGTGACGTATGATGGCACACAAGGTATTCCTCCGGTATCCGGGAGTTGCTTAATCTCATAGTCGAAGGAATATGTATTTGACATGAAGAAAGCAATAGCAATAAACTGAACGATCATTAAGCTAAGCTAACGGGTGGGTCTTGTCCATCAGATCATTCTCCTAATGATGTGATCCCATTATCAAATGACAACACATGTCCATGGTCAGTAAACCTTAACCATCTTTGATCTATGAGCTAGTCTAGTAGAGGCTCACTAGGGACACGGTATTTGTTTATGTATTCACACATGTATTTAAGTTTCCGATCAATACAATTCTAGCATGAATAATAAACCTTTATCATGAATAAGGAAATATAAAATAACAACTTTATTATTGCCTCTAGGGCATATTCCTTAAGTCTGCCACTTGCACTATAGTCAATAATCTAGTTCACATCACCATGTGATTTAACACCCATAGTTCACATCGCCATGTGACCAACACCCAAAGAGTTAACTAGAGTCAATAATCTAGTTCACATCGCCATGTGATTAACACCCAAAGAGTACTAAGGTGTGATCATGTTTTGCTTGTGAGAGAAGTTTAGTCAACGGGTCAAAGCTTGCATCGACGTAACCCTCTATGACGAACTCTATATCACCACCATAACCAAGAAATATTTCCTTAGTCCTCTTAGGTAAATAAGGATAATTTTGACCGCTGTCCAGTGATCTACACCTGGATCACTATTGTACCCCCTTGCCAAACTCATTGCAAGGCACACAAAAGTTCTGGTACACAGCATGACATACTTTATAGAACCTATGACTGAGGCATAGGGAATGCGTTTCATTCTCTCTCTATCTTCTGCCGTGGTCGGGCTTTGAGTCTTACTCAACTTCACACCTTGCAACACAGGCAAGAACCCTTTCTTTGACTTATCCATTTTGAACTTCTTCAAAAACATTGTCAAGGTATGTGCTTTGTGAAAGTCCTATTAGGCGTCTCGATCTATCCCTATAGATCTTGATGCCCAATATGTAAGTAGCTTCACCGAGGTTTTTCATTGAAAAATTCTTATTCAAGTATCCTTTTATGCCTTCCAGAAATTCTATATCATTTCCAATGAACAATATGTCATCCACATATAATATTAGAAATGCTACAGAGCTCCCACTCACTTTCTTGTAAGTACAGGCTTCACCGTAAGTCTGTATAAAACCATATGCTTTGATCACCTCATCAAAGCATATATTCCAACTCCGAGATGCTTGCACCAGTCCATAGATGGATCGCTGGAGCTTGCACACTTTGTCAGCACCTTTAGGATCGACAAAACCTTCTGGTTGCATCATATACAACTCTTCTTTAAGATATCCATTAAGGAATGCAGTTTTAACATCCATTTGCCATATTTCATAATTATAAAATGCGGCCATTGCTAACATGATTCAGACAGACTTAAGCATCGCTATGGGTGAGAAAGTCTCATCGTAGTCAACTCGTTGAACTTGTCGAAAACCTTTCGCGACTAGTCGAGCTTTATAGATAGTAACATTACCATCAACGTCAGTCTTCTTCTTGAAGATCCATTTATTCTCTATGGCTTGCCGATCATTGGGCAAGTCCACCAAAGTCCACACTTTGTTCTCATACATGGATCCTATCTCAGATTTCATGGCCTCAAGCCATTTATCAGAATATGGGCTCATCATAGCTTCTTCATAATTCGTAGGTTCGCCTTGGTCTAGTAACATGACTTCCAGAACAGGATTGCCGTACCACTCTGGTGCGGATCGTGCTCTGGTTGACCTACGAGGTTCAGTAGTAACTTGATTTGAAGTTTCATGATCGACATCATTTGCTTCCTCTCTAGTTGGTGTAGGCATCACTAGAACAGTTTTCGGTGATGTGCTACTCTCCAATTCGAGAGAAGGTACAACTACCTCATCAAGTTATACTTTCCTCCCACTCACTTCTTTCGAGAGAAACTCCTTCTCTAGAAAGTACCCATTCTTGGCAACAAAGATCTTGCTTTCGGATATGTGGTAGAAGGTGTACCCAATTATTTAGGGTATCCTATGAAGGCGCACTTCTCCGATTTGGGTTCGAGCTTATCAGACTGAAGCCTAAGTGTCGCAACCCCAAACTTTAAGAAACGACAGCTTAGGTTTCTTGCCAAACCACAGTTCATACGGTGTCGTCTCAACGGATTTAGATGGTGCCCTATTTAACGTGAATGCATCTGTCTCTAATGCATAACCCCAAAATGATAGTGGTAAATCGGTAAGAGACATCATAGATCGCACCATATCTAATAAAGTACAGTTACGATGTTCGGACAAACCATTACGCTGTGGTGTTCCAGGTGGCGTGAGTTGTGAAACAATTCCACATTGTTTTAAATGAAGGCCAAACTCGTAACTCAAATATTCGTCTCTACGATCAGATTGTAGAAACTTTATTTTCTTGTTACGATGATTCTCCACTTCACTCTAAAATTCTTTGAGCTTTTCAAATGTTTCAGATTTGTGTTTCATTAAGTAGATATACCCATACCTACTCAAATCATCTGTGAAGGTCAGAAAATAACGATACCCACCGCGTGCTTCAACACTCATCGGACCGCATACATCGTTATGTATTATTTCCAATAAGTAATTAGCTCGCTCTATTCTTCCAGAGAATGGAGTTTTAGTCATCTTGCCTATGAGGCATGGTTCGCAAGTATCAAATGATTCATAATCAAGTGATTCCAAAAGTTCATTCGCATGGAGTTTCTTCATGCGCTTTACACCAATATGACCTAAACGGCAGTGCCACAAGTATGTTGCACTATCAATATCAACTTTGCATCTTTTGGCATTAATATTATGAATATGTGTATCACTACGATCGAGATTCAATAAACCATTCACATTGGGTGTATGACCATAGAAGGTTTTATTCATGTAAACAGAACAACAATTATTCTCTGACTTAAATGAATAGCCATATTGCAATAAATACGATCTAATCATATTCATGCTCAATGCAAACACCAAATAACATTTATTTAGGTTCAACACTAATCCCGAAGGTAGAGGGAGTGTGCGATGGTGATTGTATCAACCTTGGAATCACTTCCAACACACATCGTCACCTCGCCCTTAACTAGTCTCTGTTTATTCTGCAACTCCTGTTTCGAGTTACTAATCTTAGCAACTGAACCGGTATCAAATACCCAGGGGCTACTATGAACACTAGTAAAGTACACATCAATAACATGTATATCAAATATACCTTTGTTCACTTTGCCATCCTTCTTATCCGCCAAGTATTTGGTGCAGTTCTGTTTCCAGTGACCATTTCCCTTGCAGTAGAAGCACTCAATTTCAGGCTTGGGTCTAGCTTTGGGCTTCTTCATGGGAGCGGCAACTTGTTTGCTGTTCTTCTTTAAGTTCCCTTTCTGTCCCTTGCCTTTTTCTTGAAACTAGTGGTTTTATTAACCATCAACACTTGATGCTCTTTCTTGATTTCTACCTTCGTTGATTTCAGCATCGTGAAGAGCTCGGGATTTGTTTTGTTCATCCCTTGCATATTATAGTTCATCATGAAGTTCTACTAACTTGGTGATAGTGACTAGAGAACTCTTGTCAATCACTATCTTATCTGGAAGATTAACTTCCATTTGATTCAAGCGATTGTAGTACCCAGACATTCTGAGCACATGCTCACTAGCTAAGCTATTCTACTCCATCTTGTAGGCAAAGTACTTGCAGAGGTCTCATACCTCTCAACACGGGCATGAGCCTGAAATACTAATTTCAGCTCTTGGAACATCTCATATGTTCCATGGCGTTCAAAACATCTTTGCAGCCCAGACTCAAAGCCGTAAAGCATGGGGCACTAAACTATCAAGTAGTCATCATACCGAGCTTGCCAAACGTTCATAACGTCTGCATCTGCTCCTGCAATAGGTCTGTCACCTAGCGGTGCATTAAGGACATAATTCTTCTATGCAGCAATGAGGGTAATCCTCAGATCACAGACCCAGTCCACATCATTGCTACTATCATCTTTCAACTTAGTTTTCTCTAGGAACATATCAAAAATAGGGGAACTACATCGCGAGCTATTGATCTACAACATAGACAAAACTATAAGACTAAGTTCATGATAAATTAAGTTCAATTAATCAAATTACTAAAGAACTCCCACTTAAATAAACATCCCTCAAGTTATCTAAGTGATACGTGATCCAAATCAACTAACCCATGTCCGATCATCACGTGAGATGGGGCAGTCATCAATGGTGAATATCTTTATGTTGAGCATATCTACTATATGACTCACGTTCGACCTTTCGGTCTCCAGTGTTCCGAGACCATGTCTGTGCATGCTAGGCTCGTCAAGTTTAACCCAAGTATTCTGCATGTGCAAAACTGTCTTACACCCGTTGAATGTGAACGTAGAGTCTATCACACCTGATCATCACGTCGTGTCTTGAAACTACGAACTTTCGCAATGGTGCATACTCGGGGAGAACACTTATATCTTGAAATTTAGTGAAGGGATCATCTTATAATGCTACCGTCGTTCTAAGCAAAATAAGATGCATAAAAGATAAACATCACATGCAATCAAAATATGTGACATGATATGGCCATCATCATCTCATGCTTTTGATCTCCATCTCCAAAGCATCGTCATTATCTCCATCGTCACCGGCTCGACACCTTGATCTCCATCGTTGTGTCATGGTCATCTCGCCAACTATTGCTAACGCATAGCGATAAAGTAAAGCAATTACATGGTGTTTGCATTTCATACAATAAAGAGACAACCATAAAGCTCCTGCCGGTTGCTGATAAATTACAAAACATGATCATCTCATACAATAACGTATATCACATCATGTCTTGACCATATCACATCACAACATACCCTGCAAAAACAAGTTAGACGTCCTCTACTTTGTTGTTGCAAGTTTTACGTGGCTGCTACGGGTTTCTAGCAAGAACCTTACTTACCTATGGCAAACACCACAACGGTGAATTATCAAGTTTGCTGTTTTAACCTTCTTCAAGGACCGGCTGCAGTCAAATTCAATTCAACTAAAGTAGGAGAAACAGACACCCGCCAGCCACCTTTATGCAAAACTAGTTGCATGTCAGTCGGTGGAACCGGTCTCTTGTACGTGGACATGTAATGTTGGTCCGGGTGGCTTCATCCCACAATGCCGCCGAATAAAAATAAGACAATGGTAGTAAGCAGTATGAACATCACCGCCCACAACTTCTTTGTGTTCTACTCGTGCATATCATCTACGCATAGACCTGGCTCTGATACCACTGTTGGGGAACGTTGCATGAAAACAAAAAAAATTCCTACGCCCACGCAAGATCTATCAAGGAGATGCATAGCAACGAGAGGGGAGAGTGTGTCTATGTACCCTCGTAGATCGTAAGCGGAAGTGTTTCACAATGCGGTTGATGTAGTCGAACTTTCTTCGCGATCCAACTGATCTAGTACCGAACGTACGGCACCTCCGCGTTCAGCACACGTTCAGCTCCGTGACATCCGCGCCTTCTTGATCCAGCAAGATGGCGAGGTAGTGGATGAGTTCCTGCAGCACGACGGCGTGATGACGGTGATGGTGAAGTGATCTCCGCAGGGCTTCGCCTAAGCACTACGAAAATATGACCGGGGGTGTAAACGGTGGAGGGGGCGCCGCACACGGCTAGGCAATTGTCTGTTGTGTGCTAGGCGCCCCCCTCCCACATATATATAGGTGGGAGGGAGGGAGGAGCAGCCAAAGGAGGAGCACAAGTAGGAGGAATCCTACTTGGAGTCCCTCCCAAGCCGCGCCCCCCTACCATATATAAACAAGGGGAAGGAAAGAAGGGGGGAGAGAGAAGGAAGGGGGAGTCCTACTCCACACTTTCCTTTCCCTCCCCTCTTTCCTTCTCCTCCTCATAGGGCCGGCCTCTATAGGGGCGCACAGCCCCTTGTGGGCTGGTCTGTTCCCTTACTTGGCCCATAAGGCCCATATCTTTGCCGGGGGTACCCGAAACTTCTTTCCGGTGACTCGATAAGTACCCCGTACCCTCCGAAACACTTCCAGTGTCCGAATACCATCGTCCTATATATCAATATTTACCTCTCGACAATTTCGAGACTCCTCGTCATGTCCGTGATCTCATCCGGGACTGCGAACAACATTCGGTCACCAAATCATATAACTCATATAACACTATATCGTCAATGAACGTTAAGCGTGCGGACCCTACGGGTTCGAGAACTATGTAGACATGACCGAGACACCTCTCTGGTCAATAACCAATAGCGGAACCTGGATGCCCATATTGGCTCCTACATATTCTATGAAGATCTTTATCGGTCGAACCGTTATGACAACATACGTAATTCCCTTTGTCCATTGGTATGTTACTTGCCCGATATACGATTGTCGGTATCTTCATACCTAGTTCAATCTCGTTACCTGCAAGTCTCTTTACTCGTTCCGTAATACATCACCTCGTGACCAACTCCTTAGTCATTTGCTTGCAAGCTTATGATGTGTATTACCGAGAGGGCCTAGAGATACCTCTCCGAAACTCGGAGTGACAAATCCTAATCTTGATCTATGCCAACTCAACAAACACCTTTGGAGATACCTGTAGAGCATCTTTATGATCACCCTGTTATGTTGTGACGTTTGATAGCACACAAGGTATTCCTCCGGTATCCGGGAGTTGCATAATCTCATAGTCGAAGGAATATGTATTTGACATGAAGAAAGCAATAGCAATAAACTGAACGATCATTATGCTAAGCTAACGGGTGGGTCTTGTCCATCACATCATTCTCCTAATGATGTGATCCCGTTATCAAATGACAACACATGTCCATGGTTAGGAAACCTAAACCATCTTTGATCAACGAGCTAGTCTAGTAGAGGCTCACTAGGGACACGGTATTTGTTTATGTATTCACACATGTATTTAAGTTTCCGATCAATACAATTCTAGCATGAATAATAAACCTTTATCATGAATAAGGAAATATAAAATAACAATTTTATTATTGCCTCTAGGGCATATTTCCTTCAATAAATCCCCCACACGAACCGAGGTTCATGACACTTAGTATATATATGTTGCCCCCTCCCCTCTTCGACGCGTAATATATACTCCTACGTACCGTAACACAACCCGAAAATAATCCTCCTTGTTCGTCAAATTACCTTTCTTGTTGTGTCATAGATTAGATGGATGACGACCTCGCGGGCCCATGGAGGGAAGAGTCACAGGTGAATGATTGACAACCATCGTCTGCATGTGGCCCAATGTGGTGGTGATGTTTTTAATACCCAATATGCACAACTTCTTTGCGGCACCTGCCTCGGAAACCAAAAAGTCCCCACACGGAGCGAGATCGATTCATGACGTTTGTGTAGTATGTGCTGCCCCGGCCCCCCCTCCCCTCTTTGACGCGTACTATATACTCCTACCGCAACACAACCCAAAAAGAAACCTCCTTGCTGTGTCAAAGTGATGGAGGACAACCTCGCGTGCCCACGGATGGAAGCATCGCACGTGAGTGAGTGTCCTATATGACGCGTAGTATTGCCCTCGGCCACCCTCTTTAACGCGTACTATATATATACTCCTACCGTACGTATAACAAAAACCAAAAAATGACCATCCTTGTTGGTCAAAGTAACCTCTCTCATCGCATGTCATAGTGCTGGACGGCGACCTCGCGGGCCCACGCGAGTGAGTGTCCTAGGACCACCGCGTGCATGTGGCCCAAAGATGCATATGTCAAACTTTTTCTGCAGCGAACATGCGACCAAAGGAGTTTAGTGTTGAAAATTGAGAAAAATAGATAGCATTTGTCCGTTTTTTGTACATTGATTGATTTCCCAGGGATTTAAATGTGCAAAAATCAAATTTGATCTACATGAGACCCGTGATAGTGCACGAAAATGGATTGCAAAATCATATATGTACGTGTCCCTGGGTGCATGTTTAGTCCCCATGCAAGAAATTTCTAACATCGAGAATCTTGATTTTAAAATCCAATAAATTCAAAACTAAGTTGAAATTCATGAAAATTATCATGGTGTCATATGGACACCAATAGACTGTGATATTTTTTTTTCAAATTTGAGACAAGTTTTGATATAATCTTCTTACATACAGGAAATTATAAATAATTATCAACCAATATCGCAAACGAACTATTTTATTCAAACTGTGTGCATCAGACCAACAATGTAAGTGATGTGCTTCGGTTAAGCAATAAAGCGGCAGAATTAATCATCAAAAAGAAAAAATCAATATAATACGTGTCGCGCAAGCGTCCCGTGTGTCATACGAGCATACGTGGGTTGACGAGATGCATGCTAGCAGGTAGACCGGGAGGCCGAGGCATGCGCGTGTTCGCTACGCACTCACCGTGGGGCGTGCTAGTAGCTATGTGAAATGACGGTAGGCGTGCCAGCAGTCCGCTGCGCAGGCTCACTGGGAGGTGAGCCAGCCCTTTGACCGCCGCCCACCTTGCTCCCACTTCTCCATATTAATGGCGCGCCCGATCCACTGGTCATAATAGGCGGCCGCATACCCCGTCCACAGTTGTCAGCGCCGCATGGAGTGTATTAGGATTTTGCCGAAGCGCACCATCGGTGGGAGTGGCGACGCCGGGGCTGGTGAAACACCCGCGCAACACATGAAGCTGGGCGCTGAGGTTGCTGTCGCCGCCGATGAGGTCTCGCGCGGGCAGTAGCGCGACCTTGACTTCGTCGCCGTCGTCGTGCCTCCCTAGCCGGAGCCGGAGGTCCACAGCTACTCCGGCAACGACTCCGACTCCAACGGAATACCGGTTAGTCCCCCCCCCCCTTGTTGGGAACAGAAACCCTTGGTTATGTTCACCCAGTCTATGAAATCAGAGTAAGATTCATTAGATCCGTGTAGTGTGTTGATTGTTTGAATGGTATCTACGGTTAGTGATTAATTGTTTGTTCTGTACAAATGATTTTTTTGCTAATAATCCGACTAGGGTTAGCGTGCATGCTAATAATTCGTAGCCAGATCTTGAGAATTGATTTTGAATGTCCTACATATATGTTTGTGCCCTTTTTTTCTTGCAGATCTTGAGAATTGATTTTGAATATCCTACATGTATGTTTCTGCCTTTTTTTCTTCCAGATTGCTATGTACACAGATGAGGCTCTGGCCAGCGGAAATGACATACGCTGTATCTTCCCGCCTTGATTTATTTTACAGAGGCAACATGCAACTGTGCTAAACATATGAAATTATTCAGGGTTCATTTCGCCTTTTTATACATTGATTTTCCTAGACATATTTAACAATTAGCCACCACATTATTATCGCAAATGGTCGTATTAGTACAACTGTGGGCGTTCAACTAACCATTTACTACCGCGGGCAGCTGTTTGATTAGACGGGACGGCTGTGAGCAGTCCGCCGCGAGCGCTGCAATTTATTGCTGGTTTTGGACTTTTGTTTCGGCCGCCTCGGGAAGGTACGTAGAACAGTCCTTCATTCTCATCTACAAGCACCACCGCCGAGGATCGCTGCCTGCTACGAAATGGAGGACGAGCCGGCCAACAAGTGGGGCGGGTTGAGCCTGAACCGCAAGAACCTCTGACGAACATGGACTTCATCAGCAGCCTCCCCGACGAGATGTTGGTAACCATCAAATCCCACCTCCCCATCAAATATGGCGTGCGGACCACTATCCTCTCGTGGCGGTGGCGCCCCCTCTGTGACACCACCCCCCTGGACATCATCGTCGACCACGAAATCTGCAGTGGGGAGCATCAATGCCTGGACGCATTGTCCCACGTCCTCGCCACGCACCCTGGGCCGGTCAGACGCCTTGCTATCGGCAGGCTCAATCCCCACAACAAGACCGAACCCAGGTTGCACTACTGGTTCCTATACCTAGCCCTGGATCGGCTCGAGGAGCTCAGCCTTCATGCTAGACGTCCTTGCTCACTGCCGTCGTCCGTGCTCCGACTCACGCCCATGCTGCTCCGCCCTACATTCAGGCGGTGCATTTTCCCCCGGATCGATGCCGCGCATGCTCTTCATCTCCCTAAACTTAAGCACCTCGAGCTCATTGATGTACGCATCTCGAAGGAGGATTTGGAGCGGCTGCTCGTCGGCTGTACAACGCTCGAGTACCTTCGTCTTCATGCGATGGATGGGCTCCGTAGCCTCCACATCACCTCGACGAATGTCCGTGCGATTTATGTGCATTGCTGGCGCCGCCCAAGGCTGTCAGTTGAGGTGTTTCACGATATTGTCACTGAGAATGCGCCTTTCCTCGAGAGATTGTATGTACTTGATAAATTAGGTCCAGCAAGAATCAGGGTCATTCACGCACCGAAATTGACAGTGTTGGGCTATTCGTGTGCTGAATTCAACGAACTTGTTACTGGAACATTATCCGTTCAGGTACAACAGCCTTCTTCTTCTCCTTCTTATATATTATTGGACAGCACATTTTATCTAATTGTTGTTGATCTATATGTTCGCCCGTCATCCAGAAAATGATTCCCACAAGCTTGACCCGGCCTCTGTGCACAGTGAAGATCTTGGCACTACAATCTGTCGGCCCCAATTTGGATGAAGTTGTTAGATTCCTTAGATACTTTCCTTGCATGGAGAAGCTATACATCAAGGTGATGCTCCTTTCCTGTTAATTGTTAACCATAGCGGAGCTCAATTTTTTGTTACTTTTTACCCATGATTACATTGCGAAATCTAGAATGATTTCTAAAGGAAATTTGGAGGATTTCAATACATATATTTTTTGAGATGCTTGTGTTGTACGGATTTTATTCCTTCGCCCGACATGCTTTCGTGATAAAAGTTTATCATGAGAGATTGAAGGTGGCATTTCACTCTTTTCGTGTATTTTAGAAATCTTGCAAATCAACGAGGCCCGGAGTGTTCAAATCTACAGCTATGCACTAATATGTTGTCTTCGTTTGTAGATACTAGCAGGCCCGAAAGTAGAAAATGTTGGGGAATATAACAATCCCATTGAATGCCTTGATCTTCATCTCACATAAATTACTTTTAACGAGTACCGAGGCACCACACCAGAAATTAAATTTGCCAGGTTCTTTGTTGATAAAGCAAGGTTGCTCATGGTAATGAGGTTTGCCCTATATTTACTTCGCGGAAGTGAATGGATTGCTAAAGAGCGCATGCGTCTACAGCTGAATGGAAAAGGCTCTGCACAAGCTGAATTTCAGTTTGTAACTTCATATGACAGATTATTTAGAACTCACTGTATCAAGCCGCTATATGACTTCTCGGTGGCTGATCCTTTCGCAGAAATAATGCATGAAAAAGATTCTGAAGAAGATGAATTTTATGTGTCTGAATAGTTTGAACCTTGTAATCTTTGAATTTGGGCCTTGTAATGCTGGAATTTGAACCTTGCAATATTTATGGTATTTGTTATGTAACGTAATTGGATGTTTAATTTGGTCTTGCAATCATGTCCTGTTACAAGTATATATATGTTGTTCTTCTATACACATAGCATAGATGTTCTGCAGACAGAGCATATCACATTGCACACGGACCACACTAGGTAACCCGTCGGTGATGAATTCATCAATTGCAAATGCTTATATACCAGCAAGCGTTTGCCCACAACACACACGGCTTATTCCATCACAAACAGCTCAGATGGATCAACTGTATGCCACGTATCGCACATGCAACTCTAATCTGATTCGTGCTTGATGTCTCCGCCATTGCTCGCACAGTTCGTCTTATTTGCCACGTATCACTGTGCCGGCCTTTGCTCGTGTCCCTCAGTGCACTGTGCTCGCCGTTGGGCACCGCAGCGTGCTGTGCTCACCATTAGGCGCCGCGGCGCGCTCTGCTGTCCATCGGCGCGCTCTGCTCCCGTACCTCCACGCACTTGGCTTGTGGACAGCTTTTCCTTGCGTGTTCAATTGCTATATGCATATATATGGTTGCTCGCCGTTGAGGCGCCGCGGAGCGCTCTGCTCGCGTCCGTGCGCGCGTGCTCTGCCAGCGGTTGGGGCCTGCGCACGATCACGTTGGGGGCCCATATGCATGCAGTTGCACCGCGCGCGTCGCCATGATGCAGTTAGGTGCGGCACGATGGAGTTACGCGCTGCAAATTAGAACTGCCATCCGGGCGTGCGGATATTCCAGTCCGTCCGGCTTCCTCATTAATTCCCATGGCCATTATAACCTTAGTCTCTTCAACCTTGTGATCTCGACCCACAACACAACAAGCACACCCACGACGACACATACAGAGAGGATAACTAGCAGTGCTCCAATGGAGTTCGGCAAGCATAAAGTCGAGACCCACGCGAGGGAGACGGATCTCACGGTGGTGTACACCATCGACCCGGCCGTGGTGGAGGACTACATCAACACCGTGGAGCAGTTGCTTGCTGGAGACAAGTACAAGGTGATCGGCATCGACCTCTAGTACACCGCCGGTCTTCCCGGCAAAGATCAGAAGGTTGTCGTCACCCAGTTGTGCAGGCGCCATCATGTCCTCATCTACCACTACTGCATGGCCATAGAGCCTTGCGACCGTTTCGCCAGGTTTGTCAATAGCACCGACTACAAGTTCGCTATGGTGGAAACCACTGATGATGTAAAAGCGCTCAGGGTTACGGGCTTGGCCTGCAAGAACAATGTCGAAATCTGTGAGCACTACAGGGTCTGGGGCAGCACGAAGAAGGACTCCTGGGTTGAACTCGCCTCGGCCATCATCGACCCATACTACGAAAAGATGAAGCAGGATGCCATCAGAACACGTCCCGTATCCTGGCACGGGGCCTGGATGCGGCAACTGGATGAACCTCACCTCAGGTTCGCGGCCAAGAGTGTGTACACATGCTACGAGATGCACAGGCGGATCGTTGACATGAGGAAGTGCCTCGTTACCGAAATCGACGAGGCCGGATCGAGCCACAAGCAGAGCAGTAGTGACAAGCATCACAAGAAGTAGATGATGATCAGATGATCATTTTTCCTAGTTAATTATGCATGTAATATATAGCTGACTTTGGTGTGTGGAAATGTCATGTGTGTAGTAGCCACCTATGTAATTATGCATGTAATAATTTACTTTGGTGTCTGCAAATGGCATGTGTGTAGTAGCCACCTATGTAATTGGATGTTTAATTTGGTTATGCAATCATGTCCTTATAAGTGTGTATATATATGTTGTTGTTCTGTATGCAATCCCAACGCACAACACATACATCTTATTAGCAGCAATCGTCTGTGTTATTATCGGTCTTCGCACACATTTCTGATTACAGACCTGTTTGCCACGTATCACACACATTTTGTTAAATTGAACCGTTTCGGTTATCTTGGCTCAACGCAAACAGTTCATCTGAGTGAACTGTTTGCCCTCTATCGCACATACCTTGATTTGGCTGACCGTTTCTTTTGTTTCGCCTAATCACAAACAGTTCATCCGAGTGAACCGTATGCCGTATATCGCACACACCTTCATCTGCACTACTGGAAATAGAGAATTTGCCATCAGTTAGCTCTTTGCCGTCTGCTAGCAGACAGCAAATAAGGCCTTTGCCATCTGCTTGTAAAAAACAGACGGCAAAGACATGGCTGACGGCACAGAGCCTAGTTGCCATCAGCCATTTCTTTGCCGACCTCCAGCGAACGGCAAAGATTCTTTGTCGTTTGCTAGCGGATGGCAAAGAGGTGGGTGGGGTCCAGTGGAGGCCTAAACCCTAACGGCCCACCAGCCCCACCTCATTGCCGTCCGCTGGCAGACGGCAAAGCAAACGCTACCTAACGGCCCACCCCCACCCCACCTTCCACTCTCTCACTCCACCGCGCCGCCGACCCCAACCGCCGCCGCCGCCGCCACCGCCCTCGACCGCCACCGCCCTCGCCACAGCCCCGCCGCCCGCCGCCCCACTTCGGTGTGCTCCGGTGAGCCTCTCCCCTTTCTTTTTTTTTCTTTTTTTTGTCACTGTTAGTTTCGGTTCGGTCACTACGGGTTCTTTCTGTTCGTTCCTCGTGTGTTCGTTCGGTTCGTTTTCGCCCCCCTTTCTTCGGCGCCGCCCCGCCGCCGCCTCCGCCTCCGCCGCGGCCCTCCGCCCCGGTGCGGACGCCCCCCCGCCGCCGCCGCCGCCGCCTCCCCGTCCCCGCCGCCGCGCGGCAGGCCGCTGCTGTATCGCGTCGGCGCCATCCCGCCGCGCCGCCTCCCAGAAGAAGAAGAAGAAGAAGAAGAAGAAGAAGAAGAAGAAGAAGAAGAAGAATATGATGAAAAAGAAGGAAGAAGAACATGAAAAAAAGAAGTAGAAAATTAGAAAAAGAAAGAAAAGAAGTAAAAGAAGGTCAAGGGGTCGAGGGTCGAGGTTCTCCGAGGGGCCGAGGGTCGAGGGTCGCCGAGGGGTCGAGGGTCGAGGATCACCGAGGGGGCGAAGTTTTTTTCATAGTTTGAAGTGTCGATGCTTTATGTGATGTGATGTCCTAAATTTTCTTGACTCGATCGGTAAAATTTATAGGCTTTGTGCTATTTCATCTCCTTGGAGTCATCGTGGTCGAAGTTTTTGGTCCGTGATCCCGCCGTTGTTTGACTACTTCCTCTACAGCCAAGGGTGAGCTATGAATCCACCTTCACCTCCTACGCTCTTGTAATCATGTCAGTAGATTTCATTTTCATGCTAAGTCACGTAACCAGTATGCGTCTCCCGTCCGAAAGGGTTGCATCGATAAATATGCATTCAGTTGCATATTTATCACTGTAACTCATTCGGATTGTCCAGTGATTTCCACGGACAGCCCGAGTATGAGTAGATTAGGTACATTCTCCATGCTCTACCCCATTCCGAGACAAAATTTCGTCAGCGCCTCCCTGTTGTTCTCTGGATGCACATTCTCTCGGCTTTTTGCCGAGACGTGTATCAGGAGAACAGCGGGGAGGTGCTGCCAAAATTTTGTCTCGAAATGGGGTAGAGCATGGAGAACGTACTCAATCTACACATACTCGGGTGGGATTAGGACCTATCTTTACCTATTAGAGTGTAGGTTGCATGGACGTAATAAAACTGACAAACTAGATTAACTGATGAATATACATGTTGAATTATATATATTTCTTGTCTGTCCAGTAGCTAGGCAAGATGAGTGATCGTGCGTGGATGTACACCGGTCACACTAGTCAGAAAGAGATGACCAATGAATGGTTAACAAAAACCAAGGGGTTTGTGAAAGCCGCATTTGCAAATGGCCAGAGGAAAAACTGGTGCCCATGTGTCCGGTGCGACAATTGGGAAAAGAGGACAGAGGATGAAATGGGAAACACCTGCAGAAGAGTGGTTTTACGCTCGGTTATATGGTGTGGACATTTCATGGTGAGTCTACCCAACGTGCCAAAGCTGAGGTGGTTCGTCATCGCACCGACGAGCATGGTACCGGGATGGAAGACATGGTGCAAAATTTGATGATGCTCAGGATTCGGACGATGAGATGGAGGAATCTGCAAAGGCCTTCAATGAAATGTTGGAGTCTTCAAAACGTCCTCTCCACGAGCACACAGAGGTTTGTCAGCTGGATGTCATCTCACAAATAATGGCTCTGAAGGCTCAATTCAACTTGGGCAGTGAATGCTACGACGCGATGATGACAGTATTTGAACACTTTCTACCCAAAGGCCATGTAATGCCTGCAAACCTGTACCAGTCAGACAAAATCCTCCGTGCTCTTAAGATGCCCTATGAGAAGATACATGCCTGTGAGAAAGGATGTGCCTTATTTAGGCTTGAGTATGCGGGCTTGAAATATTGTCCCATTTGCAAGTCTTCCAGGTATGTTGTGGTATACAACGGTATGGGTGAGAAGACGCAGACCAAAATCCCCATTAATGTTCTTCGGTATATGCCAATCGTACCAAGACTTCAATGTCTTTTCATGGTCGAAGAGACGGCCAGACAGATGACATTGCACAAAAGGGCAAAAGAACCGAATTAGATGCAGATGGGAATCTGATGATGGTACACACATCGGATGGTGAAGTGTGGAAGCGCTTCGATGCATTACATGCGCAAAAAGCGGCAGATCCAAGGCATCCTCGAGTCGCCATCAACACGGATGGGTTTAGTGTGTTTGGTCTGATGGCAGCCCAATATAGTTGTTGGCCCGTATTTGTCATTCCACTCAATCTCCCCCCCCCCCCCGGACAGATTATGCAAAGAAAGAACATTTTCTTGACATTGATAATTCCAGGGCCCAACTATCCGAGGAAGAATATGAATGTGTACATGCAGCTGCTTAAGGAAGAATTGCAAGAAGCTTGGGATAATGGGTTCAAGACATACGACGCCTTTAGCAAACAGAACTTCATAATGCGTGTCTGGTACATGTACTCGATGCATGACTTGCCGATGTATGTGCTATTCGTTGGCCTGTGTGTGCATGGAAGGTTCCCGTGCCCCACATGCAAGGCAGCTCTTGAGTTTCGTTGGCTACAGGCCGGTCGCAAGTTTTCTTGCTTCGACTTGCATAGACAGTTCCTGGATCCTCGCCATAAGTTCAGGAAAGACAAGAAGAACTTCATCAAAGGTAGAGTTGTCAAAAAATCTGCACCACCTGCGTTGACAGGCCAAGAGACCCTGGATCAGTTAAACGCTCTCGAGCCAGATCTAGAGCGTCCAGGGTATTTCAAGGGGTATAATTCGGAACACGCATGGACTCACAAGACATGCTTGCGGGATCTGCCTTACTTCAAAGACCTCCTTTGCCCACACAACATCGACGTGATGCACACTGAAAAGAATATCGCCGAGGCACTTTTTGGTACATTGTTTGGCATAGAGGGGAAGTCAAAGGATAGTACTAAGGCTACAGTCGATCAGGAGACACTATGTGATAGACCGTTACAAAACATGCAAGAACCGAAAGGAAAGCAGAACTGGACGAAGCCAAAGGCGTGGTTCAATCTTGGAAGACCAGCTATGAGGGAAACTATCTTGTGGGTGAAAATGCAGTTGATGTTCCTCGATGGGTATGCAGTGAATCTAAATAGGGGAGTGAGTCTTGAAAAATTAAAAATATTTGGTCTCAAGAGTCATGATTGGCACATATGGATTGAGCGGGCAATGCCGGTGATGTTGCGTGGCTTCATCCCTGAGGATGAATGGCTAGTACTGGCAGAGCAGAGCTATTTCTTTCGTGTTCTTTGTTCGAAAGAACTATCGCCTGGCCTGCTAGAAGAAATGGAAGAGTTGGCGCCGGAGTTGATCTGCAAGTTAGAGAAGATCTTTCCGCCAGGCTTCTTTAATCCAATGCAGCACTTGATTTTGCATCTCCCGACCGAGGCAAGATTGGGGGGCCCGTGCAAAATCATTCGTGCTACGCAACTAAGAGGATGCAGAAGACGCTTTGAGCAAAATGTAAAAATAAACGTAGAATTGAAGCATCGATGGCCGAGGCATTCATTATTGAGGAGGCGGCAAACTTCGTGACAGCACACTACGAAGCCAAAAATCGTCATTTGCATAATCCGAAGCCTCGGTACAATGCTGGCGACCCTAAAAAAGATGGATCCAACCTCAGCCTATTCAAAGGGAATCTCGCACCAGCCGGTGCTTCGAAACCATTATCGTTGGATGTCGAAGAATGGCGGACCATTTCGTTGTATATCTTCAACAACCTAACAGAAGTGCGGCCGTACATCGAGTAAGTTCTCGCGGTACATTGTTTCGCAACTTCTAATTCCTTTGAACTGCTCTTATTCCCAAATATTTGATACAGTCGATACATCGCCAAATTCTCGGATGGAGCGGTGATCCAAAAGGAATCCATCGAAGAGTATGAGCTTCTGGCAAAGCAAGGAGGTGGCTTTCCCAGTTTCATCTCTTGGTTCAAACAAACGGTAATTTCCATTAGACCATTCTCATTTCTTTGTATAATTTGGGCTAATGCAACAATCCTTTCGTAATAAACTTGTAGGCTAATTCAGAGTCTATGGACGCCGAATTGAGACAAGTCGCTAATGGTTTTGACTATAAGGTCCGTTCATTTGAAAAATACGACAGCCACGGGTATCGCTTTCGTACCTTCGGCAAAGAGCTATCTATGGCCGACCGAAAGTCTACAAATTGTTGTGTCTCTGCTATCGGTGAAGGAGATACCGAGTATTATGTGAGAGTTGAAGCAATTTATGAACTTCTATTCTATGGTGAAAACCCACTGAACGTCGTAGTCTTCAAATGTTACTGGTTCCACCCGAAGGAGACTAGAAGGACTCATGAACATAAGGCTAGTCGAAATCAAACAAAGCACCCATTTAGATGTCCCCGATGTCTATATTACGGCTCAACAGGCGACCCAAGTTTTCTATCTACTGTGGGCCTGTCAAACTGATCCAAATCTGAATGGTTGGGATGTCGTTTATGAAGTGCTGCCACGTGTTAGACCACCTCCCCCCAATGAAGAGGATTATGAACCTCACATTAACCCAGACACATATGAAGGAGAATTCTTCCAAGAAACACGTGTGTCCAAAAAACGCTTCAAGAAACGCTCTACTTCAGCCCAGAACATTGAAGTAGACAGCGACAGTGAATCCGACTTCACCCCTGAGCCGGAACAAGAAGAGGTTACTATTGCAGATGACTTGTCAATGCTTGACCGATTACATAAAGGTGGCCTTCCACATGTTGATGCCGCTGAACCCGATGAGCACGTCATTGATGATAGTGATGATGATGATGCATTTATTGATCCTGGAGCATATACAGACGATCAAGATTATTATTAGTTCATGTCAGGTATATATTCAATTTGTATTATATACATATATATATATATATATTGTTAGTTCATGTTAGGTATTCAATTTTTTTATGTTGTACTTGATTTATATAGTTACTTGTATGATTGTATGATTTATATAGTTACTTGTATAATTTTCTTACTTGTAGTGCCATGGTCTTGATATCCATCCCCGTCGGCCCTCGTCTAGTTTATGATTCGGATGTGGTATATTCTCTTTTATAACTATTTGTTGCATTTCATATTTATGATAATTATGCCCATCAAGTTGACATAGAGATATTTTTATCTAGGAGGTATGTGAACCGGAAATTGCAACCGACCCTCTTGTCGAGAAGTTAAATTTAGTTGAAAAATAAAATGAGTATTTGAAAGAAAAAATGAAAAGAATTAAAGAAGAGAAGATGAAATTGGAGTTGTATGTTGCCGATGTCATCGATGATCACAAGATCAAGATGAATGCAATGCGCTTGAAGATGGATGCAATGCGCTTGAAGATGGATGCAATGCGCTTGAAGATTAGTAAAATTAGAAATATGCCATTGATAATGAGGCTTGGTATCATTATGCCGTTGGATCAATTGTTACCTTAGTTGCGATCTTGATCGCATTTGTTGTGATGACGGTGAGTTTTCTCTAGTGTTTTGCTTAACAAAAGCATACTTAGCTTCGTTCTCTCATAAATAGCTTATTCATTTAAAAAATGGCATAATATCCTTGGTTCTCTCATAAATGTCATATACTTAGCTTATATTCCTCTAAAATGGCATAATTACCTAAGTTAGATAAAAAATGAGCTATACTTACCTAAGTTGGCTCAAAAATGGCATCATCACCTACCTTAGCACAAAAATGACCTATACTTACCTTATTTTCCTCCAAATTGACATAATAAGCTTAGTTAGCACAAAAATGGAACAATTACCTAAGTTAGCTCTAAAATGACACAAATAAGGAATAAGAAGAAAAACAAGGAAGAGGAGAAAAACTCCATCTTCTACTCCTTATTCTTCTTCTTCTTCTAGTCTTCTTCTTCTTCTAGTCTTCTTCTTCTTCTTCTTCTAGTCTTCTTCTTCTTCTAACTTTCTTACTCCCATTTTTGCAGGTTTCATTCACTTCATGGAAGCAGCATTGATGGACTGCTAGTGTTTAGTTTTTGTTTTCATTTGTATTGATGAACAATGTGAAACTATGTATGTATATATGGATGAACTCCGTGAAACTATGTATGTATTGGATCTTTTAATACCCTATGTGTTCTATTGCATTGATGGACTGCTAGATGTTGGATACATGGGCTATGTTTGAGGTTGAAACTATATATATCATATATGTCTTTTGAAAATGCAGGGATATAACAAAAAAACAGAAGAAAAAAATAGTAACAATATAGGCACTTTGCTGTCTGCCACCGACGGCAAAGAGGCCTTTGCCGTCTGCCACAGACAGCAAAGAGGCCACGCGGCAGCAACCTATGCAATCTGGGAGCTGACCCATTTTGGTTACTTTGCCGTCTGTGGTAGACGGCAAAGGCTGTGGGAGTTTGTTGTCGGTGGCAGACGGCAAAGGCTGGGGGAGCATGACGCGTGGCTGACGTCAGATAGCAGACGGCAAAGGGGAGGGCATATTTGCCGTCGGTGGCAGACAACAAAGCCTCCCGTTAGCCACCTAATGTGGCTAATGCCTGTTATTTGCCGTCCAGGTTCTTTGCTGTCTGCCACCGACGGCAAAGGGTCTTTGTCGTCCGCTTTGAGGAAACAGACGGCAAAGAACCTGTTTACCGTAGCTTTCTTTGCCGGGCACCTTTGCCATCAGCGGCAGATGGCAAAGAGGTTTGCCGTCCGCTTTTGGTACCTTTGCCGTCTACCAAAGAAGTTGATTCCGGTAGTGTTGGCTGCCCGTTTCTGTTCTTCTGTCTCATCGCAAACAGTTCACTGAACTGAACCGTATGCCCCGCATCGCACACGCAACTAAATTCTGAACCATGTTTGATGTATTCGCCATCGCAAACGTTTTGCATCTTTTTTGATGGTTTTTTTACATCGCCGTTTGCGATTAATGCATCGCACACAGTTTCCTCGAAGGGTCTCAGATCGTAGTGTCGCGTTAGCAGCATCCTACAGTAGTGTCCCCTGCCTCATCTGTTCTTGCTCTAGCTCGCGCTGCGGCCCTTGCTCTTGCTCTTGCTTGCGCTGCTGCTCCACTCTTGCTCGCGCTGCTGCTGCACAAGCAGCAGCTCCAGCTCTCGCTCAAGTCCCTGTTGCTGCTACACGACCATTTGCCCCGGCTCCCGCACGCGCTGCTGCTCCGGGCGCTGCTGCTGCCGCTGCAGGACCAGCTGCCCCGGCTGCTCTCTGGTAGTATGTTCCCTGCTGGAGTAGCTACCGATTTAGATCATTGTTCCACTGCCACTAGTGCTCGAGTGGCCAAAACTATTAGTGCACTGCTTTTCTGCTATTAGTGCATTCAGTTTCGACAGTAAAATTCAGTTTCGACAGCAAAATTCAGTTTCGACAGTTAAGTTCAGAGATGAGTGGCTGATGTATTTTACATCTAGCACTTTTTGGTGATGTATTTTGTTTACATCATCTATTCGAGATGCTATTATAATACCACTTCAGGTTAGCGTTGTCTCTCTTGTCCTGCTTCAGCCTCGCCGTCGTACACCTCACCGGAGCTGCTCCAACGACGAAACCCTCCATCACAGCGGAGTAGTACCCTTGACTCCATCTTCAGACGCCTAAGACCTTCTTCCCCTCCTCCGACAGCCACATCAGCCCTAGCATCCTCAGCTACCAACCCAATGATGCTGAGATCGACATGGCTTCGCCATAGAGGTTGTAAACTTGTTGCATTGCTTTTTTACTTTACATGTTATATATATTGTCCACTGAGCACACGTAGTAATGAGGAATACGATTAGTTTCTCCTATATGACAAGCAGTGGGTACTAGGCAAAGTTAGCTATCCATGATGGACTCTCTCGAAAGCCATCATTATTTATTTCTGCGTGTTGGAGCTGTGCATGTGTACATGGGCCTGGGAGTTGAGCTAGTAGGGGAGTGGCCTGGGTCCAAAGTATTATTTGTTCCTTTAGTGTCTCTTTCAAATAAAAACCGTAGGAATATTAATATCCAATTGGCCTTCCTTTTAAAATTCTTATTCATGAAGAACAAGACTAAGTGATAGTAGCATAATAGCATTATAACTGTACATTTTCTTTTGGTTTGACTTAATTTGACCATGCTTCTTTGCATTACTGTGAACCAAACACCCAGATTGACAGAAATCCTGTATTTGCAAATGCTCTATTTTGCATGTGCATTCCTATCCTATTCCTGTATATTTCCTATCCCTGCGTTGTTAGAATCCTCCAATTCAAAAGAGCCCTTACAGAATTACTTCTGTTACAGATAGGTGTCGAAGAAAACCTTGTGTGGTTTGTTCCACTCCTGCCACACCGTCTTCCACCCTAGCTCAGCTGCTCCAACGATGGAAGGGTCCAGCACAGCAGGGATCCGCCCTCCAGACTGTCTTTTGCCGCCTCAGATCTTCTTCCACGCCGCCAGCAGCCACCACAACTGCATTACCATCATCAATTGAGAAGATGACCTTGAGGACTACACGGGCCCGCAAGAGAGGTCGCACCCTTTCGTGTCTGCTTATGTTATGCATCGCTTAATATTACCTGCTACTTTATCGTCCTCTTCACCTGTTAGACTCTCAGTCAGCTCCAAACTAATGCTCAAACTTAAGTTTTTAAATGGTTGTGGGGTACATATCGGCGCATCAACGAATATTATATGTTTACTGCCTGGTTAATCTTGGGTGTCTACTATGAGTTTCATGTTGGGTGGGAAACAAACAGTAAAGGAGCCATTATCTGTATTTTTTAACGGCAGCTATTATCTGCCTGCTATCACTTGTTTTGGGTTTGTCCACAGGTTGCTACCATCACTCTAGATTTCTACATGCACTCCTTACATAATCTCACTATGTTTTATTCCTATGCATGTCAGTTATTGTACACAATGGTACTGAACATGTAGAGCAAAAGAGACGAGTCTTGCATGGCAATAAAATTTCATGCAGACGTCGCTCCATGGTGGGCGCAAAGGTAGCCCCCCCTCCCCCCATTCCAGATTGTAATCAAGAGGAAGATAACTATTCAGAGGGGGGATTCAGAGGGAGCAGACCACTCCTATTTACCCCCTGAGGTCTTTGCTCTAACTTGCCATGCTGATGTTGGTAATATCATGCATATGGCGCCTTGCATTGCTTACTTTATACATTAAAAATGTCATCTGCTTAGTTGAGACATGCTTTGTGTGAATGCCATCTATTTACTTTCTATATCATATATGTGAATTATGCAATACCATCTTGTTTAGCCCGGCATCACATATGTGAATTTTGCAATGCCATGCTGCTTAGCTAGTCATCTTATATGTGAATTATATCGTGCCATCCTTTTTTTCATTACATAGTACATTTGTCAACAATGTAAGTACATTCAACTACTCTTCCTGTGCATCAGCCATTTGACACGGTGATGGAAAAATCTGGAGTGAAAACAAGGTCTTCAGAGTAGACAATGCTATCTCACGAAGCGCATATCTTGCTGGTTACGGATAGCTCCAAAGAGGAGGATTCAGAGACAGATGACCAGTCCTATTTCCCCCTTGAGGTGTATGCTCTTAACTTGGCACGGTTATCTTGCTCATATCGTGCATATGGTGTCTTGCCTTGCTATGTCATTTGCTTAGTTTAGACATTCTTTGTGTGAAAGCCACCTGTTTAGTGTCTAATTACCATATATATATGTGAATTATGCAATGCCATCTTGTTTCAAGGCATTATATATCTGAATTATGCAATGCTATCTTGTTGGAAGGCATTATGTATGTGAGTTATGCAATGCCATGCTGTTTAGCCAAGCATCATATATGTGAATTATATCATGCCATCCTTTTTGTATCATGTATTCCATTTGTCGACAATGTTCTTATATTCAACTACTCTTCCTGTGCATCAACCATTTTAATTGGTGATGGAAAAATCTAGAGTGAAAACAAGGTCTTCAGAGTAGACAATGCTACCTGCTGAAGCATATATCTTGCGGGTTACAGATAGCTCCTCAGAGGAGGATTCAGAGACAGATGACCAGTCCTATTTTCCCCCTGAGGTGTATGCTCAATGTCGGGGCCGGATTTCGGGGACACAACATATCCCAGAAATTTAACCCCTCGTGTTACCACCAGCCCAGGATTACTGTTACTGGTGGACACGTCCTTGTTACAGATTACCAAGCTATTACTAGAATTGGATACAAGACCATAAAGGTCTAATGATACAATAGTGATTCCGGTGGTGGATGACGGAAATGACTCATGGTTCTCCAACGTTGATGGGGCTCCATTCCCACAGGAACAGCTGACCCGGATAACTCCTATCTGCGTGGCCGCAAATCCTAGGCACCACACGGACGTCGCGGTGGTACTCCTTGAAGAAATCCTGACCTGGCCAAGTAAATAGCCAGGGACAAGCCTGTGAGTACGTTTGAATGTACTCGCAAACATCATGAACAGATGATATACCGAATGCAGCAGATATTATGTGATCAAGTTGAATTAAAAATTATATGCGTATGCTCATGATGGACTTAAAGGCATGCTGTCAGGAATTAAATCATGGCATGATAACATATTAGCATGTGCAAATAACCGGATATATATAAAAAATATTAGTGATAAACAAGGAAAGTTAAAGGAAAATAAAATAAAGGAAATGCCGGTCGGATGTCCAAAATGACACCACGGTAGGTCTTGAAGAGAAATGCCAAACGGGTGTCTAAAAGAGAAATCGGACAAGATAGGACCATCCGAGAACTCAGGCGACGCCACGAGAAGTCTTGAAAAGAAATGCCAGTCGGGTGTCAAGTGACGCCACGGTCGGACTTGAAGAGAAATGCCAATCGGGTGTCCACAAGAGTAGTAGCGTGATAAACCACCTGTTAACTCAAGGGACGCCACGAGAGGTCTTAAAAATAAAATTGAGTGCCCGGGGTAGTCTAGCCAGCCCCTGAGAAACTCAGGAAAGTCAAAATAAGAGAAACGGGTTAGTCCTCAATAATATGCATAACCATAATAATATTAACATGCATATAATATTCATGGTAGCCTCAGGGTGTCAATAATTATCCTGCAAAATATTTCAGGCATGTCATAATTATTTTCCTCCGGAGACCGACACTAAGACCAAGACTTGACCAACCCAGACTTTAGTCCTTAACCACGGACACGGCTATTCGAATAGGTTTAAACTCTGCAGAGGGTGTACTCTTTACCCACAAGTAAAGGATTTCTTTAGTCAGTATCGTGACACTGACTAATTCCCATTACGGTCTTTGGGTTGAAAACACACCTGACCAGCACACACCAGATTAACTTTTCGGATGCCAGGAATCACCCAAAGCATCGTTCAAGAAAAACTCTAAGACGGAGAGACCAACGTCCTGCATGGGATCACTATTAATACGTGCGGATTCCAAGGGGGCACCCCCTCTCGGTCACAACCGGAAACACCCATGCCCCCTTACCCGATGACAGGATTTAGTCCATGGCCCTGGAAACCCTCATCGTGGCCCTCTATATGGTGTGTGTGCATAGAAAGGGGTTAACAACTTACTAAACCATACCCCACCTATGGCAGGGACAAGTGGCAGCACGAATCAAGTATGGGGGTTACCAGAACAAGACTCGATCTACGGCCGACTCAGGAGGCTCAATTATTTCCTGCAGTGGTTAGCACAACAAAGTATTCCTTCAGTAGCAACACCAAGACAGGGTCATAGCCCTTGCATGCTCCACATGCATAACCAAACAAGGTCTGACCACGCTCCAACGTGATCACCCTTCTACTGGTAACGGTATTTCTTTTATGCCTGCTCCTGCGAGTTAGTCATGACAAGCACACGATGCACGGTACGAAGAAACATGCCAACTCTATATGCATGCAAATTTTTATTTGAATTCAACAAAAGCATGGTTCAATTATTCCTGCAACCAAACAACTATGCAATCACCATATCAAGTGTTCAAGATGCTTGCCTTGAGCATGCAGAAATATTGGGTGCACTCCAAAAGTTTGAAAAGTTTCTTCCCTCCATTTTTCCTATTTTAAAGATTATAACAATTACCACATAATTCAAAAACAGTACTAAAAGTTGTTTCAAATATTTTTCAAATAAATACTAAAATAAACTAGATGAAAAATTAAAAATAACAGAAAAAGAATAAATTTATTTGGAGTTACTATGATTATCCTAGGGAATTACTACGTTGAGATCAATAAAGAAATGGACTATTTAATTGATTCAGTAGAGATGAAGTTTAGGAAAAATGTTCACCTAGGCCGGAATAATAGAGCATGATTTTAGGAACCTACAGAAATTTGAATCACCCAGTTTGGAGTAGAAATGGCTACTATGGAATTATTTGGTTACCACTGAAGAAAAGTAAAAGAGTAAAAGCATTAGTGTGCCCTGTGCGGTATTTAGCCGTTGGCGTCACTGCGCCGAGCCCAGCCGTGGCCAGCGAGGCGATGACGTTGATGGCGCCCGCGTGGAGTGCGCCTTCCTCACTGGAACACGGGTTCAGAGCAACCCGTCTCCACTTACGCTGAGCTGGCGAGGCTGGGTGACTGACGGTGGGTCCCACCGGGTCCACCTGTCATGCTTGACCAGACCGCCCGCGTCATCTTCTCGCGGCAGAACAGAGCGGTGCTCCGGCGACCCTCGCCGGTGAACGGCGGCGCCATTCGAGAAACCGAGACCACCCGTGAGCTCAGGAGGTCGAGGCAATCTCAGGGGTATCCTCCATGGTCGCCGGATCATACGGAGTGGCTGGCGGTGAGCTTCGCGGCGGCAGTTGTCGGACGGGATCGTGCTTCCATCTACGGTGGCTCCTGAGTAGAATTGAGAGGAAAAAAATACTCGTGGGACAAAGAGGATCCCGTTGGTGAAGAGAGTGGAAGGAGATGAGTTGTGAATTCGTCGGAACCAACACGACAGTGGCGGCGGCCGTGGTTGTCGGAGGCGAGGAAGACGGCCTTCTCCGGTTGAATTGGAGGTGGGGATGGGTTTGCGGAACCACGAGGGGGCTTCTTATGCAAAGAGTGGAGAGGGGGAAGCTCGGGTGGCGTTAGAATCGACCGAACAGCGGCGGTGGTTGCCTCGGTCGGAGGTGAGGAAGACGACCACTTTTGGTCGTTCTTCTGTTTGGGAGAGCTCAGAGAGGGAGGAGAGGGGCTGATGGTGTTGGAAACATGCTCTGGTGGCCTCTTATAGGCGGAGCTTGGCGGTTTCGCGGCTCCCGTGGATAAGCACAACGGCGGCGATCATTCATGGCGCCTCCGAGGCCGGTGAGACCGTTGCGAGGTCGGCGGAGTTAGGTGGGTGCGGTGGCCGCCCGGATTTATGCCCGGGACGCGCTGGTTGGCTCGAGATCGAGCCGCGTGTCTTTGGCGGTGGCTTGCCCGACACGGCGTTGGTCGTGGCCGGCGTGGGCGGCGGTGGTCGGCGCCAGAAGACAAGAGGGAGTGTCGGCGGGGTCGGTGGGTTTCTGTTGGTGCTCCCTGGGCGGTTGCGAGGACTGGAGAGGTAGCAGGGGGCCGCGGCGGCTCGATGCCAGTGGCTGCGATACACACACCCTGGCCGTGCTCTGGACACGCGCACCACCTGCTCGACTAAGTGCCAGCGGCATCAACAGGCATCCAAACAAGCTACAACTTAGCAGGAGGAAGCTTCTGACCATGAGAGGAATAATGGACATGCTGTTTTGGCTAAAGGGGCTAGAGTGCAATGCAATTTAGAAAGATGCCCAAATTCTGTCATGAGCTCAACGTGCTCGAAAGAATGTTAGGGTGACCTACGTGATTCTGATAGACATGTAATTTGGCAGGTGGAGGTCTCTTTAGAAGATAAATATAGTGGTGAAGTTGGTTTGGCAAAATGCAAAACTTGCTAGTGCAAGTTTGGGGAAATTTCAATTCTGGACAGAAAATGTAGGGGAATATTTGGTAAACTAAAAAGGGGCAATTGGAGCTGATCTCATGGACTTAAGGTTTTGGTTGGAAGGACTATGAGTGGGAAAAGTTTCAGAATTTTTGAGGCAACAGAAAATTGGGTTGTAGTTCAAACTCAAGAAATGGACAGAATTGAAAAGATGATGGTTTACTCAAAAAATTTAAAACACCAAGTTGGGTTTTTGCATAAAAGTGATATGTAGGCATCATATGACCTCTCCTAATTTTTTGTGGAAATTAAAAAGAATTATTTAAATTAGTTGTAGTGCAACAGAGGCATTTAAAATATAGGAATAGCTATTAAAAGAATTTTTTTGGGGCAATTTTTATTATTAAAATAATTCTTACTGTTATTAAACTATAATTGAAATGTTTTAAGAGAACTACCCAAGCCACAATATTATTTCCAAAAATTTCTATATGGAGGGAAGAATTTTGAAATCAGAAAACAGAAAAGGTTCTGAAATTAAATAAACACCTAGTATAATTCAAAATTTTATTTCTAGCCAAATTTTTATTTAGTAAAAACAAGATTAAATTTTTGGGGTGTTACAAACTCTACCCCCCTTAAGAAAATCTCATCCTCGAGATTTGTTAGGTGGTCACCAAAATTAAACCCACCTTTCGAGGAGATTTTCCTAAGCTATTTAAAATAACCTATTTAGGCACAGTTGACGTGGGCTCCTGATAATTGATGTAACTACAGTGGGGCACTAGTGATGTGGTTCTACTGTGACTGTTACGACAAATTTGGAAAAAGTGTAAATTCCAAAATTTGCTTGCCGTACTCCAGTGCACAGTGCTCTCTCCGGCTGACGGGTGGACCCAGGGCCCACTATCAGTCTCTTCTTCTTCCTCCGGCTCTCTTCTCCTTCTCCCTCTCGCGTGCTTTCTCCACCTGTGGTGTCTAGCGCGTAGGGTATCTAGGGCCGTACTGTGGTAGTGCGCGGCATGCAAGCTGCCGGTGCAGCGTGCACTCACCTCGCGAGCCAGCACCTTGTCGGCACTGCTCGCGATTTCACCTCCGAACACCGGTGATCGGGCGACGAGCGGTGCTGGTGGACCTCGTTCACCATGCACCGAGCCCGAGCTATAAAACAAACGCAGTGTTACTCTCTTCTTCATCACACCTTGCCTCACTTCTCCTTCCTCCTCTTTTTCTGATCGCAGGAGCTCGGACGGGGCTCCAATGGAGGACGTGCTTCCGGGGTGGTTTACGATTCTCATGTTCGGAGCGGTGGCGGCGTTGCTCGGGTTCTCGCTGCTCCTATTCGTGGTGATCCTTGATGATCGCCGTGATGCCGCAGCTCGAGTGGTGGCTCTTCGAGGCGGCGTTGATCATGAGGATTAGGCATCGGTGGTGGTTACGGGTGAGTGTTAGTGCGTTCTGCAGCAGCTCCGTAGAAATAAAAGAAAACCCACAAATTTTTCTTCAGAAAAACTTGTGGTGTGATGAGAGTGGTCTGGTGTGTGAGGCGGTTGATTAGGTGCTAAATGTGTGTGTGTGGTTCTGCACTTAGTGCATGTAGTGGAGTGAGTGTGACTGTAAGCCGGGTGTCGTGGCGGTGCGTGAATTAATTTTGTGTTTGCAAAAATTATTAGTCGTAGTGGTCCTTAATAAAATCTCAACCCGAGATTCGCTAAGGGTGAAAAATCCATTATAAAATATGGTAACCAAATTACTCATATGCAACTGCAACCAAACAATTCACTCATAGGGTAAATCCTAAGATGCAACACAGACACCAAATTATGCAATTAAATGCTAGACTATTGAACACAACCATGGTCCCTACAGTACAAAGGTAAAATCGATAGGGTCCTGAGGAAATATTCTCGGCATTGGGACACATTCTTCTTCCCCTGGGGAAAGTGGATGGAGGAGTCGGAGAACGTTCCCTCCTTGGTATGGCAATAGTGGTCCGCCGATGGCGATCTGAGGATTCATAATAGCAAGAGTCTGGAGGAAGTCCATCACTTGCTGGGTCAGACGCTCCTGCGCGATGACATATTGAACAAGGTTGGCTAGCATTGGATCTCTCTCTGATTGTCTACAGGGAAAAGATGCTTCTTCTCCAGATGCTGCGCGGCTCGGGAAGTAGTAATACCCCCTTTCGCTGGCACGGGGCACTGTGTACCGGAGACGGGTAATTGCTTCATAGGCAGCAACTTCTATAGCCATTTCTGAAGTTGGCATAGATTTCCCAATGAAGACGACACTTGTAGGGCCTTGGTTTGGGTCTACTGGTGGGATGTGCGCGACTGCCCAATATTTTGAGGCGTTGTGGTTGATCCTCGATTTGAACAGCTCGTACTGGGGTGGCTGAGTGGAGCCAAGGGTGTTGCGGGTGAAATCCCAAAATATCTTCACAAAACTGCCTGGGGTTGCATCTGGGGTTCTCAGATGAATCCCAGGGTGCGACATGGGGAAAATGGTGGTGGAGGCAGTGTACAAGGTCAGGGATGCTAGTTATGGACGTGAGAGTGGTCTCTTATATAGTGCCTGGCTGGGGAACATATATCAGCAGGGTTACGATTCTGGGTATCGGCTCTGCTCTAGAGTGGTCAGGGTCAAAGTCACAGATACAAATCACAAAATGTGACGTATTACTGTGGTTGCCGGTTAGGGTGATAGGTTGGGCACCGATTATCAAAAAGGTGTCGGCTGGCCACTGTGTCGGCTTTATCGGATGGGATGGGCTGACTATGGATAAGAAAAGATGTGGACGGTGTGGAAACCTAGGGATAGTGACCAGGCTAAGATAGGATTAGCCAATGGTTAGTCTGGCTCTGATACCAAGGCTGTCAGGGCCGGGTTTCGGGGACACAACATATCCCAGAAATTTAACCCCTAATGTTACCACCAGCCCAGGATTACTGTTACTGGTGGACACATCCTTATTACAGATTACCAAGCTATTACAAGAATTGGATACAAGACCATAAAGGTCTAATGATACAATAGTGATTCCGATGGTGGATGACGGAAATGACTCGTGGTTCTCCAACGTCGATGGGGCTCCATTCCCACAGGAACAGCTGACCCGGATAACTCCTATCCGCGTGGCCACTAATCTTAGGCTCCGCACGGACGTCGCGGTGGTACTCCTTGAAGAAATCCTGACCTGGCCAAGTAAATAGCCAGGGGCAAGCCTGTGAGTACGTTTGAATGTACTCGCAAACATCATGAACAGATGATATACCGAATGCAGCAGATATTATGTGATCAAGTTGAATTAAAAATTATATGCGTATGCTCATGATGGACTTAAAGGAATGATGTCAGGAATTAAATCATGGCATGATAACATATTAGCATGTGCAAATAACCGGATATATATAAAATATATTAGTGATAAACAAGGAAAGTTAAAGGAAAATAAAATAAAGGAAATGCCGGTCGGATGTCTAAAATGACACCACGGTAGGTCTTGAAGAGAAATGCCAAACAGGTGTCTAAAAGAGAAATCGGACGAGACAGGACCATCCGAGAACTCAGGCGACGCCACGGGTGGTCTTGAAAAGAAATGCCAGTCGGGTGTCAAGTGACGCCACGGTCGGACTTGAAGAGAAATGCCAATCGGGTGTCCACAAGAGTAGTGGCGTGATAAACCGCCTGTTAACTCGAGGGACGCCACGAGAGGTCTTAAAAATAAAATTGAGTGCCCGGGGTAGTCTAGCCAGCCCCTGAGACACTCAGGAAATACAAAATAAGAGAAACGGGTTAGCCCTCAATAATATGCATAACCATAATAATATTAACGTGCATATAATATTCATGGTAGCCTCAGGGTGTCAATAATTATCCTGCAAAATATTTCAGGCATGTCATAATTATTTTCCTCCGGAGACCGACACTAAGACCGACACTTGACCAACCCAGACTGTAGTCCTTAACCATGGACACAGCTATTCGAATAGGTTTAAACTCTGCAGAGGGTGTACTCTTTACCCACAAGTAAAGGATTTCTTTAGTCAGTACCGTGACACTGACTAATTCCCATTACGGTCTTTGGGTTGAAAACACACCTGACCAGCACACACCAGATTAACTTTCTGGATGCCAGGAATCACCCAAAGCATCATTCAAGAAAAATTCTACGACGGAGAGACCAACGTCCTGCATGGGATCACTATTAATATGCGCGGATTCCAAGGGGGCACCCCCTCTCGGTCACAACCGGAAACACCCATGCCCCCTGACCCGATGACAGGATTTAGTCCATGGCCCTGGAAACCCTCATCGTGGCCCTCTGTACGGTGTGTGCATGGAAAGGGGTTAACAACTTACTAAACCATACCCCACCTGTGGCAGGGACAAGTGGCAGCACGAATCAAGTATGGGGGTACCAGAACAAGACTCGATCTATGGCCGACTCAGGAGGCTCAATTATTTCCTGCAGTGGTTAGCACAACAAAGTATTCCTTCAGTAGCAACACCAAGACAGGGTCACAGCCCTTGCATGCTCCACATGCATAACCAAACAAGGCCTGACCACGCTCCAACGTGATCACCCTTCTACCGGTAACCATATTTCTTTTATGCCTGCTCCTGCGAGTTAGTCATGACAAGCACACGATGCACGGTACGAAGAAACATGCCAACTTTATATGCATGCAAATTTTTATTTGAATTCAACAGAAGCATGGTTCAATTATTCCTGCAACCAAACAACTATGCAATCACCATATCAAGTGTTCAAGATGCTTGCCTTGAGCATGCAGAAATATTGGGTGCACTCCAAAAGTTTGAAAAGTTTCTTCCCTCCATTTTTCCTATTTTAAAGATTATAGCAATTACCACATAATTCAAAAACAGTACTAAAAGTTGTTTCAAATATTTTTCAAATAAATACTAAAATAAACTAGATGAAAAATTAAAAATAACAGAAAAAGAATAAATTTATTTGGAGTTACTATGATTATCCTAGGGAATTACTACGTTGAGATCAATAAAGAAATGGACTATTTAATTGATTCAGTAGAGATGAAGTTTAGGAAAAATGTTCACCTAGGCCGGAATAATAGAGCATGATTTTAGGAACCTACAGAAATTTGAATCACCCAGTTTGGAGTAGAAATGGCTACTATGGAATTATTTGGTTACCACTGAAGAAAAGAAAAAGGGTAAAAGCAGCAGTGTGCCCTATGCGGGATTTAGCCGTTGGCGTCACTGGGCCGACCCCAGCCGCGGCCAGCGAGGCGATGACGTTGATGGCGCCCGCGTGGAGTGCGCCTTCCTCACTGCAACACGGGTTCAGAGCAACCCGTCTCCACTTACGCTGAGCTGGCGAGGCTGGGTGACTAACGGTGGGTCCCACCGGGCCCACCTGTCATGCTTGACCAGACCGCCTGCGTCGTCTTCTCGTGGCAGAACAGAGCGGTGCTCCGGCGACCCTCGCCGGCGAACGGTGGCGCCATTCGAGAAACCGAGACCACCCGTGAGCTCAGGAGGCCGAGGCGATCTCAGGGGTATCCTCCACGGTCGCCGGATCATACGGAGTGGCCGGCGGTGAGCTTCACGGCGGCGGTCATTGGACGGGATTGGGCTTCCGTCTACGGTGGCTCCCGAGTAGAATTGAGAGGAAAAAAATACTCGTGGGACAAAGAGGATCCCGTTGGTGAAGAGAGTGGAAGGAGATGAGCTGTGAATTCGTCGGAAACAACACGACATTGGCGGCGGCCGTGGTTGTCGGAAGCGAGGAAGACGGCCTTCTCCGGTTGAATTGGAGGTGGGGATGGGTTTGCGGAACCACGAGGGGGCTTCTTATGCAAAGAGTGGAGAGGGGGAAGCTCGGGTGGCGTTAGAATCGACCAAACAGTGGCGGCGGTTGCCTTGGTCGGAGGTGAGGAAGACGACCACTTTCGGTCATTCTTCTGTTTGGGAGAGCTCAGAGAGGGAGGAGAGGGGCTGAGGGTGTTGGAAACATGCTCTGGTAGCCTCTTATAGGCGGAGCTTGGCGGTTCCGCGGCTCCCGTGGATAAGCACAACGATGGCGATCATTCATGGCGCCTCCGAGGCCAGTGAGACCGTTGCGAGGTCGGCGGAGTTAGGTGGGTGCGGTGGCCGCCCGGATTTATGCCAGGGACGCGCTGGTTGGCTCGAGATCGAGCCGCGTGTCTTCGGCGGTGGCTTGCCCGACACGGCATTGGTCGTGGCCGGTGTGGGCGGCGGTGGTCGGCGCCAGAAGACAAGAGGGAGTGTCGGCGGGGTCAGTGGGTTTCTGTTGGTGCTCCCTGGGCGGTTGCGAGGACTGGAGAGGTAGCAGGGGGCCGCGGCGGCTCGATGCCAGTGGCTGCGATACACGCGCCCTGGCCGCGCTCTGGACACGTGCACCACCTGCTCGACTAAATGCCAGCTGCATCAATAGGCATCCAAACAAGCTACAACTTAGCAGGAGGAAGCTTCTGACCATGAGAGGAATAATGGACATGCTGGTTTGGCTAAAGGGGCTAGAGTGCAATGCAATTTGGAAAGATGCCCAAATTCTGTCATGAGCTCAACATGCTCGACAGAATGTTAGGGTGACCTAGGTGATTCTGATAGACATGTAATTTGGCAAGTGGAGGTCTCTTTAGAATATAAATATAGTGGTGAAGTTGGTTTGGCAAAATGCAAAACTTGCTAGTGCAAGTTTGGGGAAATTTCAATTCTGGACAGAAAATGTAGGGGAATATTTGGTGAACTAAAAAGAGGCAATTGGAGCTGATCTCATGGACTTAAGGTTTTGGTTGGAAGGACTATGAGTGGGAAAAAATTTAGAATTTTTGAGGCAGCATAAAATTGGGTTGTAGTTCAAACTCAAGAAATGGACAGAATTGAAAAGAGGATGGTTTACTCAAAATTTTCAAAACACCAAGTTGGGTTTTTGCCTAAAAGTGATATGTAGGCATCATATGACCTCTCCTAATTTTTTGTGGAAATTAAAAAGAAGTATTTAAATTAGTTGTAGTGTAACAGAGGCATTTAAAATATAGGAATAGCTATTAAAAGAATTGTTTTGGGGCAATTTTTATTATTAAAATAATTCTTACTGTTATTAAACTATAATTGAAATGTTTTAAGAGAACTACCCAAGCCACAATATTATTTCCAAAAATTTCTATATGGAGGGAAGAATTTTGAAATCAGAAAACAGAAAAGGTTCTGAAATTAAATAAAGACCTAGTATAATTCAAAATTTTATTTTTGGCCAAATTTTTATTTAGTAATAACATGATTAAATTTTTGGGGTGTTACAAACTCTACCCCCCTTAAGAAAATCTCGTCCTCGAGATTTGTTAGGTGGTCACCAAAATTAAACCCACCTTTCGAGGAGATTTTCCTAAGCTATTTAAAATAACCTATTTAGGCAGCATGTATTTGAATTATGCCATGCCATCCCATTTAATAAATACATCATATTAGTTATATCATCTCATCATGTTTACATAGTCATCATATTTTGAATTTTGTCATTCTATCCGTGAATTATATCATGCCATCTGGTTTCCATAGACGGCATGTATATGAATTATAGCATGCCAACCACTTTAATAGACACATCATATAGTTATATCATGTCATCATGTTTACATAGTCATAATATTTTGAATTATGTCATTCTATCCTATTTAGTTAGCCATCATATATGTGAAATTGTGTCATACTATCCTGTTTAGTTAGCCATCATATATTTGAAATTGTGTCATGCTATGTTGTTTGGCTAGACAACATAAATGTGAATTATTTCATGCCCTCTTTTATTCCCCACTATCCATTGCACCTGTCTATCATACAATGTCTGTACATTCAATTACTTTTCTTGTTTATCAGCCATTTGAATTGGAGGGGGTGATGGCAGTATCTAAATGAGTAATAACACGGTCTTCAGAAAATATATTGCTACTCGTCGATGCAGATAGAACTACGGTTGTACTTGCTCAAGAACCAGCCCCACCACACATAACCCAGACTCTCGCAGATTGTACCCCTACCCAGTTGGACAGATAACCAGCTACACCTCTTCTAACCCCAACCCCAGTAGATAGTAACCCAGTTCCAGTTGACACAGCACCATCTCCACCACAGAGCACCCAAACACGAGCAGTTAGTAAGGCAACTGCAGCGCCCAAAGCACGAGGACCACCACTCCGAACCCCTACTCAATGCTTACAGCAGAAGAAGAATTGTTCTCAGGTCAGGTTCCGTAGCTATGGTTCATACTCCTTTGCTCTTGCATCACTGTATTTACTCATACCAACTAATTTCAAATTTGAAGGATGCAATTGAAACTCCAATGGCGCAACAGGTATGTTTTAAACCCGTTTCTTTAACTGGTTTGCTGTTGTAACTTGCTCTATGTTGATTTCAGTTTCAATTGAATAAACAGTTATGTTCTCATGTCATGCACATTACAAGTGTTGTTAGTGCCATGTAGTTTCCCACACTTATATTCTGTCTATGCTGCTTTGTCTTAAACATATATGATTTGAACTGTCTCTATCTTGATTTGGCAACATAAACTAGAATGATAAAGACCATACAGTGACCATAGTACATAGATATATGTTTGTTTCATGCTGCTATCCTATCCACCTTACTACTGAACTGCTTTACCAAAATGAGTTTCATATACAACATGGTAAACCTGTGATTCGTCAGCTTGTTTCTCTTTTAGAATGCGGGCAAAATATTGGAGAAGAGTACCCCGTTATGCAGTGGTAAAGGAAGTAATGCAGATAAGGTTCAAGATAGTGAGACATCCCTGTTGGTCTCCAATAAAGCTGATAAAAACTATCTTGAAGACAGTGAGACAACCCCAAAGTCCTGTCTTGATGTAGTGTTCGAGTTACTGGCCACTACTACTGGCACAAGCTCTTCGAACTCTCTGCCTGAATCAGTTCGACTTCTTGAGTCTCAACTTCAAGTTGAAAGACATCGATCAGATGTGCTGCGACACGAAGCTGAAGGACTGAGGAAATCCCTGCAGAATTCAGATGCATACTTTCTGGTGCAACAACAAGCATTGGAGGATTTAAGCGCCAAACAAGAGAAAGCTAATAAGCTTGCCAAGCATTTTGTCAGCATGGTGGGTATCCAGGATATCGTTTCTTGAGCTCTTCTGAAGTGGTTTCAGTTCTGGACTTGTTTTGCTGCCGTGTTTATTTGCACTGGTGGCCAATTTAGACGCCCAGTTTATCTAATATGCTGCTTTGTTCACTATATTTGCTCTGGTGGCAAACTTTGATGCCCAGTGGATGTAATATTTGTAATAGCTGTAATAGCCTAGCGTAAGTTGCTTGCTTATTTACTTCCTTATTGTCTTGTTTATGTTTTTGCTTGTAGTCACTGCAGTTCTTTTTCCGCGGTTACCTTTTTATTTAAAACTAGGCCACAATAACCATGGGCAATATACGGACCGTTGTAACTATGGTCCTGCTACCTGTAATTACCATGGGCCTCCTACGGGCCTTAGGATCCATGGGCCTTCTATGGGCCGTAGAATCAGTGGGCCTTATACGGGCCGTATGATTGATTGGTCAAACATGGGCCGTACTATTCGTGGACAATAGTGGTCCGCAATGTGGGCCGTAAACTGTCTAGAATGGGAATCATCTGTTTATGGGCCGACAATAATGGGGGCCGTTAATAGGCCAGTATGTATAACGGGCTTAATTCTATCGACAGGCATAACGGGTCATTAATGGGCCATATTAGATGACGCAATGAAAATGGCCCACTAGATTAACAGGCCACAAACGGGCCGACTGTAACCACGGGCTGAATTTGGCCCATCTGCGAAACAGGCTGGGAACGAACCGTAAGTAATCGTATGCTGGAAATGAGCCCAAGAGTAAATGGGCCCTTAGAAGGCTGAAAGGTAACACGGGCTGGAAACGGCCCAACACTACAAGAAATATGTCAACTTGTGACCTTTTATCAGTGACCCTGGAAGAAATGGTCGTAAATCTATGACCATTTGAGACCAATTAGTCGTAAGCTGTTCGGGGGGCTCCAAACCCTAAACCATAACGACCATTTTGGCCAGAAAGGTCGTAATTTCCTTACACGAAATGGTCGTAAAGCAGACAGCACTAGTCCGCTGTCTTATTTCTAGCTGATCACGACCAATATAGATGGTCATAGCCTTGTAAATTGTGATGCATTGCTATGACTAGGCGCCACCTCATCAGTTTTGCATATGTGTCATGTCCATGTGTCAATTTTTGCCTATGTGTCATGTCCATATGACAATTTTTGCTTACGTGTCTGGATAGTACCAGGTTTGAATCTACCCTGACAGATGGGACCCACGCATTGACCTGTTAACCAGGAAGTCCAAGCACACTGGACACACCACGTACATGACACATAGGCCCCAGCAAATTAAATAGTGGGACCCACCACCTACCTGACACGTTGACCCCACCAAGCTGACACTCGGGTCCCACCACTGACCTGACAATTAAGACCCGCTAAACTGACAGGTCCACTGTCTAACGAGCAGGACCCACATGCGTTCAACGAAAGCAGAAGAAAAAATGAAATGTTGCGGTGGGTAGGATTTGAACCCACACCGCGGGCTAGCATAGTTAAGTGCCTTACCACCACACCACATTGGACCTTGTGATAGTTTTCCACACTTGCGATTCTTATAGGATATATTCATTTCCTGGGCTTGGGCCAAATTCGTGCGAGGCCTCCCTTCTCTCTTTTCCTTTATTAATTCTATGGTCCGCCACACCTACTGGACTCAAATTTGTCTCAAAATAAACCTACTGGACTCAAATTGGCAAATAAGCAGCAAAAAGGGGCACCATAGGGTTCGAACTCACGACCTCCAGTTCAACCCAACCATGCCTAACCACTACACCAACAGCTACTTGTTGACACAATAATGCCCAAAACGTTATTTAAAGTGTGCGCCCAGTGGACTTGGGCCTCGGTGGGACAAGGCCACCTCTTTTTTTTCTTTTATCACTTTTGTCTGACGAGTGGGCCTTGGACTTCGGTGGGACAACGCCACCTCATTTGTGTACATTTTTTCAACTTTCGTTCAATACTTTGCCAAAAAAACTTTTGTTTATACTTCCAAACATTATAAATAATTATATTACAAAAAAATACATAAATTTTTTGTTAACCAAGCATTTGAAAAAATTTACATTTGTATAAAGAAAATGTTTATCATCTATAGTTCTATATGAAAATATACAATGTGTGTAAAAAAAGTTGATCGTGTATTTAAAAAATGTTAATCAAGTATTCAATAAATATTTTCAAAAATTATTTGAAAAATGTTAATCAAGAATTTTAAAATGATCACATTTATATAGAAAAAAATGTGGACCATGCATTCAAAGAATATTAATCCTGTATTTGAAAAATGTAAATCAAGCATTTAAAAAAATTAAAATGTGTATTGAAAAAAATGTTGACCATGTATTCAAAAACTATTAATGATGTATTTTAAAAATGTTAATCAAGAATTTGAAAAATATTAAAAATGTGTATAGAAAAATGTTGACCATGTATTTAAAAAATGCTCCAAGCGCTTGAAAAATGTTTAATGTGTATAAAAAATGTATCTCATGTATATGAATAATGTATACAAAAAATATACAATGTGTGTGAAAAAAGTTGGGGGTTGAATCTCTTTATTTTTTGATTTTTTTATTTCTTATGCCCGTTTCCAAGTGCGGTCAAAACGGCGGGCATGACCGTTCGTAGCTAGGGGTTAAATCTTGCAAAAAAAATTGGAGTATCTCTGATTAAATAGATACTTGTGTACCTATAAATGATTTTTGGAAAAAATAAAGAGCAAACTATAAGGCAGTTGCAGTTAAAATTTGACCCGCTTCCTACTGAATCGGCGGAAATTTGTCTTTTTCACGAGAGGTGGATCAAAGCTTTTGACACCCAACCATTTGGTCAATTTTGCATTAAATATGGCCTAGTATTTTAGAAAATTGATTTGGTACAATTTTGCAACAAATATATGGTAGGTTCTTCATAAAAAAAACTCATTTAGGGCACTCAAAAAATGGAAAAATGAAATTTCCGTCCAAAGAAAATGAAAACTTCCTTAGGCAACATTGTTTGTCATTCCAAGATGCACCCTTGTGCACAATATTAGATCATTTGAACTAACTATTCCATGAATGTGGCCATAAGATTGATCATTTGGCTTGAAAGCCATGAATATTCACACATGACAGCTCATTTGTGATAACACTTTTTTTAAAGAATTGATGTATTACAAGTATTTTCATTTTCCTAGTAACTTGGTCACATATAATGACACAATGCGAAGGTTTTCCACTTTTTGTTTTTTTTTTTTGAATTTTTCATGCCCGTTTCAAAATGCGGTCAAAACTGCGGGCATGATCGTTCCTAGCTAGTGGTTGAATATTAGAAAATAATTTGGTGTTTCTCTGATTAAATAGATACTTATGTACCTAGAAATGATTTTTGGGAAAAATAAAGAGCAAACTATGAGGCAGCTGCAGTTCAAACTTGACCCACTTCCTAATAAATCGGCGGAAATTTGTCTTTTTCATGAGAGGTGGATCAAAACTTTTGACACCCAACCATTTGGTCAATTGTACATTAAATATGGCCTATTATTTTAGAAAATTGATTTGGTACAATTTTGCAACAAATATATGGTAGGTCTTTCACAAAAAACCTCATTTTGGGCACTCGAAAAATGAAAAATGATTTTTTCGTCCAAAGAAAATGAAAACTTCCTTAGGCAACATTGTTTTACATTCCAAGATGCACCCTTAGGCAGAAATTTGTCTTTTTCAAGAGAGGTGGCTCGAATATTTTAACACCCAATCATTTGGTCAACTGTGCATTAAATATGGCCTAATATTTTAGAAAATTGATTTGGTTCCATTTTGCAACAAATATATGGTAGGTTCTTTACAAAAAAAACTCATTTTGGGCACTTGAAAAATGGAAAATGAAATTTTCGTGCAAAGACAATGAAAAATTTCTTAGGCAACATTGTTTGCCATTCCAAGATGCACCCTTGTGCACAATATGAGATCATTTGAATAAACTATGCCATGAATGTGGCCATAAGATTGATCATTTGGCTTGAAAGCCACGCATCTTCACACATGATAGCTCATTTCTGAGAACATTTTTTTTAAATAGTTGTCATATTAAAAGTTTATTATTTTTCCTGGTAACTTGGTCACATATAATGACACAATGCGAAGGTTTTCCAATTTTTTGTTTTTTTTTTGAAATTTTCATGCCCATTTCAAAATGCGGTCAAAACGGCGGGCATGACCGTTCCTAGCTAGTGGTTGAATCTTGGAAAACTTTTGGTGTTTCTCTGATTAAGTAGATACTTATGTACCTAGAAATGATTTTTTGAAAAAATAAAGAGCAAACTATGAGGCAGTTGCAGTTCAAATTTGACCCACTTCCTCATGAATCAGCAAAAAATTGTCTTTAACACCCAATCATTTGGTCAAATATGCATTAAATATGGCCTAATTTTTTAGAAAATTGATTTGGTCCAATTTTGCAACAAATATATGGTAGGTTCTTCACAAAAAAACTCATCTTAGGCACTTGAAAAATGGAAAATGAAATTTTCGTGCAAAGACAATGAAAAATTTCTTAGGCAACATTGTTTGCCATTTCCAAGATGCACCCTTGTGCACAATATGAGATCATTTGAATAAACTATGCCATGAATGTGGCCATAAGTATGATCATTTGGCTTGAAAGCCACGCATCTTCACACATGATAGCTCCTTTCTGAGAACATTTTTTTAAAATAGTTGCCGTATTACAAGTTTATTATTTTTCCTGGTAACTTGGTCACATATAATGAGACAATGCGAAGGTTTTCTAATTTTTTTATTTTTTTTTATTTCTTATGCCCATTTCAAAATGCGGTCAAAACGGTGGGCATGACCGTTCGTTGCTAAGGGTCGAATCTTGCAAAACTTTTGGAGTATCTCTGATTAAATAGATACTTATGTACCTATAAATATTTTTTGAAAAAAATAAAGAGCAAAGTATCAAGCACATGTAGTTCAAATTTGACCCGCTTTCTGCCGAATCGACGGAAATTTGTATAAATGACCAAAAATAGCTAGAAGGATCGGAAATGCATACAAATTGGTTATCATCCATAAAATGAGGTCTATATAGGTGAAAATTTTAGTGATGCCATTTTGCAAAATAGTTTTGGTAGATTCTTCACAAAACCCCCTGTTTTTAGCACTAAGAAATAATTTTAAATTTTTCAACCAATCAGGAGGCAGCCCACGGATCACCCCCTACTGTAGTCGATCTGAGCCGTCCACACCCTCCCTCAGTCCCTCGATCCAGCGTCTCTCGCTCACCTATCCTAAACGCACGCGCGCGGCACACCTCCTCCCTCAGTCCCTCGATCCAGATCTACATCCATTCCTTCCCGAGAAAGCACGGGCTGCCGCCTCCCTTTCTCCGATCCAGATCGCCGCCGCCGGCAGGTCCCTCCACCGCCGCCCCTCCGCCCCCAGCGTCAGCCATCTTCCCTTCCACCACCCCCTCCTGTCCGAGTTGCCCACCTTTGCTGGCGCCCCTTCCTCCGAACAACCTCTTTGCCCGCGGCCATGGCAAGGATCCGAAGCAGGTCAATCGGCGGCGGCCATGGCACATCTCTTCCTTACCCCCAAAGCTGGCGGCTGCCATGGCAGGTCAGCCGGAGACGGGCGGAGCCGGATGGGCTCGCGCCGCCTGGACAGAACCCCCTCCCACGACGCGGCCGGTGTGGGAGGGCTTCAACTCTTCTTCGGCGGGGCGGCCGTCGTCAAGGGGCACCAGTCGATGCGCGGGCACAACGTGATGCGCCGCTTCGGGTGGGACTGCCACGGCCTCCCCGCCGAGTTATAGATCGACAAGCTCATCGGCATCACCAACCGCTAGCAGGTGCTCGACCTCGGCATCGGCAAGTACAACGAGACCTGCCGTGGCATCCTCACCAAGTACGTCGCTGAGTGGGAGGCCATCGTCACGCGCACGGGGTATTTCAAGCTCATGCCCAGGTTGAGAGGTATGAAACCTCCGACAAGTTCTTTAGCTACAAGATGGAGGAGAACAGTTTCGTTAGTGAGCATATACTCAGAATGCCTGGTTTCACAACCGCTTGACTCGGTTGGGAGTTAATCTTCCAGATGACACGGTCATTGACAAAGTTCTCCAGTCACTGCCACCAAGCTATAAGGGGCTTGTGATGAACTATAATATGCAAGGGATGGAGAAAATGATTCCCAAGCTCTTCGCGATGCTTAAGGCCGCAGAGCTAGAAATCAAGAAAGAGCATCAAGTGTTGATGGTTAGAAAGACAACTAGTTTCAAGAAAGGCAAGGGAAAGAAAGGGAACTTCAAGAAGAATGGCAAGACAGTTGCCGCTCCCGTGAAGAAACCCAAGGCCGGACCCAAACCTGAGACTGAGTGCTTCTACTGCAAGGGGAATGGTCACTGGAAGTGGAACTGCCCGAAGTACTTGGCAGATAAGAAGGCTGGCAATGTCAACAAAGGTATATTTGATATACATGTTATTGATGTGTACCTTACTAGTGCTCGTAGTAGTGCCTGGGTATTTGATACTGGTTCAGTTGCTAATATTTGTAACTCGAAACATGAGCTACAGAATAAATGAAGACTGGCTAAGGACGAGGTGACGATGCGCGTCGGAAATGGTTCCAATGTGGATGTGATCACCGTCGGCACGCTACCTCTACATCTACCTTCGGGATTACTTTTAAACCTAAATAATTGTTACATGGTGCCTGCGTTGAGCATGAACATTATATCTGGATCTTGTTTATTGCGAGACAGTTATTCATTTAAGTCAGAGAATAATGGTTGTTCTATTTATATGAGTAATATCTCTTATGGTCATGCACCCCTTGTGAATGGTTTATTCTTGTTGAATCTCGATTGTAGTGATAAACATATTCATAATATTGATGCCAAAAGATGCAAAGTTAATAATGATAGTACCACATTTGTGGCACTATCGCTTAGGTCATATTGTTGTAAAGCGCGTGAAGAAACTCCATGCTGATGGACTTTTGGAATCTCTTGATTATGAATCATTTGAGACATGCGAACCATGCCTCATGGGCAAGATGACTAAAACTTCGTTCTCCAGAACAATGGAGCGAGCTAGTGACTTATTGGAAATAATACATACCGATGTATGTGGTCCAATGAGTGTTGAAGCACAAGGTGGATATCGTTGTTTTCTTACCTTCATAGATGATTTGAGTAGATATGGGTATATTTACTTAATGAAACATAAGTCTGAAATATTTGAAAGTTCAAGGAATTACAAAGTGAAGTGGAGAATCATCGTAACAAGAAAATAAAGTTTCTATGATCTGATCGTGGAGGTGAATATTTGAGTTACGAGTTTGGTATGCATTTAAGACAATGTGGAATTGTTTCACAGCTCACGCCACCTGGAACACCACAGCGTAATGGTGTATCTAATCATCGTAATCATACTCTATTGGATAGGGTGCATTCTATGATGTCTCTTCCGATTTGCCACTAACGTTTTGGGGTTATGCATTAGAGACAACCGCATTCACTTTAAATAGGGCACCGTCTAAATCCTTTGAGACGACACCGTATGAGTTGTGGTTTGGCAAGAAACCTAAGTTGTCATTCCTTAAAGTTTGGGGATGCGACGCTTATGTCAAGAGGCTTCAGCCTGATACGCTCAAACCCAAAGCGGAGAAGTGCGTCTTCATAGGATACCCTAAAGAGACCATTAGGTATATTTCTACCACAGATCCGAGGGCAAGACCTTTGTTGCCAAGAATAGGTCCTTTCTAGAGAAGGACTTTCTCTCCAAAGAAGTGAGTGGGAGGAAAGTAGAACTTGATGAGGTAATTATACCTTCTTTCGAATTGGAAGGTAGCACATCACAGAAAGCAGTTCCCGAGATGCCTACACCAACCGAAGAGGAAGCTAATGATGATGATCATGAAACTTCGGATCTAGTTACTACTGAACTTCCTAGGTCGACCAGGGTACGTTCCGCACCAAAGTGGTACGGTAATCCAGTCCTGGAAATTATGTTGTTAGACAACGGCGAACCTACAAACTATGAAGAAGCTATGATGAGCCCGGATTCCAACAAATGGCTTCAGGCCATGAAATCCGAGATAGGATCCATGTATGAGAACAAAGAATCAACTTTGGTGGACTTGCCCGATGATCGGCAAGCCATTAAGAATAAATGGATCATTAAGAAGAAGACAGACGCTGATGTAATGTCACCATCTATAAAGCTCTACTTGTCGCAAAGGGTTTTCGACAAGTTCAAGGCATTGACTACGATGAGACTTTCTCACTCGTAGCGATGCTTAAGTCTGTTAGAATTATGTGAGCTATTGCCGCATTTTATGATTATGAGATCTAGCAAATGGACGTCAAAAGGGCATTGCTTAACTGGTTTCTTAAGGAAGAGTTGTATATCATGCAACCAGAAGGTTTTGTCGATCCTAAGGATGCTAACAAAGTATGCAAGCTCCAGCGATCCATCTATGGACTGGTGCAAGCATCTCGGAGTTGGAATATTCGCTTTGATGAGGTGATCAAAGCTTTTGGTTTTATACAAACTTACGGAGAAGCTTGTATTTATAAGAAAGTGACTGGGAGCGCTGTAGCATTTCTAATATTATATGTGGATGACATATTGTTGATTGGAAATGATATAGAATTTCTCAAAAGCATAAAAGGATATTTGAACAAGAGTTTTTCAATGAAAGACCTCGATGAAGCTGCTTACATATTGGGCATCAAAATCTATAGAGATAGATCAAGATGCTTAATAGGACTTTCACAAAGCACATACCTTGACAAAGTTTTGAAGAAGTTCCAAATGGATCAGTCAAAGAAAGGTTTCTTGCCTGTATTGCAAGATGTGAAGTTGAGTAAGACTCAAAGCCCGACCACGGAAGAAGAAAGAGAAAGGATGAAAGTCATTCCCTATGCCTCAGCCATAGGCTCTATAATGTATGCCATGCTGTGTACTAGACCTGATGTGTGCCTTGCCATAAGTCTGGCAGGGAGGTACCAAAGTGATCCAGGAGTAGATCACTGGACAACGATCAAGAACATCCTGAAGTACCTGAAAAGGACTAAGGACATGTTTCTCGTTTATGGAGGTGACGAAGATCTCATCGTAAAGGGTTACGTCGATGCTAGCATCGACACAGATCTGGATGACTCTAAGTCTCAAACCGGATACGTATTTATATTGAATCGTGGAGTGGTCAGTTGGTGCAGTTCTAAGAAGAGCGTTGTGGCGGGATCTACATGTGAAGCAGAGTATATAGCTTCTTCGGAAGCAGCGCAAGAAGGAGTCTGTATGAAGGAGTTCATATACGATCTGGGTGTAATACCTAGTGCATCGGATCCAATTACTATCTTTGTGACAACACTTGAGCTATTGCCATTGCCAAGGAGCCCAGGTTTCACAAGAGAACCAAGCACATCAAGCGCCGCTTCAACTCCATTCGTAATTATGTTAAGGATGGAGACATAGAACTTTACAAAGTACATACGGATCTGAATGTGGCAGACCCATTGACTAAACTTCTTCCATGGGCAAAACATGATCAGCACCAAGACTCCATGGGCGTTAGATTCATAACTATGTAAACTAGATTATAGACTCTAGTGCAAGTGGGAGACTGTTGGAAATATGCCCTAGAGGCAATAATAAATTGGTTATTATCATATTTCCTTGTTCATGATAAAGGTTTATTATTCATGCTAGAATTGTATTGACCGGAAACTTCAATACATGTGTGAATACATAAACAAATACTATGTCCCTAGTGAGCCTCTACTAGACTAGCTCGTTGATCAAAGATGGTTAAGGTTTCCTAACCATAGACATGAGTTGTCATTTGATACTGGGATCACATCATTAGGAGAATGATGTGATGGACAAGACCCAACCATAAGCTTAGCATTCGATCGTATCACGTGAGTTTATTGCTATAGCTTTCTTCATGTCAAGTATCTATTCCTAAGACCATGAGATCATGCAACTCCCGGATACTGGAGGAATAACTTGTTGAAAGCACAAGTGCTCCCTGGGTGATTTTGATAATTAATGTCAACATATCTCTTGTTGGACTAATATCTTCATCTAGTATATTTCAGAAAGTTCGACAATGGCGTGGCAGGAACAAGAGGATGTGGAACCCCTTCAAGATGCTAAGGACAAAGATTGGCAAAAGCTCAAGACTCTTCATTTCTATTTTAGTGATCCAAGATCACATTGAGTCCATAAGAAAAGCCAATACTATTAAAAGGGGATGAGGTGTTGCTTAATGGTCTACTTGCTCAAAATGCTTAGTGATATGCTCCAAAGCCCTCAACCACTTTCTCATTTCCAAATATGTCCTAAACCTAAAGTCAAATTTGGCCCCACCGATTTGATCTATCCGGCGCCATCGAGTTTCTTTGACATAGCCACTGCCAGAAACCCTAATCAATTCGGTTTCACCGATAGGGATCTCGGTCTCACCGAGTTCGCAATGCAAACTCTTTGTTGCCTGTTGTGATTATTTCGGTCTCACCGAAATATGCAATCAGTCCCACTGAGTTTGCCTGACCAACTCTCTGTTTAACTCATTGCTGAAATCGGTCCCACCGAGTTCGTGCAATCGGTCCCACCGAGTTTACCTGACCAACTCTCTGGTTAATGGTGAATTATTTGTGTGCCAAATTTATGTGGATGATATCATATTGGGTTCTACTAACCATCATTTTAGTGAAAAGTTTGGAAGGCTAATGTCAAAGAAGTTTGAGATGTCTATGATGAGTGAACTCAAATTCTTTCTTGGTTTGCAAATCAAGCAAACTAAGGAGGGTACCTTTGTTTCCCAAACAAAGTATACCAAGGACTTATTCAAGAAGTTCAATATGCAAGAGAGCAAAGGTATGAAAACACCCATGCCTACTAGTGGACATCTTGACTTGACTAAGGATGGCAAACTGGTTGACCAAAAGGTTTACTGCTCTATGATTGGTTCATTGCTATATCTATGTGCCTCCCGTCCCGATATTATGCTAAGTTTGTCATCATTTCGGATACATTCTCGAACTAAGCATATTGAAGTTCGTCATCATTTCATTCGAGATCATGTTGCTAAAGGAGACATCAATCTTAAGCATGTTTGTACCAATAAGCAATTGGCGGATATATTCACCAAACCGCTTGATGAGAAAGTATTTTGTCGTTTGAGAGGTGAATTGAATATTATTGATGCCTCAAACTTGGAGTAGAAACTCCATTCGAATACATGCAAGGCATGAGCTTGTCTTCTGACTAATCCTTGATATTACTCTTATGATGATGATCACATGTCTTGGATCTATATTTGTACCCTTGCATGTTATCTAACCCTTGTAGGTACTTGGATGAGCCTAAATCTATGAGATTGCAAGTCACTCACATCTTGAGCAATCTCTACATCACCAAGTTTCTACTATATGGTTGTTGAATACAAGGAAGCATGGATTCACTCAACATATCCTTTGACAATTTCTATATATCAAATTTCATTTGGTATCAAGTTTCATGATTGTCATCTTGGATACACAAGTGCTCTTCCTTGCAAGACTAACCCATGTAGGAAGATGAACTCAAACTAAGTGGTGATCTCAACTCTTGATGAACTACATCAACCTCGAGCATCCAACACAAGTTCGACTACTTGATCAAGATCAACACCACCACTCAAGGTATGTTATTCCATCTTAGAGAAGCTTTACTCCAAGACATGGGTCAAAGCAACTCACCAAGATGTGAATACACCAAAAAGCTTAAATGAAAAATGGTAACCCCATTTTGAGCTTAAACGATGAGTATGACCTACGATCAAGTGTCATCACTTGACTGCTCAGTCAATATACTCTAACATAGGTGACTTTGTCGCCGACCCCTTCTAGATGAAGTTCTCTAGTGTTTCTTTGTTTTGCATATGTTTTCACTTGTTTGTTCCCCTTATCAAAAAAAACTTCATCTAGATCCTATTCCTTTGTATGTTTCTCTGTATTTTTCTGCATCTAATTCATTGCAAATTCTTCAGTTAATTCCTTGCAAATCCTTATGAGATTTCGATTGCCAAGTGAGCTGAGTTGACAAGACTTTTCCTCTGTATTGAAATCGGCCTCACCGATTCATGCCCATCGGCTAGACCGAACTACAATATCTTGTAGACAGTTCATCGGTACATCCGACGAGGACTAACCCGGTCTGAGCGATATGCATCATCTATGACACCACCAACTCGGTGTCACCGATGAAAAAAGGTTGGCATTACCGATTTCACTACTGAGATAACTTTTTTGCCATTGCAAATGTCATTTCTTCTCCAGCTCCACTCAATGATTCTTATCCTCTACTCGCATCTTATACTACATGCTGCTTTGTAATGTGTTTCAAGGACCAAACCTATTTGACTTATGCTCCAGAAGGTCCATTCTTGGAAATTGATGTCAAAGGGGGAGAGAGAGCACATCAAAGCTTATCACATGGGAAAGCACATCTTAGCTTGCTTCTCCAGATGCTTATTAACAATAGAGGAGAGAAGTCACATGTCTTTAAGAGGGGAAAGACATGTTAATAAATGTGAGTTCGTATCTTTTCTTGCTCTATTTTTTTTTCTTGCTTTGATTTTCTCTTACCCTACCTTCTCCCATTATCCAATATCAAATTCAGGGGGAGAAAGAGTTCCTATCTAAGGGAAGAAAATCTTTGGAATTCATTGCATATCTTTAATCTTTGGGGACATGTTAATATCCAAATAGAGTACTAAGTACTTATTCATTACATGTCATCCCAGTCTTGGTAATCTTGTGGTCTCCTGAACTTGCTTCATTTAGAGTGTTCTTGTGTTATCTAACATTGTTTTCTCAAGCTCATCTCTTCAGAAGCCAGCCCAAGACCAAAAGGTAAGTATATGCATCACACTCATGTGCATGATGATCTCTTGCTGATGTACATATTGTTTGTAAGAAGGACTCATGAACATAACGGTACACTTCCTGTATACATCATTTGCTTTGTTGCATATAGCCAAGATACATGTAACTCATTGCTTGCTCTGACATGCTTATGCATTCACATGATCTTACATACTATCTTTACATGATTGCATACATGTAGGGGGAGCCTATGCATGTTACATGTCTTTCCAAAGCTTTACTTGTTACTCTTCATATCCTTATCTAAAGCTTTGATGTATGTTGTCATCGATTACCAAAAAGGGGGAGATTGAAAGCACAAGTGCTCCCTGGGTGATTTTGGTAATTAATGTCAACATATCTCTTGTTGGACTAATATCTTCATCTAGTATATTTCAGAAAGTTCAACAATGGCGTGGCAGGAACAAGAGGATGTGGAACCCCTTCAAGATGCTAAGGACAAAGATTGGCAAAAGCTCAAGACTCTTCATTTCTATTTTAGTGATCCAAGTTCACATTGAGTCCATAAGAAAAGCCAATACTATTAAAAGGGGATGAGGTGTTGCTTAATGTTCTACTTCCTCAAAATGCTTAGTGATATGCTCCAAAGCCCTCAACCACTTTCTCATTTCCAAATATGTCCTAAACCTAAAGTCAAATTCGGCCCCACCGATTTGATCTATCTGGCGCCACCGAGTTTCTTTGACATAGCCACTGCCAGAAACCCTAATCAATTTGATTTCACCGATAGGGATCTCGGTCTCACCGAGTTCGCAATGCAAACTCTTTGTTGCCTGTTGTGATTATTTTGGTCTCACCGAAATATGCAATCGGTCCCACCGAGTTTGCCTGACCAACTCTCTATTTAACTCATTGCTGAAATCGGTCCCACCAAGTTCGTGCAATCGGTCACACCGAGATGAGGTCTTGCCCTAACCCTAGCACATCGCTCCCACCGAGTTGATCATGTCGGTCCCACCGAGATTCCTAACGTTCACATTTTGAATTGAATCGGTCTCACCGAGTTCTTCAATTCAGTCTGACCGAGTTGGGTCAAATGTGTGTAACGGTTGGATTTTGTGTGGAGGCTATATATACCCCTCCACTCCCTTCTCTATTAAAGAGAGAGCCATCAGATCATGCCTACACTTCCACTACTCATTTTCTGAGAGAGAACCACCTACTCATGTGTTGAGATCAATACATTCCATTCCAACCACAAGAATCTTGATCTCTAGCCTTCCCCAAGTTGCTTTCCACTCAAACCATCTTTCCACCATAGCCAAATCTGTGAGAGAGAGTTGAGTGTTGGGGAGACTATCATTTGAAGCACAAGAGCAAGGAGTTCATCATCAACACACCATTTATTACCTTTTGGAGAGTGGTGTCTCCTAGATTGGTTAGGTATCACTTGGGAGCCTCCGACAAGATTGTGGAGTTGAACCAAGGAGTTTGTAAGGGCAAGGAGATTGCCTACTTCGTGAAGATCTACCCGAGTGAGGCAAGTCCTTCGTGGGCGATGGCCATGGTGGGATAGACAAGGTTGCTTCTTCGTGGACCCTTCGTGGGTGGAGCCCTCCATGGACTCGCGCAGTCGTTACCCTTCGTGGGTTGAAGTCTCCACCAACGTGGATGTACGATAGCACCACCTATCGGAACCACGCCAAAAATCTCCGTGTCTTCATTGCGTTTGCACACTCCAATCCCATCCTTTACTTTCTTACAAATAGCATGCTTTACTCTTTCCGCTGCTCATACTCTTATCATGCTTGCTTGAAATGTATTATGAATGCTTAAACTTGTGCTAAAACTCCACCTCAACTTGAAGAACTTAAAAACTGCTACTTTTGCTTGTTGAGGGTCTAATCACCCCCCCCCCCCCTCTAGAAACCTCTTCTCGATCCTTTCACTTGTGTGCTATCAAACATCCCTTCGTAACTGGGTGATCATAAAGATGCTCTACAGGTATCTCCGAAGGTGTCTGTTGGGTGGGCATGAATCGAGACTGGGATTTGTCACTCCGTGTGACAGAGAGATATCTCTGGGCCCTCTCGGTAATACAACATCGTAAAGAGCTTGCAAGCAATGTGGCTAATGAGTTGGTCACGAGATCTTGTATTACATAACGAGTAAAGAGACTTGTCGGTAATGAGATGGAACTAGGTATGGAGATACCAACGATCGAATCTCGGGCAAGTAACATATCGCCGGACAAAGGGAATTGCATATGGGATTAACCAAATCCTTGACATCGTGGTTCAGTCGATAAAAGATCTTCGTGGAATATGTAGGAACCAATATGGGCATCCAGGTTCCGCTATTGGTTATTGACCGGAGAGGTGTCTCGGTCATGTCTACATGATTCTCGAACCCGTAGGGTCCGCACGCTTAATGTTCGGTGACGCTAGAGTAATATTGGGATATGCATGTTGGTGACCTAATGTTGTTTGGAGTCCCGGATGGGATCCGGGACATCACGAGGAGCTCCGGAATGGTCCGGAGATAAAGATTTATATTTGGAAAGTTGTTTTCAGGGTTTCGGAAAAAGTTTCAGTTTTTTTGGTATTGTACCGAGAAGCTTCCAGAAGGTTCGGGAAACTTCCGGAGTAGTCCGGAAGTCCACCAAGGGTTCCATGCTACTTCATGAGCTTGCATTGGTTTTTCCCTTGAAGAGGAAAGGGTGATGCAGCAAAGTAGATATAAGTATTTCCCTCAGTTAAGAACCAAGGTATCAATCCAGCAGGAGGAACACACAAGTCTCCAATGATAGCACCTACACAAACAAACAAATACTTGCACCCAACGTGATAAAGGGGTTGTCAATCCCTTCATGGTTACTTGCAAGGATGAGATCTGATAGTAATAGATATAAAAGATAAGTAAAAGTGCGAAATAAAATAAAAGTAAATAAATTGCAACAACGTATTTTTGGGTTTTTGATTTTGTAGATCTAGAAATAATATGATAAAATATAGACCCGGGGGCACTAGTTTTCAACAGAGGCTTCTCTATTGAAAGAAGCATATGGTGGGTAAACAAATTACTGTTGAGCAATTGATAGAAAAGCGAATAGTTATGAAGATATCCAAGGCAATGATCATGTACATAGGCATCACGTCCAAGACAAGTAGACCGACTCCTGCCTGCATCTACTACTATTACTCAACACATCGACCGCTATCCAGCATGCATCTAGTGTATTAAGTTAAGAAGAACGGGGTAACGCTTTAAGCAAGATGACATGATGTAGAGGGATAGATCCAATCAATATGAACAAACCCCATCTTTTTATCCTTAATGGCAACAATACAAATACATTTCATGTCCCTTTCTGTCACTGGGATTGAGCACCACAAGATTGAACCCATTACAAAGCACCTCTCCCATTGCAAGAAAAATCAATCTAGTTAGCCAAACCAAATCAATAGATCGGAGAGAAATACAGAGCTATATAAATCATGCATAAAAGAGTTCAGAGAAGACTCAAATAATATTCATAGATAATCTGATCATAAACCCACAATTCATCAGATCTCAACAAACACACTGTAAAAGAATATTACATCGAATAGATCTCCAAGAACATCAAGGAGAACATGGTATTGAAGATCAAAGAGAGAGAAGAAGCCATCTAGCTACTAGCTATGGACCCATAGGTCCGTGGTAAACTACTCACACATCATCGAAAGGGCAGCAAGGTTGATGTAGAAGCCCTCCGTGATCGAATCCCCCTTCGGCGGAGTACCGGAAAAGGCCACAAGAAGGGATCTCACGAGAACAGGAACTTGCGATGGCGGAAAAGTATTTTTGGTGTGCCCCCTGGTCTTCCGGGAATATTTGGGTATTTATAGAAGAAGAATTAGGGTTAGAGGATCCAGGGGGCACAAGCTTGGAGAGCGCCCCCTGGGGCGCCCCCTTGAGCTTGTCGCCAACTCATGGCCCTTTTGGCCTCCTCTGAAGCTTCTAGGGTGTCTTGTGGTCCAAGAAAAATCCTCAAAAAGGTTCATTCCATTTGGACTCCGTTTGGTATTGATTTTCTGTAAAGGCAAAAACAAGGAAAAAATAGCAATTGGCACTGGGCACTAGGTTAATAGGTTAGTCCCAAAAAATGATATAAAATAGTATAATAATGCATATAAAACATCCAAGATGGATAATATAATAGCATGGAACAATAAAAAAATTATAGATACATTGGAGACGTATCATTCCACCACATCCCAAGGGTCAGCATGGGCTGAGGGGAGGCGCTCTGGCCTTATTGAGCCAGGCGCACAAGTCCCTCAAGGCCCATGTAGTTTGGGAGAGGTGGAAAGTCCACCTGCGTATGCAAAAAGTAGGGAATTGGACTAGGAGTCCAACTCCCCCCCCCCCTTGGTGCGCCCCTAGTGTCGTGGGAATAGATCTGACAGTCGAGATTAGGGGTACATAGGAGAGGGCAGAGCCAAGCTACGGTGAAGTTGTACACTCGGATTTACGAGTTCAGGCCCCTCTTGGAGGAGGTAATAGCCCTATGTCTCAGTGCTACGGGAGCTTTGTTGTATGGAGTGTTGAGTTACAGGGGGTGTGAACCCTTGTGCAGGAGGAGAGGGGTGGCTTATATAGAGTTCTTTGACGCCTCACGTCCTCCGTTATGCAGGGGTTCAATGAGACACTAAAAGGTGCGAGCGTTACTGGTAACGCCTATATTTAATGGCCTTTACAGGGACGGACTGATGGCCTGACCGTTGTCACCCCGGAGTGACTCTAGATCTTCTGCCTTCGAGTGAAATCAGATACTCCAAGTGAATAATGATGGTCGAGTGGGGGTGGAGTAACCGAGTGGATCTTCTATCGAGTGACTTGTGCGTTGTGGTCGTTCCAGTCGGCACCTCCTTTCTAACTTTGTAGGTCTTGGATTCCTTGTGTAGTGTCCTTGGGTAGGGCATGTGGAGCAGGCCTAGAACCCTACCCTAGGTACATGTCATCATCATTAGCCCCCGAATGGATCGAGGTTCGAGTGAGGAGGGATTGGAGCTGATTTCAACCCGACTCAATGTCTCGGAGACATTTTTTAGGAGTCTGAAGGTACATTAGCTGCTAAATCCTTCGCCAATCGCCTTGATCGATTCTGGCTTCTTGAGTGTCCGAGTGAAACAAGTCGCAGGATGTCGAACATTGGATTCGACCCGAATGAACATGGATATCTCTGATGCAATCGATTGATTTGCTGGATCCGGATTTCGCGGGATTAAAAAATTTGGAGAAGTGCGCGGGCTGGCTGCGGCGTGGTAAGTGGGGAGGGACTCCTCGATCTTCGCTACCCCTTTATCGCCATGTATAAGGAAGGCACCGGTTGCGGGATGCGCTGGGATCGTGTTGGCCCGTAGGTCAGTCACTCGGTCGTGCAGGTATAAAGAGCGACGCGGCCGAGGGACGCAACAATACTCTCCACTTTTCCCCTTTCCTCCTCACCTATCCGCCTCATCCACCCCTGCGCCGTGCCACCCCGTTCGGCTCGGTCGACCACCACGGAGATGGCGAAGGACAAGACGGCGAAGCTGGAGCGCATCAAGAAGGCGGCCACGGGGAAGAAAGCGTCGAGCTCTCGAGCCGCACTGTCGTCCGGATGGATCCAGGGCGACTGGCTGCGCTCAACGGTCACGACAGAGGATCTCGAGTGGCTCACCGCCGATGACCTGCTGGCCCCCGGATCTTGGAGGCTGCTGGAGGGGGAGGTCGAGCCTGCACCGCGCCCTGAGGAACGGGTCCTCCTCCTCACCCACGTGGAGGGAGGTTTTTCCTTGCCCCCTCACCCATTTTTCCGTGGTTTCCTGAATTTCTTCGGTGCGCAAGTCCACCATCTCCCCCCGAATGCCATATCGTACCTTGCTGCATTCATCTCAATGTGTGAAAATTTCTTGTGTTGTTGCCCCACTGGGGATTGTTCAAACACATCTTCACATGCCGCTCCCAGTCAGTTAAGAAAGCGAATTCAAGTGATGCGCAGACCCATGTGATCCAGTTGTGTGGGGGCTTAGGTGTCCAGATGAGAGGTAGAAGTGCTTTCCCTTCCATGACCTTTCCCGAGTCGGTTAGGGGTTGGCAGTCGACCTGATTTTACTGCAAAGATGTTTCGACCCCTGGTTCGTCGACTGGCCTTCCCCCTTTCTCGTTGGCTAGACTCAGTGCTCCCCGCTCACTGACTGTGGAAGAGGAGGAGAAAGCTAAGGTGGGGATCTTGGTTAAAGCTATAGTTGATTTGATTCGGGGCGGGGTGACAGGTTTGGATCTGTTGGAGGTGTTCCTTAGTCGACGCATTGATACGACTCCAACGTATCTATAATTTTTTATTGTTCCATGCTATTATATAATCTGTTTTGGATGTTTTATATGCATTAATATGCTATTTAATTTGTTTGCCTATATATACTCTTATATGCCCAAACCACCAGAGGCATCCATGGAAAGACTTTTCCACCGCCGCAACCTTCTGTACCTGTGAGATTCCATCTAGGGGCCTTTTCCGGCGTCCTGCCGGAGGGGGATTCGATCACGGAGGACTTCTACATCAACACCATTGCCCTTCCGATGAAGCGTGAGTAGTTTACCTCAGACCTACGGGTCCATAGCTAGTAGCTAGATGGCTTTTTCTCTCTCTTTGATTCTCAATACCACGTTCTCCTCGATGTTCTTGGAGATCTATTCGATGTAATACTTTTTTGCGGTGTGTTTGCCGAGATCCGATGAATTGGATTTATGATCAGCTTATCTATGAATATTATTTGAATCTTCTCTGAATTCTTTTATGCATGATTTGATATCTTTGCAAGTATCTTCGAACTATCGATTTGGTTTGGCCAACTAGATTGGTTTTTCTTGCACTGGGAGAAGTGCTTAGCTTTGGGTTCAATCTTGCGGTGTCCTTTCCCAGTGACAGTAGGGGCAGCAAGGCACGTATTGTATTGTTGCCATCGAGGATAAAAAGATGGGGTTTTCATCATATTGCTTGAGTTAATTCCTCTACATCATGTCATCTTTCTTAATGCGTTACTCTGTTCTTCATGAACTTAATACTCTAGATGCAGGCAGGAGTCGGTCGATGTGTGGAGTAATAGTAGTAGATGCAGAATCGTTTCGGTCTACTTGACACGGACGTGATGCCTATATTCATGATCATTGCCTTAGATATCGTCATAACTTTGCGCTTTTCTATCAATTGCTCGGCAGTAATTTGTTCACCCACCATATTATTTTCTATCTTGAGAAGACTCTAGTGAAACCTATGGCCCCCGGGTCTATTTTCCATCATACAATCTTCTACTTTCCAATCTACGAGTTTCCGATCTACTATTTTGCAATCTTTTACTTTCCAATCTATAAAACAAAAATACCAAAAAATATTTACTTTACCGTTTATCTATCTCTATTAGATCTCACTTTTGTGAGTAACCGTGAAGGGATTGACAACCCCTTATCGTGTTGGGTGCAAGTTTGGTGTTTGTTTGTGCAGGTATTCGGTGACTTGCGTGATGTCTCCTACTGGATTGATACCTTGGTTCTCAAAACTGAGGGAAAAACTTACTCTACTTTGCTGCATCACCCTTTCCTCTTCAAGGGAAAAACCAACGCAAGCTCAAGAAGTAGCAAGAAGAATTTCTGGCGCCGTTGCCGGGGAGATCTACACCAAGTCAAGGCATACCAAGTACCCATCATAAACTCTCATCCCTCGCATTACATTATTCACCATTCGCCTCTCGTTTTCCTCTCCCCCACTTCTAAAACGATTTTCGAAAAGTTTACCTTTTCTCCGCCTCTCTCTTTGCCTTTTCTTCGCCCCTCTTCCGTTCGTCTTTTTCGTTTGCTTTCTGTGTGCTTGCACGTTGGATTGCCTCCTTGTCACGATGATTCATCCAAAAAACATTGATCCTCACCTAAAGAGGTTGGACGAAATTGAAAATAATGTTAGAAGCTTCATGTCTTTGCAATTTGAGCATAATAATTTCTTTAGGAATGAGCTCAAGGAGCAGAAAATTTTATGGAATACATGAATAAAGAGCTTGATGATTTGTCTAAGGAATTTTATGGTTTGAAATCTCAGTTTGCTCATCTTGAAAATTTAGTAGGCCAAATTTCCGATAAACAAGCTACCTTAGTAAATAAGATGGCCGCTAAACCAGAAGCGTTAAATAATGATGAAGATCTTAAAGTGATTGATGTGACTCGTATTGAATCTTTGTTTTCTAATATAAATCTTGATAAAGATGGGACTGGAGATGAGTTAACTTTACTTAGAAGGCGTCCCAATGATTCGGAGTTTTTAGATCTTGATGCAAAAATTGATAAAAGTGGGATTGGAGAGGTCAAAACTTTAAGTAGCAATGAACCCACTGTTTTGGATTTCAAAGAATTTAATTATGATAATTGTTCTTTAATAGATTGTATTTCCTTGTTGCAATCCGTGTTGAATTCTCCTCATGCTTATAAACAAAACAAAGCTTTTACTAAACATATCGTTGATGCTATGATGCAATCTTTTGAAGAAAAGCTTGAATTGGAAGTTTCTATCCCTAGAAAACTTTATGATGAGTGGGAACCTATTATTAAGATTAAGATTAAAGATTATGAATGCCATGCTTTGTGTGATTTGGGTGCTAGTGTTTCCACGATTCCAAAAACTTTGTGTGATGTATTAGGTTTCCGTGAATTTGATGATTGCTCTTTAAATTTGCATCTTGCGGATTCCACTATTAAGAAACCGATGGGAAGGATTAATGATGTTCTTATTGTTGCAAATAGGAATTATGTGCCCGTAGATTTCATTGTTCTTGATATAGATTGCAATCCTACATGTCCTATTATTCTTGGTAGACCTTTCCTTAGAACGATTGGTGCAATTATTGATATGAAAGAAGGAAACATTAGATTTCAATTTCCGTTAAGGAAGGGCATGGAACACTTTCCAAGAAAGAAAATTAAATTGCCTTATGAATCTATTATGAGAGCCACTTATGGATTGCATACCAAAGATGACAAGACTTAGATCTATTCTTGATTTTTATGCCTAGCTAAGGGCGTTAAACAATAGCGCTTGTTGGGAGGCAACCCAATTTTATTTTTGTTTTTGCTTTTTAGGTTATGTTTTGCAATAAATAATTCATCTAGCCTATGGTTAGATGTGGTTTTATGTTTTAATTAGTATTTGTGCCAAGTAAGACCTTTGGGATAGCTTACGGTGATAGTTGATTTGATCTTGCTGAAAAACAGAAACTTTTACGCCCAGGAAAATAATTTTCATAATTCACAGAATAGTGATTTTGAGTTGATTCTTTTTGCAGAATATTAATAAACAAATTGCTTAGGTCGTACTAATTTTTCAGAACCTTTGGAGTTACAGAAGTATTTGAGATTTCCAGATTGCTACCGAGTGTTCTATTTTTGACAGATTCTGTTTTCTATGTGTTGTTTGCTTATTTCGATGAATCTATGGGTAATATCGGGGGGTATGAACCATGGAAAAGTTGGAATACAATATATATTACACCAATATAAATAAAGAATGAGTTCACAACAGTACCAAAAGTGGTGATTTATTTTCTTATACTAATGGAGCTGATGAGATTTTCTGTTGAATTTTGTGTTGTGAAGTTTTCAAGTTTTGGGTAAGTATTTGATGGACTATGGAATAAGGAGTGGCAAGAGCCTAAGCTTGGGGATTCCCAAGGCACCCCAAGGTAATATTCAAGGACAACCAAGGGCCTAAGCTTGGGGATGCCCCGGAAGGCATCCCCTCTTTCGTCTTCGTCTATCGGTAACTTTACTTGAGGCTATATTTTTATTCACCACATGATATGTGATTTGCTTGGATTGTCTTGTATGATTTGAGTCTTTGCTTTTTAGTTTGCCACAATCATCCTTTCTGTACACACCTTTTGAGAGAGATACGCATGAATCGTCTTTTATTAGAATACTCTTTGTGCTTCACTTATATCTTTTGAGCTAGGCAATTTTGCTCTAGTGCTTCACTTATATCATTTTAGAGCACGGCGGTGGTTTTATTTTATAGAAATTGATGAACTCACATGCTTCACTTATATTATTTTGAGAGTCTTTAAAACAGCATGGTAATTTGCTTTGGTTATAAATTTAGTCCTATTATGATAGGCATCCAAGAGGGATATAATAAAAACTTTCATATAAAGTGCATTGAATACTACGAGAAGTTTGATTCCTTATGATTGTTTTGAGATATGAAGATGGTGATATTAGAGTCATGCTAGTGAGTAGTTGTGAATTTGATAAATACTTGTGTTAAGGTTTGTGAGTCCCGTAGCATGCACGTATGATGAACCGTTATGTAACGAAGTTGGAGCATGAGATATTTTTTGATTGTCATCCTTTGTGTGGAAGTCGGGATCGCGCGATGGTTAACTCCTACCAACCCTTCCCCTAGGAGCATGCGTCTAGTACTTTGTTTCGATGACTAATAGATTTTTGCAATAAGTATGTGAGTTCTTTATGACTAATGTTGAGTCCATGGATTATACGCACTCTCACCCTTCCATCTTTGCTAGCCTCTCTAGTGCCGCGCAATTTTCGCCGGTACCATGAACCCACCATATACCTTCCTCAAAACAGCCACCATACCTACCTATTATGGCATTTCCATAGCCATTCCGAGATATATTGCCATGCAACTTTCCACCGTTTCGTTTATTATGACACGCATCATCATTGTCATATTGCTTTGCATGATCATGTAGTTGACATCGTATTTGTGGCAAAGCCACCTTTCATCATTTTTTTATATATGTCACTCTTGAATCATTGCACATCCCGGTACCCGCCGGAGGCATTCATATAGAGTCATATTTTTTTCTAGTATCGAGTTGTAATTTTTGAGTTGTAAGTAAATAGAAGTATGCCGATTTTCATTATTAGAGCATTGTCCCATGTGAGGAAATAAAAAAAAGAGAGAGAAAAGAAAGAAAAAAAAGAAAGAAAAAAAAAGAGAAGAAAGAAACAAAGAAAAGAGAAAAGAAAAGAAAAAATAAGAAAGAAAAAAAATGAGATAAAAAGAGAGAAGGGGCAATGTTACTATCCTTTTTCCATACTTGTGCTTCAAAGTAGCACCATGATCTTCATGATAGAGAGTCTCCTATGTTGTCACTTTCATATACTAGTGGGAATTTTTCATTATAGAACTTGTCTTGTATATTCCAACGATGGGCTTCCTCAAATTGCCCTAGGTCTTCATGAGCAAGCAAGTTGGATGCACACCCACTTAGTTTTCTTTTTGAGCTTTCATAAACTTATAGCTCTAGTGCATCCGTTGCATGGCAATCCCTACTCACTCACATTGATATCTATTGATGGGCATCTCCATAGCCCGTTGATACGCCTAGTTGATGTGAGACTATCTCCCTCTTTTTATCTTCTCCACAACCACCTTCTATTCCACCTATAGTGCTATGTCCATGGCTCACGCTCATGTATTGCGTGAAAGTTGAAAAAGTTTGAGAATACTAAAGTATGAAACAATTGCTTGGCCAAAACTGGGGTTGTGCATGATTTGAGTATTTTGTGTGATGAAGATGGAGCACAGCAAGACTATATTATTTTGTAGGGATAAGCTTTGTTTGGCCATGTTATTTTGAGAAGACATAATTATCTTGTTAGTATGCTTGAAGTATTATTTTTTTTATGTCAATATTAAACTTTTGTTTTGAATCATACGGATCTAAACATTCATGCCACAATAAAGAAACTACATGGATAAATATGTTAGGTAGCATTCCACATCAAAAATTCTGTTTTTATCATTTACCTACTAGAGGACGAGCAGGAATTAAGCTTGGGGATGCTTGATACGTCTCCAACGTATCTATAATTTTTTATTGTTCCATGCTATTATATTATCTATTTTGGATGTTTTATATGCATTGATATGCTATTTTATATTATTTTTGGGACTAACCTATTAACCTAGAGCCCAGTGCCAAATCCTGTTTTTTCCCTGTTTTTGAGTTTCGCAGAAAAGGAATACCAAACGGAGTCCAAACGGAATAAAACTTTCGCGATGATCTTTCTTGGACCAAAAGGAAACCAGGAGACTTGGAGATGAAGTCGGAGGAGCCACGAGGTGGCCACAAGGACGGAGGGCGCGCCCAGGGGGGTAGGGTGCGCCGCCCACCCTTGTGGGCCCCTCGTGCGTCTCCTGACCTAATTCTTTCACCTATATATACTCTTATATGCCCAAACCACCAGAGCCATCCACGAAAGACTTTTCCACTGCCGCAACCTTCTGTACCCGTGAGATCCCATCTAGGGGCCTTTTTCGGCATCCTGCCGGAGCGGGATTCGATCACGGAGGGCTTCTACATTAACACCATTGCCCTTTCGATGAAGCGTGAGTAGTTTACCTCAGACCTACGGGTCCATAGCTAGTAGCTAGATGGCTTTCTCTCTCTCTTTGATTCTCAATACCACGTTCATCTCGATGTTCTTGGAGATCTATTCGATGTAATACTTTTTTGCGGTGTGTTTGCCAAGATCCGATGAATTGTGGATTTATGATCAGCTTATCTATGAATATTATTTGAATCTTCTCTGAATTCTTTTATGCATGATTTGATATCTTTGCAAGTCTCTTGGAACTATCGATTTGGTTTGGCCAACTAGATTGGTTTTTCTTGCAATGGGAGAAGTGCTTAGCTTTGGGTTCAATCTTGCGGTGTCCTTTCCCAGTGACAGCAGGGGCAGCAAGGCACGTATTGTATTGTTGCCATCGAGGATAAAAAGATGGGATTTTCATCATATTGCTTGAGTTAATTCATCTACATGATGTCATCTTTCTTAATGCGTTACTCTGTTCTTCATGAACTTAATACTCTAGATGCAGGCAGGAGTCGGTCGATGTGTGGAGTAATAGTAGTAGATGCAGAATCGTTTCGGCCTACTTGACACGGACGTGATGCCTATATTCATGATCATTGCCTTAGATATCATCATAACTTTGCGCTTTTCTATATATTGCTCGGCACTAATTTGTTCACCCACCGTATTATGTTCTATCTTGAGAGAAGCCTCTAGTGAAACCTATGGACTCCGGGTCTATTTTCCATCATACAATCTTCTACTTTCTAATCTACGAGTTTCTGATCTACTATTTTGCAATCTTTTACTTTCCAATCTATAAAACAAAAATACCAAAAAATATTTACTTTACCGTTTATCTATCTCTATTAGATCTCACTTTTGCGAGTAACCGTGAAGGGATTGACAACCCCTTATCACGTTGGGTACAAGTTTGGTGTTTGTTTGTGCACGTATTCGGTGACTTGCGTGTTGTCTCCTGATACGTCTCCAACATATCTATAATTTTTTATTGTTCCATGTTGTTATATTATCATTCTTGGATGTTTTACAATCATTTTATATCATTTTTTGGTACTAACCTATTGACATAGTGCCAAGTGCCAGTTGTTATTTTTTGCATGTTTTTTACATCGCAGGAAATCAATGCCAAACAGAGTCCAAACACAACGAAACTTTTTGTGGATTTTTTTGGTCCAGAAGACATCCAGTGGGCTGGAGAAGCGCCTGGGGGGGTGCTCCGTGGGGAGCACAACCCACTAGGGCGCGCCTGGAGGCCCAGGCGCGCCCTGGTGGGTTGTGCCCACCTCGGGTGCCCCCCGAACCGCCTCTTTGCTCTATAAATACCCCAATATTCCAGAAACCCTAGGGGAGTCGACGAAAATAAATTCCAGCCGCCGCAGAGTCCAGAACCACAAGATCCAATCTAGACACCATCATGGAGGGATTCACCACTTCCATTGGTGCCTCTCCGATGATGCGTGAGTAGTTCTTTGTAGACCTACGGGTCCGTAGTTAGTAGCTATATGGCTTCCTCTCTCTCTCTCTTGATCCTCAATACAATGGTCTCTTGGAGATCCATATGATGTAACTCTTTTTGCGGTGTGTTTGTTAGGATCCGATGAACTTTGAGTTTATAAACAGATCTATCTTTTTATCCATGAAAGTTATTTGAGTCTTCTTTGATCTCTTATATGCATGATTGCTTATAGCCTCGTATTTCTTCTTCGATATTTGGGTTTTGTTTGGCCAACTTGATCTATTTATCTTGCAATGGGAAGAGGTGCTTTGTAGTGGGTTCGATCTTACGGTGCTTGATCCCAGTGACAGAAGGGGAACCGACATGTATGTATCGTTGCTACTAAGGATAAAATGATGGGGTTTATTTCTACATAAATAGATCTTGTCTACGTCATGTCATCGTTCTTATTGCATTACTCCGTTTCTCCATGAACTTAATACACTAGATGCATGCTGGATAGCGGTCGATGTGTGGAGTAATAGTAGTAGATGCAGGCAGGAGTCGGTCTACTAATCTTGGACATGATGCCTATATAATGATTATTGCATGGATATCGTCATGATTATTTGAAGTTCTATCAATTGCCCAACAGTAATTTGTTCACCCACCGTTTGCTATTTTTCTCGAGAGAAGCCACTAGTGAAACCTACGGCCCCTGGGTCTCTTCTTTAATATATTTGCCTTTGCGATCTATTTTCCTTTGCTTTTATTTTTAGATCTATTAAACCAAAAATACAAAAATACCTTGTTGCACTTTATTTTATTTGGTGTTCGATCTATCAATATTTACTACTCTCTCACGTCCGTTTGCCAATTTTTGGCGCCGTTGCCCGAAAGGGATTGACAACCCCTTTTACACGTCGGGTTGCGAGTATTTGTTATTTGTGTGCAGGTGCTGTTTACGTAGTGTTGCTTGGTTCTCCTACTGGTTTGATAACCTTGGTTTCATCACTGAGGGAAATACCTACCGCCGCTGTGCTGCATCATCCCTTCCTCTTTGGGGAAATACCGACGTAGCTTCAAGCCGCATCAAAAGGAATTTCTGGCGCCGTTGCCGGGGAGGATCTTCAACATATACCAGGTTCCTAATCACAAATCTTATCTCCTCGCAATTTACATTATTTGCCATTTGCCTCTCGTTTTCCTCTCCCCCACTTCACAAAAAATTGCCGTTTTATTCGCCCTCTTTTTCGTTCGCCGTTTTCTTGCCGGATCTATTTTTGAGTGCAATCTTGTTGCATAGTCACAATGACTCAAGAGAACACAAAGTTGTGTGATTTCTCTAATACCAACAACAATGATTTTATTGGCACTCCGCTTGCTCCTCCCGCCACTAGTGCGGAATCTTGTGATATTAATACTGCTTTGCTGAATCTTGTCATGAAAGATCAATTTTCTGGTACTCCTAATGAGGATGCCACGTCCCATCTTAATACCTTCGTGGAATTATGTGATACGCAAAAGAAAAAATATGTGGACAATGATGTGGTGAAGATGAAATTATTTCTGTTTTCTTTGTGTGATTCTGCAAAAAAATGGTTTTCTTCTTTGCCTCGCAATAGTATCGATTCTTGGAATAAGTGCAAAGATGCTTTTATCACTAAGTATTTTCCGCCCACAAAAATTATTTCCCTTAGAACCCAGATCATGAATTTCAAGCAACTTGAACATGAGCATGTTGCACAATCTTGGGAAAGGATGAAAATGATGCTAAGGAATTGCCCAACTCATGGGTTAAATCTTTGGATGATCATACAAAAATTTTATGCGGGGTTGAATTTTGTTTCTCGTAATCTTTTAGATTCCACCGCGGGTGGTACTTTTATGGAAATTACTTTGGGTGAAGCCACCAAATTGCTTGATAATATCATGGCAAATTATTCACAATGGCATACCGAAAGAGCTCCTATTAGTAAAAAAGTTAATTCGGTTGAAGAAATTTCTTCCTTGAGTGAAAAGGTTGATGCTCTTATGAAATTGGTTGCTAGTAAAAGTGCTCCTATTTATTTCAATGATATGCCTTTGTCTACTTTGATTGAGCAAAATAGTGATGCCGTAGATGTGAATTTTATCTCGCGAAACAATTTCAATAACAATGCTTATAGAGGTAATTTTAATCCTAGGCCTTTTCCTAGTAATTCCTCTAATAATTATGGTAATTCTAGGGTAATCCTTCTTATAATAATAATAGTAACACCTCTGATCTTGAGAATAATATTAAAGAATTTATCAATACTCAAAAAGTTTTCAATGCTTCGATGGAAGAAAAGTTGAATAAGATTGATGATTTGTCTAGATGTGTTGATAGAATTTCTCATGATGTGGAAAATCTCAAGATGAAAATTTTTGTGCCTAAAGTTGAGGAATCAATTAAAGCTCTTTATGTTTCTATGGATGAAAGTAAGAAAAGAACCGCTATGCTTAGAGCTAGAAGAGAATTTTTAGAAAAGGCGTTTTCTAGTGATTGCTTTCATAAAAGTGATGAAGATCTTAAAATGATTGGTGTTTCTTCTATCGATTCCTTGTTTAGTAAAATTAAGATTGATGAAAAAGGGACTGGAGAAGAGTCAACTTTAGTTAGAAGGTGTCCCGATAATTTGGAGGGTGAAAATCTTGTTGAAAATTTTGATAAAAGTGGGTTTGAAGAGGTCAAGACTTTAACTAGTGATGTGCCCACTATTTTGGATTACAAAGACTTTAATTATGATAGCTGCTCTTTGATTGATTGTATTTCTTTGTTGCAATCCATGATAAATTCACCCCGTGCTTATGAACAAAATAAAGCTTTTACTAAACATATTGTTGATGCTATGATCAAAGCTTTGGAAGAAAAGTTGGAATTAGAAGTTTCAATTCCTAGAAAATTACATGATGAGTGGGAACCTACTATCAAAGTCAATATTAAAAATTATGAGTGTTTTGCTTTATGTGACTTGGGTGCTAGTGTTTCTACAATTCCGAAATCTTTATGTGATGTGCTTGGTCTTACCGATATTGAAGAATGCTCTTTAAATTTGCACTTGGCGGATTCTACTATTAAAAAGCCTATGGGAAGGATTAATGATGTTATTATTCTTGCAAATAGGAATTATGTGCCCATAGATTTTATTGTTCTTGATATTGATTGTAATCCATTTTGTCCAATTATTCTTGGTAGACCGTTTTTACGCACTATTGGTGCCGTGATTGATATGAAAGAAGGCAATATTAAATTTCAATTTCCACTAAGGAAGGGTATGGAACACTTCCCTAGAACAAGAATTAGGCCTCCATATGAATCAATCATGAGGGCATCTTATGGATCTCGAAACAAAGATGACAAAACTTAGATCCTTGCTTTATGCCTAGCTAGGGGCGTGAAACAATAGCGCTTGTTGGGAGGCAACCCAATGAATAAAATTAATTTTTGCTTTCTGCTTTCTGTTCTTGAGTTTTTGCACAATTATTCTACTGTTATAATTGTGTTTTTTGTGTTTTAATTAGTGTTTGTGCCAAGTAAAGCCTTTAGGATTATGTTGGGTGATAGTTGATTTGACCTTGCTGAAAAACAGAAACTTTTGTGCTCACGAAAATAATTCTCATTTTTATCAAAAGAGTCCTTTTGAGTTGATTATTTTTGCAGAATATTAATATACAAATTCCCACGTGGTCCTAATTTTTCAGAATTTTTGGAGTTACAGAAGTATTCAAAATATCCAGATTGCTACAGACTGGTCTGTTTTTGACAGATTCTGTTTTCTTTGCGTTGTGTGCTTGTTTTGATGATTCTATGGTTTTCTTTGATGAGTTTTTGCCATAGAAAAGTTGGAATACAGTAGATATAATGCAAGAATAAAATATGAATTGGTTTGATACAATACTTATAGTAGTGATTTGCTTTCTTATACTAACGGATCTCACGAAGGTTTTGTTGAGTTTTGTGTGATTGAAGTTTTCAAGTTTTGGGTGATGTTACGATGGATGAAGGAACAAGGAGTAAGAAGATCCTAAGCTTGGGGATGCCCATGGCATCCCAAGCTATTATCCAAAGAGAAGCAAGCAACTAAGCTTGGGGATGCCCCGAGTGGCATCCCCTCTTTCTTCTAACGACCATCGGTATTTTAGTCGAAGCTATATTTTTATTCGTCACATACTATGAGTTATGCTTGGGGCGTCTTGTATGATATGAGTCTTTGCTTGTTTTGCTTTGTGTTCTAAGTCTTGAATCCTTGCTGGACACACCTATTTGAGAGATCGAAAATTATGCCATGTCTTGTTAGAATTGCTCTCCATGCTTCACTTAAATTTTTATGAGCTATGGATTTGCTCTAGTGCTTCACTTATATCTTTTTGTGGTGTGCTTTGTTATTTTTGAAGAAATGCTCTCATCCTTCACTTAAATTTATTTGGGAGTTAGTAATTTTTTTAAGAAATTCTCTCTTGCTTCACTTAAATTAATTTGAGAGAAAGAAGTATTATGCTCATGATCTTCACTTATATTTGTTTGAGCTTATCAAAAGCAACACATGAAAATTAGTTCCAAAGTGATAGATATCCAAGAAGGATATAATAAAAACTTTCATGAAGATCATTGGACAAAATAAACTTGATTCCTTGTAATAGTTTTGAGATATGATGATGTGATATGTGAGTTATGTTGATGAGTAATTGTGCTTTAGTAAGAATATTGGTGTTAAGGTTTGTGATTCCCTATGCAAGCACGAAAGTCAATAATCATGCAATGAAATTATATCCTACTTGTGGTGCATTATTCGGTGTTAATTATGCTTAATGCTCTCTTATGAGATTATTCGTTTTTTGGTTGGTCGCTTCTCAATCTTTTGCTAGCCTTCATTTTGCACTAAGTATGATCACTACTTGTGCATCCAAAACCCTTTAAACCAGTTTTGCCACATGAGTCCACTATATCTACCTATATGCGGTATTCTTTTGCCGTTCTAAGCAAATTTGTATGTGCCATCTCTAATTTTCAAAATAAACTTCTCTTTTGTGTGTTCGTACCGCTCGCGAGGCGGTGAGGGGTGGCTAATATTTTCCATGCTAGATGTGTTATTCTCATGATTAGTGTTTATTCACTTGTCATTGCACGAGAGTAAGGCAAAGGTATTAGGGATGCCCAGTCTGAAATAAAAAATGAATTTACTTTATGTTGTCAAATAATAAATTCCTTGGAAAGTGTTGGTATGGAGGGCACCCATGGATACGGTTAGCCAGGGAAAGTGAAAGTATGGTGAAAAAAGGAATAAACTTTATTTTCCGTTTGGGAACCGCCTATGATATATCTAGCATGGAAAGTATTGGGAACTACTCGATCATTTTCATTGACAGGAAAAGCATGCCACCCAAAATGCTTTATCTCTACTTTTTTTTGCTTTGATCTCTGGCACCTCTACAAATCCCTACTCCCCTCTGCGAAGGGCCTTTCTTTTATTGCATGCAATTTTTATTTTATTTTGAGTCTCCATCTTCTCTTATAAAGCACCAACTAAGGGGCACTATGATCATACTTGAGCATTGGGTGTAGCTAATATGCGAGTGTGTTTCATGAATGGATCAATGATTGAGCATAATGGGCTAGGGATAACTTGCTTTAGTGTTGATATTTTGAAAGAAATGGTTGCTTGTTGATATGCTTGAGTATTTAAATCTTCATGTCAAAACTAGACTATTGCTTTGAATCATATAAAAGTCCAGATGTCCATGCTACAAAGAAAAGAATATGTGATGAACATGTTAGGCAGCATTCCACATCAAAAATTCTGTTTTCATCATTTACCTACTCGAAGATGAGCAGGAATTAAGCTTGGGGATGCTGATACGTCTCCAACGTATCTATAATTTTTTATTGTTCCATGCTGTTATATTATCATTCTTGGATGTTTTACAGTCATTTTATATCATTTTTTGGTACTAACCTATTGACATAGTGCCAAGTGCCAGTTGCTGCTTTTTGCATGTTTTTTACATCGCAGGAAATCAATACCAAACGGAGTCCAAACGCAGCGAAACTTTTTATGGATTTTTTTTGGGCCAGAAGACATCCAGTGGGCCGGAGAAGCGCCTAGGGGGTGCTCCGAGGGGAGCACAACCCACCAGGGCGCACTTGGAGGCCCAGGCGTGCCCTGGTGGGTTGTGCCCACCTCGGGTGCCCCCTGAACCGCCTCTTTGCTCTATAAATACCCCAATATTCCAGAAACCCTAGGAGAGTAGACAAAAATCAATTCCAGCCACCGCAGAGTCCAGAACCACCAAATCCAATCTAGACACCATCATGGAGGGGTTCACCACTTCCATTGGTGCCTCTCCGATGATGCGTGAGTAGTTCTTTGTAGACCTACGGGTCCGTAGTTAGTAGCTAGGTGGCTTCCTCTCTCTCTCTCTTGATCTTCAATACAATGGTCTCTTGGAGATCCATATGATGTAACTCTTTTTGCGGTGTGTTTGTTGGGATCCGATGAACTTTGAGTTTATGATCAGATCTATCTTTTTATCCATGAAAGTTATTTGAGTCATCTTTGATCTCTTATATGCATGATTGCTTATAGCCTCATATTTCTTCTCCGATATTTGGGTTTTGTTTGGCCAACTTGATCTATTTATCTTGCATTGGGAAGAGGTGCTTTGTAGTGGGTTCGATCTCATGGTGCTTGATCCCAGTGACAGAAGGGGAACCGACACGTATGTATCGTTGCTACTAAGGATAAAATGATGGGGTCTATTTCTACATAAATAGATCTTGTCTACATCATGTCATCATTCTTATTGCATTACTCCGTTTCTCCATGAACTTAATACACTAGATGCATGCTAGATAGCGGTCGATGTGTGGAGTAATAGTAGTAGATGCAGGCAGGAGTCGGTCTACTAATCTTGGACATGATGCCTATATAATGATCATTGCCTGGATATCATCATGATTATTTGAAGTTTTATCAATTGCCCAACAGTAATTTGTTCACCCACCGTTTGCTATTTTTCTCGAGAGAAGCCACTAGTGAAACCTATGGCCCCTGGGTCTCTTTTCTAATATATTTGCTTTCAAGATCTGTTTTGCTATTCGCTCTTTTCTTTATTTGCAACTTTTATTTTCAGATCTATTAAACCAAAAATACAAAAATACCTTGCTGCACTTTATTTTATTTGGCGTTCGATCTATCAATATTTACTACTCTCTCACATCCGTTTGCCAATTTTTGGCGCCGTTGCCCGAAAGGGATTGACAACCCCTTTTACACGTCAGGTTGCGAGTATTTGTTATTTGTGTGCAGGTGTTGTTTACGTAGTGTTTCTTGGTTCTCCTACTGGTTCGATAACCTTGGTTTCATCACTGAGGGAAATACCTACCGCCGCTGTGCTGCATCATCCCTTCCTCTTTGGGGAAATACCGACGTAGCTTCAAGCCACATCAAGGCACGCTGAGTGCACCCACTGGGTGTAGTCCCCGAGACCACCGTCGAATGTCTGATTCGGCGGGGGTCTGAGAATGCTTTTTCCTGTAGCTCTCTACTCGGACCGGTCAGGCCGTGCCGAGTGGGAAATTGATCCAGTGGGGCACGCTGAGTGCACCCACTGGGTGTAGTCCCCGAGACCGCTGTCGAATGTCTGATTCGGCGGGGCTCTTAGAATACTTTTGTTTTTAGCTCTCCACTCGAACCGGTCAGGCCGTGCCGAGTGGGAAATTGATCCAGTGGGGGCACGCTGAGTGCACCCACTGGGTGTAGTCCCCGAGACCGCCGTCGAATGTTTGATTCGGCGGGGGTCTTAGAATGCTTTTGTTTGTAGCAACTGGATTTGCTCTTCTCCACTCAGAAGTAGAGGAATATCTGAAACTCTTTATCATCGTCGACTGAATCATTTCTTTGTTGATCTCAGAAAACTTTCGAGCTCGGGACTCAGTATGCTGCCCTAGAGAAGGAGAAGACCCAACTCCAATTGGACTTGGAAGTGACCAGAAGGAACTTGGAGCATGCTCAGACGGAGGCGAAGACCATGGAAGGTAAATCCTGTCGACTGAGTGCGCTATTGTTCTTTCCTTCCGTCCTTTGAGCTGAGTGGTTTCATTTGAATAGATGTGCGTAATGAAAATCGTCAACTTCAAGCGCGACTCAGGAATGTTGTTTCTTTAGACACCATGAAGCAGGCCTTGGAAAAGAAGGATGAAGAACTCGTAGGAGCTCAGAAGGTGGCTAAGGAGAAGACTGAAGCCGCTGAGGCAAAGTTGGCTTCAATCAGAAAGCTAGAAGAAGAAAATGTATCTCTGAAACCCGCTGTTGAAGAGCTTAAGAAGGAACAGGCCGAGTGGGCCAAGAAGATGGAAGATCAAGCGAGTGCTTTTGAGACAGAGAAGATGGCTCTGAATGACAAGGTGGACCAGCTTACCCAGAAGAGGGATGCGCTGGAGAAATATCTGGGGGGGTTTCGCGAAGAAGATGTACAGCATGCTTGAAGGTACCTCTCTTTGGTCGAGTGAATCCCCGCGGGCTTTGAAATTAATGGCATAACTAATCATTTCTTCCTCCCTTGTGTAGAATTCTGTCAGAACTTTGAGGAGGAAACTGATTGGATCGAGACGGATCTAGATCCCACCAAGTCGCTTGTAAAGGACACGGTGGCTCTAAACATGCTACGACTCGAAGCTCGTCTCGAAGATGTTCGTGGGTACATCACTCGTCTGAGGGCCGCGCTGGCGAAGATAGATAAAGAACTGTGGCCTGAGGATACACTTCAGAATGACCTCGAGTCCATGATGACTTGACTCGACGAGATCCCTGGTCGAGTGCAGGCATGGAAGAAATCTGCTGCTCGCTGCAGAGCTAACATGGCGCTCTCACTTGTCCATGTCCATTGTAAAGATGCCAAGGAGGACAAGCTGAAGGCTCTTCAGGTGGCCAATACGAAGAAGCTCCAGTTTGAAGATTTCATGGAGACTTTCATCGAAGCTGCCACTTGGATAGCTGACGGCATTGACCTGGACACCTTCGTCGAGCCAGCGAGTCCTCCCTACACGTGAAGAAAAACTTTATGATTTGAACTCATTTGCCTCAGAATGCCGAGTGGTCTTGTAACCGTTAAACTCGTTCGGGCTTTCTGCCCGAGTACTTTTGCCTGTGTTTCTGAACTTGAGGTTGCTAATTTATCTGAACCATTATTTTCCAGTTTACTGCATATTTCGAGTGAATGGATTTTTAAACTTAGGCGAGGACTGGCTCTTGGCTAAGCCCCCGAGTGAGAGGGATGCTCTCACTCGGAGTAGATTTTTAACTTAGGCGAGGGCTGGCTCGCGGCTAAGCCCCTGAGTGAGAGGGATGCTCTCACTCGGAGTAATTTTTTTTAACTTAGGCGAGGACTGGCTCACGGTTAAGCCTCCGAGTGAGAGGGATGCTCTCACTGGGAGTAGTTTTTTTAACTTAGGCGAGGACTGGCTCACGGCTAAGCCCCCGAGTGAGAGGGATGCTCTCACTCGGAGTAGTTTTTTAACTTAGGCGAGGACTGACTCGCGGCAAAGCCCCCGAGTGGGAGGGATGCTCTCACTCGGAGTAGATTTTTAACTTAGGCAAGGACTGGCTCGTGGCTAAGCCCCCGAGTGAGAGGGATGCTCTCACTCGGAGTAGATTTTTAACTTAGGCGAGGACTGGCTCGCGGCTAAGCCCCCGAGTGAGAGGGATGCTCTCACTCGGAGTAATTTTTTAACTTAGGCGAGGACTGGCTCGCGGCTAAGCCCCCGAGTGGGAGCGATGCTCTCACTCGAAGTAGTTTTTTAACTTAGGCGATGACTGGCTCATGGCTAAGCCCCCGAGTGAGAGGGATGCTCTCACTCGAAGTAGTTTTTTAACTTAGGCGAGGACTGGCTCGCGGCTAAGCCCTCGAGTGAGAGGGGTGCTCCCACTCGGAGTACTTTTTTGTAAACTTAGGCGAGGACTGGCTCGCGGCTAAGCCCCTGAGTGAGAGGGATGCTCTCACTCGAAGTAGTTTTTTAACTTAGGCGAGGACTGGCTCGCGGCTAAGCCTCCGAGTGAGAGGGATGCTCTCACTCAAAGTAGTTTTTTAACTTAGGTGAGGACTGGCTCGCGGCTAAGCCCTCGAGTGAGAGGGATTCTCCCACTCGGAGTACTTTTTTAACTTAGGCGAGGACTGGCTCGTGGATAAGCCACCCACTGGGGGTTTTGAACATGCGCTTATGCGAGAGAAATCATCATAGGACTGCAGGAGTCATGTCTTTGATAAACAATCTAAAAGTACTCTTATTACATCTCGACAATCCGATTGTTAAGTATAGAATCGATAAAGAAGATATGCGTTCTAGGCGTGCGGCTCATCAATCTTCTTCGCGAGGTTGTAGAGGTGGTAGGCCCCGTTATGTAACACCTTGGTGAAGATTAAGGGGCCTTCCCACACGGGGGCGAGTTTGTGTGGTCGCTGCTGATCCACTCGGAGCACGAGATCTCCTTCTTGAAACGCTCAACCTCTAGCATTCCTGGCATGGAATCGACGAAGATCTTGCTGATAAACAGTTGATCTTATCAGGGCCATCTCTCGTTCTTCTTCCAAAAGATCGACGGCGTCCTGCCATGCCTGTTCTGCCTCAGCTTCTGAGTAGAGTTCCACTCGAGGTGAATTGTGGAGGAGATCACTTGGCAGCACGGCTTCGGCTCCATACACCATGAAGAAAGGGGTGCGGTCAGTGGACCAGTTAGGAGTCGTCCTTAAACCCCAAAGGACAGATGGCAGTTCGGTCACCCAGGCTCCAGCTGCATGCTCAAGGTCACGCATGAGTCGTGGCTTCAACCCCTGAAGGATAAGACCATTCGCCCTCTCAGCTTGACCATTCAACTGTGGGTGCGCAACGGATGCGTAATCCACCCGAGTGCCCTGGGAAGCGCAGAACTCTCTGAATTCTTCTGAATTGAAGTTTGAGCCATTGTCTGCGATAATGCTATGAGGAACTCCATATCGGAATATCAACTCCCTCATGAACTTGATGGTTGTACGTGAATCTAGCTTCTTGATTGGCTTGGCCTCGATCCACTTGGTAAATTTGTCGACTGCCACGAGCAGATGAGTGAAGCCACTCATGCCTGTCCTGAGTGGTCCAAACATGTCCAAACCCCATACAACGAATGGCCAGACGAATGGAATGGTCTTCAAGGCGGACGCAGGTTTATGGGACATGTTCGCGTATAACTGGCATCCTTCGCAGCGCTGAACGATCTCCTTAGCAGCTTCATTGGCACGCGGCCAGTAAAATCCAGCTCGGTATGCTTTGGCCACAATTGTCCGAGAAGACGCGTGGTGACCACAGGTCCCCGAGTGGAAATCTTCTAAGATCAGTCGACCTTCCTCTGGAGAAATACATCGTTGGGCTACGCCAGTGACACTCTCTCTGTAAAGCTGTCCATTTATCACTGTGAAAGCTTTGGATCTGCAGACAATCTGACGTGCCTCGACTTCATCCTCTGGGAGTTCTTGCCTGAGCAAATACGCAATGTATGGCACTGTCCAATCGGGGGTAATTACCAGAATCTCCATAACCAAGTCAATGACTATAGGGATCTCGATTTCAGTCGGATCAGTAGGACTTATCGCTTGGGGAGGCTCTTCAGTGAAAGGATCCTCCTGCACTGACGGGGAATGGAGGTGCTCAAGAAACACATTGCTGGGGATAGGCTTCCGAGTGGAACCGATTTTTGCCAGATCGTAGGCTGCTTGATTTTTGATTCGGGGAATGTGGTGGAGCTCCAAACCCTCGAACTTTTTATCTAGCTTCCTCACTGCATTGCAATATCCTGTCATAGCAGGGTTTCTGACATCCCACTGCTTCATCACTTGATTGACCACCAAATCCAATTCACCGTGGACCATCAGGCGACGGACGCCGAGCGAGATGGCTATACGCAACCCGTAGAGGAGTGCTTCATACTCGGCCTCGTTATTGGAGGAATCAAAGTGAATCTGGAGGACATAACTGAGTCGATCACCTCTTGGAGACACCAGGACCACTCCGACACCGGAACCATTCAGCATTTTAGATCCATCGAAGAACATAGTCCAGTGCTCTGAGTGAATCTGAGTCAGCTGTTGCTGTTCTATCCACTCGGCCAAGAAATCTGCGAGTGCTTGAGACTTGATTGCCTTCTTCGCTTCAAATTTAATGTCAAAAGGGAGGAGCTCGATGGCCCATTTAGCCACTCAAATAGTTGCATCCCGATTGTTCATGATTTCAGACAGCGGGGCATCACTGACGACTGAGACCGAGTGTTCTTGGAAATAATGTGCAACTTTCTTTGCTGTCAGGTAAATGCTATAGACAAGCTTCTGATAGTGAGGATATCCCTGCTTAGACGGAGTCAAGACTTCAGAAATGTAATATACTAGTCGCTGAACCTTATAAGCCTTGCCTTCTTCCTCTTGTTCCACTGTGAGGATCATACTGACGACTTGGCCAGTGGCTACTATATACAAAAGCAGAGGTTCTTTGCTGTTCGGAGCAGCAAGCACCGACTGGGTGGAGAGCAGGGCTTTGAGCTCAACAAATGTTGCTTCTGCTTCTGGAGTCCACTCGAACGTGTCAGATTTCTTCATCAGTCGGTACAGAGGCAATGCTTTTCTTCGAGGCGAGAAATGAACCGAATGATAGTGCAAGACAACCTGTGAGCTTCTGGACGTCGTGCACGTGCACAGGGCGCTTCATTCGGACAATCGCACTAATTTTCTTGGGATTGGCATCTATTCCTCATTCGGAAACAAGAAAACCAAGTAACTTGCCTCCTGGCACTCCGAAGGTGCACTTGGACGGGTTCAGCTTGATGTCGTACCTTCTCAGATTGGCAAAGGTTTCAGCGAGATCAATCAGCAGGTCAGAACCTTTGCGTGACTTGACCATGATATCATCCATGTAAGCCTCAACATTCCGACTGATCTGAGTGAGCAGGCACTTTTGAATCATGCGCATGAATGTGGCGCCAACGTTTTTGAGACCGAATGGCATGGTGACATAGCAAAAACACCCGAAAGGGGTGATGAAGGCAGTTTTTATTTCGTCTGGCCCATACAGTCGGATCTGATGGTATCCGGAATACGCAGCAAGAAAATACAAACGCTCACATCCCGCAGTGGAATCCACAATTTGGTCGATGTGAGGGAGCGGAAAATGATCATTCGGGCAGGCCCGATTTATATGCTTGAAATCGATGCACATACGGAGTGACTTGTCCTTCTTGGGGAACATGACGACGTTGGCGAGCCACTCGGAGTGGTATATTTCACGTATGAACTCAGCCGCCAGGAGCCGAGCCACTTCTACACTAATCGCCTTCCTCTTCTTCGCAGCAGAGCGGTGGAGATGCTCTTTGACAGGTTTGGCCTTTGAGTCGACTCTCAAACGGTGCTTAGCCAGTCCCCTGGGTACACCTGGCATGTCGGATGGTTTCCATGCAAAGATGTCCCAGTTCTCACGGAGGAACTGGATGAGCGCGGCTTCCTATTTACTATCGAGTGTCATTGAGATATTGGTTGGAGCGGTGGTAGGGTCTTCCGGGTGAACGTGGACTTGCTTGGTCTCTCCTGCCGACTGAAAAGCGGACTCAGAAGCTGGCTTCTTAGAGCGGAGCAAATCACTCGGATCGGCGTTCTTCTTGTATTCTTCCAATTCCACTACTGCCATCTGCTCGTCAGCAATTTTGGATCCCTGCTGAAGGCATTCCTCGGCTCTCTGCCTATTCCCTGTGATGGTGATCACGCCCTTGGGTCCGGGCATCTTTAGCTTAAGGTACACGTAACATGGATGGGCCATGAAGCGAGCATAAGCTAGTCGGCCCAGAATAGCATGATAGGCACTGTGAAAATCCACCACTTCAAATGTCAACTTTTCCTTTTGAAAATTCTTCGAGTCGCCAAAAACCACATCCAAAGCCAACTGACCGAGTGACTTTGCCTTTTTCCCTGGGATGACTCCGTGAAACTACATGTTGCTCTCACTGAGTCGGGACATCGGAATGCCCATCCCCTTGAGGGTTTCAGCATAGAGAATGTTCAAACCACTGCCGCCATCCATGAGAACTTTGCGCAACCGAGTGCCTCCTACGACTGGATCCACTACCAGAGCTTGCCGCCCGGGGGTAGCAACATGAGCTGAGTGGTCCGACTGGTTGAAGGTAATGGGAGTCTTTGACCATTTGAGGTACGTTGTAGTCGCCGGAGCAACCATGTTCACCTCATGGTTGATGACTTTCAGTCGACTTTTGCTCTCAACGTCAGCAAAAATCACCAGAGTGGCATTGACCTTCGGGTAATCCTCTGCCTTTTCCTCGTCATCATCCTTGTCAGAGCCCTTTTCACTCGTCTGACCTTCACGGAACTACTGAATCAGAAATCTGCATTGTCGAGTGGTATGCTTGGGTAATATCAAGTTACCCTCTTCGTATTTCTTGGTGTGAATGGCACACGGCAAATCGAGGACGCCCTGTCCCGACTGATCTTTCACTTTCTTAGGGGTCCACTGACCTTTCGGCTTTCCTTTGAACTTACCCTGCGCAGCTACAACGGCCGCCTCTGCCTGACCTGCTCCTTCAGCCTTGCGCTTCCGCTTCCGACTGGGATTAGTGTTGTTGGGGTCATGCTCATGAGCTTTTCCTTTGTCGCTATGAAGGCGGTCCTCTTCTTCGCCATTCGCGTACCGAGTGGCAATCTCCATCATTCGGTTCATGGACAAGGTCCCAGAGCGACCAAATTTCAGGATGAGCTCTCTGTACCGAACACCTTCCTTGAAAGCGCAGACTGCTTGATGCTGCGTAACATTCTCCACCACATGGTGAAGCGTGGTCCACCGCTGTATGTAATCCCTCAAAGTTTCATTCGGCTTCTGGACGCAGTGCTGCAATTCAGTTAGTCCAGCAGGTCGCTTGCAAGTGCCTTCGAACATTTTAATAAACACTCGGGCCAAGTCTTCCCAGTAGTAAATGCTGGCAGGAGCCAACTGGTTCAACCACGCCCGGGCCGATCCTTCTAGCATCAAGGGCAGATGTTTCATAGCAATATCATCATAGCCTCCACCAATCTGTACGGCCACTTGGTAATCCTCCAACCACGTGTCTGGCTTCGACTCACCAGTGAATTTGTTCATGCCTGTGGCCAACCTGAAATTGGGCGGTATCTCAGCGGCTCGTATGGCCCTGCTGAAACACTCGGCCCAGAAACAAACACACCACTTCCACTCGGACGATCCCTGTCCATGCTTTCATGGCGAGCTCTGCCTCTGTCGACTAGACCTTGCACAAGAACTGACCTTGCGTTGAACCTCGGATCTCTGGGATCGATTGGCTCCCTCCGCTCGTCGCCGTATGGACGCCTGTCATCGTACTACCGGGGCACGTATGAGCCACCTCTCGGGAGAGGCGATGGCGCTCGACGGCGGTCATCACGGTGATGTCGAGGAGCGAACTGACCGTGGCCTTGATCCAGTTACTGATCTTGGTGATAACCATGATCCTCACGCCGCGGAGGCGATCTTGGACTGTGTGCCGACTAAACTATATTCTCCTTTACTGACCTGCTATGGATTCTATTGCGCGACTGGGAAACAGCCGAGTTCTGTTCGCCAGCCGCCCTGAGCAATGCTCGGATTTGCCGTAGTCCTTCTCCGGCTTCAGATCGGGATGGTTGGATGGAATCTGCAATTCGTGCCGCAGCAACAACATTCTGAATCGGAGTGCAGAATACCTCAAACTCGCCTTGCGGTCCACTCGGAAATAACCGTCGCTGCCGTCGATTGGAATTGGGGGTTGCCTGCGAGCTCGATCGTCGAGTGACTTCTGGAGATCTTCCAGTGGCTATGCGCGCGGCTTCCAAGGCCTGGGCCTCGGCAGTCTCTCCAGCAATGGGGGTCTGGAGGACCTACTCATTCCTGCGCTGCAGCTCTTCTCTTTGTTCCACAGTGAGGGCCTGCGGGTAGTACTCATCGTTGGCGTGCGACAGACCACCACTTTCACCCCCGCCACGGGGAAATCCGGGTGGGCTATGCTGGGAGCCAATCACGAGGACTTCTGCCGCCGGGTCATTGCTTTTGCACTCGGAAAGCGTATCCGAGTGACCAGACGATAGATCGAACAAGCCATAAAGGGACTCGTCGGGCTCGATTGCCGCGATCTAAGGAGCGGACGACTGACGAGCCACCACGTGCTTCACCCACCGCTGGAGCCGCGAGCGACCGGATCGCTTGCGACGGCAAGCAGTGGGGAGGGAAGACGCCACCGGAGCCGACAGATACTGAGTCGAATGCTGCCGCAGGAGGACGCCGCAGGAACTTGCACGGAAGTGCGCCGCCCCGTGAATAGGGAGCGCCTCGATGTCAAGCGGGGCTTCCTGGAGCCAGGCCGAACCATCGGCGATGAAACTGAGTGCGCCGAGATGGATCTCGCGACCAAGAGACATTCCGCCACCAGAAACCATGTCGAAGGAGTTCGAAGAACGCAACCTCGCCGGAAGTCGCTTAGATGTCTGCTCCACGGTGGGCGCCAACTGTCGTGGGAACAGATCTGACAGTAGAGATTAGGGGTACGTAGGAGAGGGCAGAGCCTAGCTACGGCGAAGTTGTACACTTGGATTTACAAGTTTAGGCCCCTCTCGGAGGAGGTAATAGCCCTACGTCTCGGTGCTGCGGGAGCTTTGTTGTATGGAGTGTTGAGTTACAGGGGGTGTGAACCCTTGTGCAGGAGGAGAGGGGTGGCTTATTGATACGTCTCCAACGTATCTATAATTTTTTATTGTTCCATGCTATTATATTATATGTTTTGGATGTTTTATATGCATTAATATGCTATTTTATATTATTTTTGGGACTAACCTATTAACCTAGAGCCCAGTGTCAGTTTCTATTTTTCCTTGTTTTTGAGCCTCGCAGAAGAGGAATACCAAACGGAGCCCCAACGGAATAAAACTTCACGATGATTTTTCTTGGACCAGAAGACACCCAGGGGACTTGGAGTCCAAGTCAGAAGAGCCATGAGGTGGCGACAAGGGTGGAGGGCGCCCCCGACCTTGTGGGCCCCTCGGGACTCCCCTGATCTAGCTCTTCCTCCTATATATTCACATATATTCCAGAACCACCAGAGGCATCCACAAAAACACTTTTCCATCGCCGCAACCTTCTATTCCTGTGAGATCCCATCTTGGGGCCTTTTCCGGCATCCCGCCGGAGGGGAATCGATCACGGAAGGCTTCTACATCAACTCCATTGCCCTTCCGATGATCACGGAGATCTATCCGATTTAATCTTCTTTTGCGGTGTGTTTGTAGAGATCCGATGAATTGTGGATTTATGATCAGCTTATCTATGAATATTATTTGAATCTTCTCTGAATTCTTTTATGCATGATTTAATATCTTTGTATTTCTCTTCGAATTATCGGTTTGGTTTGGCCAACTAGATTGGTTTTTCTTACAATGGGAGAGGTGCTTAGCTTTGGGCTCAATCTTGCGTGATTTCACCCAGTGACAAAGTAGGGGTAGTGACACACGTATTGCATTGTTGCCATCGAGGATAAAAAGATGGGGTTTTCATCATATTGCTTGAGTTAATTCCTCTACATCATGTCATCTTACTTAAGGCGTTACTCCGTTCTTTATGAACTTAATACTCTAGATGCATGCTGGATAGCGGTCAATGTGTGGAGTAATAGTAGTACATGCAGACAAGAGTCGGTCTACTTGACACGGATGTGATGCCTATATGCATAATCATTGCCTTGGATATCATCATATCTTTGCGCTTTTCTATCAATTGCTCGACAGTAATTTGTTCACCCACCGTATTATTTGCCTTCATGAGAGAAGCCTCTAGTGAAACCTATGGCCCTCGGGTCTATTTTCCATCATATTACTTTCCGATCTACTATTTTGCAATCTTTTATTTTCAGATCTATATACCAAAAAAACCCAAAAATATTTTATCTTTTGTTTATCTATCTCTATCAGATCTCACCTTTGCAATTGACCGTGAAGGGATTGACAACCCCTTTATCGCGTTGGGTGCAAGTGTTTGATTGTTTGTGCAGGTGTTGGTGATTTGTGCGTTCTTCTCCTACTGGATTGATACCTTGGTTCTTAACTGAGGGAAATACTTACCTCTACTGTGCTGCATCACCCTTTCCTCTTCAAGGGAAAAACCAACGCAAGCTCAAGAAGTAGCAGGAAGAATTTCTGGCGCCGTTGCCAGGGAGATCTACGCCAAGTCAAGACATACCAAGTACCCATCATAAACTCTCATCTCTTGCATTACATTATTCGCCATTTGCCTCTCGTTTTCCTCTCCCCCACTTCTAAAACGATTTTCGAAAAGATTTGCCTTTTTATTTGCCCTTCTTCCGTTCATCTTTTTCATTTGCTTTTTGTTTACTCGTGTGTTAGATTGCTTGCTTTGTCATGATGGCTCAAGAGAATACCAAATTGTGTGACTTTTCCAATACTAATAATAATGATTTTATTAGTACTCCGATTGCTCCCGCCACTAGTGTGGAATCTTATGAAATTAATGCCGCTTTGCTGAATCTTGTTATGAAAGATCAATTTTCCGGCCTTCCTAGTGAAGATGCCGCATCCCATCTAAATAATTTCGTTGAGTTGTGTGATATGCAAAAGAAGAAAGATGTGGATAATGATATTGTTAAATTAAAGCTATTTCCGTTCTCACTACGAGATCGTGCTAAAACTTGGTTTTCATCTTTGCCTAAAAATAGTATTGATTCATGGAACAAGTGTAAAGATGCTTTTATTTCCAAATATTTTCCTCCCGCTAAGATCATCTCCCTTAGGAACGATATTATGAATTTTAAGCAACTTGATCATGAACATATTGCACAATCTTGGGAGAGGATGAAATTGATGATACGAAATTACCCTACTCATGGTTTAAATTTGTGGATGATCATACAAAAAATTTATGCTGGATTAAATTTTGCTTCTAGAAATCTTTTAGATTCGGCTGCGGGAGGTACTTTTATGGAAATCACTTTATGAGAAGCTACTAAACTCCTAGATAATATTATGGTTAATTATTCGTAATGGCACACCGAAAGATCTTCTACTAGTAAAAAAGTGCATGCGATTGAAGAGATTAATGTTTCGAGTGGAAAGATGGATGAACTTATGAAATTGTTTGCTAGTAGGAGTGCTCCTATTGATCCTAATGATATGCCTTTGTCTACTTTTATTGAGAACAATAATGAATCTATGGATGTGAATTTTGTTGGTAGGAACAATTTTGGTAATAATGCGTATAGAGGTAATTTTAATCCTAGGCCGTTTCCTAATAATTCCTCTAATAATTATGGTAATTCCTACAACAATTCTTATGGAAATTATAATAAGTTGTCCTCTTATTTTGAGAATATTATTAAAGAATTTATGGGTTCGCAAAAAAAATGCAATGCTTTGATTGAAGAAAAATTGCTTAAGGTTGATGATTTGGCTAGGAACATGGATAGAATTTCTCTTGAGATTGATTCTTTGAAAATTAGATCTATTCCACCCAAGCATGATATTAATGAGTCTTTAAAAGCTATGAGAATTTCTATTGATGAATGTAAGGAAAGAACTGCTAAGATTCGTGCTAAGCGAGATTGGTTTGTGAAAGCGTGTTCTTCTAGTTCATGTGAAAATAATGATGAAGATCTTAAAGTGATTGATGTGACTCCTATTGAATCTTTGTTTTCTAAAATAAATCTTGATAAAGATGGGACTGGAGATGAGTCAACTTTAGTTAGAAGGCGTCCCAATGATTCGGAGTTTATAGATCTTAATGGAAAAATTGATAAAAGTGGGATTGGAGAGGTCAAGACTTTAAGTAGCAATGAACCCACACTTTTGGAATTCAAGGACTTTAATTATGATAATTGTTCTTTAATAGATTGTATTTCCTTGTTACAATCCATGTTGAATTCTCCTCATGCTTATAATCAAAATAAATCTTTTACTAAACATATTGTTGATACTTTGATGAAATCTTTTGAAGAAAAGCTTGAATTGGAAGTTTCTATCCCTAGAAAAATTTATGATGAGTGGGAACCTACTATTAATATTAAAATAAAAGATTATGAGTGCCATGCTTTGTGTGATTTGGATGCTAGCATTTCCACAATTCCAAAAACTTTATGTGATGTGTTAGGTTTCCGCGAATTGGATGATTGTTCTTTAAATTTGCATCTTGCGGATTCCACTATTAAGAAACCTATGGGAAGGATTAACGATGTTCTTATTGTTGCAAATAGGAATTATGTGCCCATAGATTTCATTGTTCTTGATATAGATTACAATCCTACATGTCCTATATTTCTTGGTAGACCTTTCCTTAGAACGATTGGTGCAATTATTGATATGAAAGAAGGAAACATTAGATTTCAATTTCCATTAAGGAAGGGCATGGAAAACTTTCCTAAAAAGAAAATTAAGTTGCCATATGAATCTATTATGAGAGCTACTTATGAATTGCATACCAAACATGACAATACCTAGATCTATGTGTGTTTTTATGCCTAGCTAAGGGCGTTAAACAATAGCGCTTGGTGGGAGGCAACCCAATTTTATTTTTGTTTTTACTTTTTTGGTTCTGTTTTTAAATAAATTTTTCATCTAGCCTCTAGTTAGATGTGTTTCGGTGTTTTAATTAGTGTTTTTCCCAAGTAAGACCTTTGGGATGGCTTACGGTGATAGTTGATTTGATCTTGCTGAAAAACAGAAAATTTTGCGTCCAGTCAAAGAATTTTAGTAATTCACTGGAGCATTGAAAAACCCTGAATTTCTTTACACGAGATTGATATACAAATTTCCTCTGTTGTACTAATTTTTCAGAATTTTTGGAGTTATAGAATTATTAGAACAATTCAGATCTTCGCAGACTATTCTGTTTTTGACAGATTCTGTTTTCTTTGTGTTGCTTGCTTATTTTGATGAATCTATGGGTAATATCGGGGGGTATGAACCATGAAGAAGTTGGAATACAGTAGATATTACACCAATATAAATAAATAATGAGTTCACAACAGTACCAAAAGTGGTGATTTTATTTTCTTGTAGTAACGGATCTCATGAATTTTCTGTTGAGTTTTGTGTTGTGAAGTTTTCAAGTTTTGGGTAAAGATTTGATGGGCTATGGAATAAGGAGTGGAAAGAGCCTAAGCTTGGGGATGCCCAAGGCACCCCAAGGTAATATTCAAGGACAACCAAGAGCCTAAGCTTGGGGATGCCTCGGAAGGCATCCCCTCTTTCGTCTTCGTCTATCGGTAAATTTACTTGAGGCTATATTTCTATTCACCACATGATATGTGTTTTGCTTGGAGCGTCTTGTATGATATGAGTCTTTGCTTTTTGGTTTGCCACAATCATACTTTCTGTACACATCTTTTGAGAGGGACATGCATGAATCGTGATTTATTAGATTACTCTATGTGCTTCACTTATATCTTTTGAGCTAGGCAATTTTGCTCTAGTGCTTCACTTATATCTTTTTAGAGCACGGCGGTGGTTTTATTTTATAGAAATTTTTGAACTCTTATGCTTCACTTATATTATTTAAAAGTCTTTCTAAACAGCATGGTAATTTGCTTTGGTTATAAATTTAGTCCTAATATGATAGGCATCCAAGAGGCATATAATAAAAACTTTCATATAAAGTGCATTGAATACTATGTGAAGTTTGATTCCTTATGACTGTTTTGAGATATAAAGATGGTGATATTATAGTTATGCTAGTGAGTAATTGTGGATTGTAGAAATACTTGTGTTAAAGTTTGTGATTCCCGTAGCATGCACGTATGGTGAACCGTTATGTAACGAAGTTGGAGCATGAGGTATTTATTGATTGTCTTACTTATGAGTGGCGGTCGGGGACGAGCGATGGTCTTTTCCTACCAATCTATCCCCCTAGGAGCATGTGTGTAGTACTTAGTTTCGATGACTAATAGATTTTTGCAATAAGTATGTGAGTTCTTTATGACTAATGTTGAGTCCATGGATTATACGCACTCTCACCCTTCCACCTTTGCTAGCCTCTCTAGTACCGCGCAACTTTCGCCGGTGCCATACACCTACATTTTACCTTCCTCAAAACAGCCACCATACCTACCTATTATGGCATTTCCATAGCCATTCCGAGATATATTGCCATGCAACTTTCCACCGTTCCGTTTTATTATGACACGCTCCATTATTGTCATATTGCTTTGCATGATCATAGTATTTGTGGCAAAGCCACCATTCATAATTTTTATACATGTCACTCTTGAGTCCTTGCACATCTCGGTACATCGCCAGAGGCATTCATATAGAGTCATATTTTGTTCTAAGTATTGAGTTGTAATTCTTGAGTTGTAAGTAAATAAAAGTGTGATGATCTTCATTATTATAGCATTGTCCCATGTGAGGAAAAAAATAAAAGAGGCCAACGAAGCCCACAAATAAAATAAAAGAGGCCAAAGAAGCCCACCAAAAAAATGAGAGAAAAGAGAGAAGGGGCAATGTTACTATCCTTTTTCCACACTTGTGCTTCAAAGTAGCACCATGATCTTCATGATAGAGAGTCTCCTATGCTGTCACTTTCATATACTAGTGGGAATTTTTCATTATAGAACTTGGCTTGTATATTCCAATGATGGGCTTCCTCAAATTGCCCTAGGTTTTCGTGAGCAAGCAAGTTGGATGCACACCCACTTAGTTTCTTTTTGAGCTTTCATAAACTTATAGCTCTAGTGCATCCGTTGCATGGCAATCCCTACTCACTCACATTTTTTATATCTATTGATGGGTATCTCCATAGCCCGTCCATACGCCTAGTTGATGTGAGACTCTCTCCTTCTTTTTGTCTTCTCCACAACCACCATATTCTATTCCACCTCTAGTACTATGTCCATGGCTCACGCTCATGTATTGCGTGAAAGTTGAAAAGGTTTGAGAATATCAAAAGTATGAAACAAATTGCTTAGCTTGTCATCGGGGTTGTGCATGATTTGAGTACTTTGTGTGACAAAGATGGAGCATAGCCAGACTATATGATTTTGTAGGGATAACTTTCTTTGGCCATATTATTTTGAGAAGACATGATTGCTTTATTAGTATGCTTGAAGTATTATTGTTTTTATGTCAATATTAAACTTTTGTTTTGAATCTTATGGATCTGAACATTCATGCCACAATAATGAAAATTGCATGAATAAGTATGTTAGGTAGCATTCCATATCAAAAATTCTGTTTTTATCATTTACCTACTCGAGGACGAGCAGGAATTAAGCTTGGGGATGCTTGATACGTCTCCAATGTATCTATAATTTTTTATTGTTCCATGCTATTATATTATCTGTTTTGGATGTTTTATATGCATTAATATGCTATTTTATATTATTTTTTGGACTAACCTATTAACCTAAAGCCCAGTGCCAGTTTCTGTTTTTTTCCTTGTTTTTGAGCCTCGCAGAAAAGGAATACCAAACGGAGTCCAAATGGAATAAAACTTCACGATGATTTTTCTTGGACCAGAAGACACCCAGGGGACTTGGAGTCCAAGTCACAAGAGCCACGAGCTGGCGACAAGGGTGGAGGGCACGCCCTAGGGGGGCGCCCCCCTACCTTGTGGGCCCCTCAGGACTCCCCAGACCTAGCTCTTCCTCCTATATATTCACATATATTCCAGAACCACCAGAGGCATCCACGAAAACATTTTTCCACCGCCGCAACCTTCTGTTCTCGTGAGATCCCATCTTGGGGCCTTTTTCGGCATCCCGACGGAGGGGGAATCGATCACGGAGGGCTTCTACATCAACTCCATTGCCCTTCTGATGATGCGTGATTAGTTTACCTCAGACCTACGGGTCCATAGCTAGTAGCTAGATGGCTTCTTCTCTCTCTTTGATTCTCAATACAACGTTCTCCTTGATGTTCTTGGAGATCTATCTGATGTAATCTTCTTTTGCGGTGTGTTTGTCGAGATCTGATGAATTGTGGATTTATGATCAACTTATCTATGAATATTATTTGAATCTTCTCTGAATTCTTCTATGCATGATTTAATATCTTTGTATTTCTCTTCGAATTATCGGTTTGGTTTGGCCAACTAGATTGGTTTTTATTGCAATGGGAGAGGTGCTTAGCTTTGGGTTCAATCTTGCGTGATTTCACCCAGTGACAAAGTAGGGGTAGCGGCACACGTATTGCATTGTTGCCATCGAGGATAAAAAAAATGGGGTTTTCATCATATTTCTTGAGTTAATTCCTCTACATCATGTCATCTTACTTAAGGCGTTACTCCATTCTTTATGAACTTAATACTCTAGATGCATGCTGGATAGCGGTCGATGTGTGGAGTAATAGTAGTAGATACAGGCAGGAGTCGGTCTACTTGACACGGACGTGATGCCTATATGCATAATCATTGCCTTGGATATCATCATAACTTTGCGCTTTTTTATCAATTGCTCGACAGTAATTTTTTCACCCACCGTATTATTTGCCTTCATGAGAGAAGCTTCTAGTGAAACCTATGGCCCCCGGGTCTATTTTCCATCTTATTACTTTCCGATCTACTATTTTGCAATCTTTTATTTTCATATCTATATACCAAAAAACCCAAAAATATTTTATCTTTTGTTTATCTATCTCTATCAGATCTCACCTTTGCAATTGACCGTGAAGGGATTGACAACCCCTTTATCGCGTTGGGTGCAAGTGTTTGATTGTTTGTGCAGGTGTTGGTGATTTGTGCGTTCTTCTCCTACTGGATTGATACCTTGGTTCTTAACTGAGGGAAATACTTACCTCTACTGTGCTGCATCACCCTTTCCTCTTCAAGGGAAAAACCAACGCAAGCTCAAGAAGTAGCACTTATATAGAGTTCGCTGACCCCTCACGTCCTCCGTTATGCAAGGGTTCAATGAGACAGTAAAAGGTGCGAGCATTACTGGTAACGCCTATATTTAATGGCCTTTACAGTGACGGACTAATGGCCTGACCGTTGTCACCCCGGAGTGACTCTAGATCTTCTGCCTTCAAGTGAAATCAGATACTCCGAGTGAATAATAATGGTCGAGTGGGGGTGGAGTAACCGAGTGCATCTTCTGTCGAGTGACTTGTGCGCTATGGTCGTTCCAGTCAGCACCTCCTTTCTAACTTTGTAGGTCTTGGATTCCTTGTGTAGTGTCCTTGGGTAGGGCATGTGGAGCAGGCCTAGGACCCTACCCTAGGTACATGTCATCGTCACCTAGTGCTTGGAGGGCTGTCCACCACGCCCCTCCACCTATATATAGAGGAGAGGGGGCGCCCCCAAGATAACAGACAAGCCCTTAGCCTCCCTCTCTCTCTCACGTTACTTCGTAACTCATTCGTCTTCGTTGTTTTGGTAGCGCTTGGCGTAGCCCTGCCGGAATCACTCCATCACCATGACCGTCACGTCATTGTGCTTCCGGCGATCCCATCTACTTCTCCTCCCTCGCTTGCTCGATCAAGGAGGAGGAGACATCATCGAGCCGTACGTGTGCTGAACGCGGAGGTGCCGTCCGTTCGGTACTTCATCGTTTTGGATTGCGATTGGATCGTGACGAGTACGACTACATCAACTGCGTGATATACGCTTCTGCTTAATGGTCTACGAGGGTACATAGACACACTCTCCCCTCTCATTGTTATGCTTCTCCTAGATAGATCTTGGGTGTTCGTAGGATTTTTTTTATTTTCATGCAACGCTCCCCAACACTAGCTACCTAGGATACTCGACCGGGACATGAGAAGGTCGAGTGGTGATAGCGGTTACACATGCATCATACGCAGGACATGGTGATAGACCAGGACACTGATGGTTAGACATGTGGAAAGATATCGTGACCCAACACATAGCAATACACATCATACGCACACAGAACATGCAAGTATGTGTTGGTACAACATGGCATGATAACATAACTCTATGACTCAAAGTATTTATTTAAGAGGCCCTGAAGAGCCATACATAGCATGATATTACAAACATGGGTCTCATGACCCAACATACAAATTCATACAAGCAACAAGCGAAAGCATAACCTGTCTGAGTATAGACAGCTGAAAAGAAAGAAGGCTAGAAAGCATGTCTATCTACAAGACCCTCCAAAGGAACCAGACCTCTGTCTGGGATTCCCAAGCTAATCGGTCAACGTCGAACTCATTGTTGAAACCACTAGTGAGACCAATGTCTCCTCTGCAAAAACATAAATTAACCAAACGTGAGTACAAATGTACTCAGCAAGACTTACATCAGAACTAACTACTTATGCATCAGTATCAACAAAGGGATTGTGGAGTTTAACTACAGCAAGCCAGCTTTGACTCAGTGGCTATCTTGTACTACATCTACCAGCATTTTCTTTGAGGTGAGAGAGCGCACACAAGTCCACATATTCTCCACATCCATACACCACTATGGATCCGCTCCCGTCTCCCTACGAGAAGTCCATCCATAGCACTCACACTTATATTACGCATTTTAGAGTATCCATTTTAACTTGTCTATGGACAATGTAAGCTTCCAAGTAGTCCATATCCGAGGATGCGGCTATTTGAATAGTTTGATAACCCTACAGGGGTGTACTTCTGCACACATGCTCTCACCACTTACCACCATATACACATCATGTATCTCGGCAACATTCAAGTGGAAGCCTGGCGAGGGTGTCGGCCACGACCTGGCTAACCACATGAGACTCTAGTCCAGGTTTATCGTCTATTTGAGGTTGTACCCATAAAGGAAGTCCGGCTGAGGTTTCACTCACGGCCTCAAACGATGTGTGCGGGGTTCCCAAGCCCACCAAATGGGTGCCTTGGTACACCGTGCCACGGTGTCTATACCGCATCATAGCCCACCCCTAAGGTCAGCGCTATGCACGGGCCCCAACACATATCATACAAACACTAGAAACTAGTTGCGACTCCTGAATAGAGATCAAGGCAATTAATAAGTCGAGAGAGCTTGGAGCGCTCGGAGCCCAATGTGTGTCAGTAACTGTCTTGGATCACAAACATAGAACTATGCGATTAATAAGTCGAGAGAGTTTGGAGTGCCTGGAGCCCAATGTGTGGTAGTAACTGTCTTGGATCACAAACACGGAGCTCAGTTCCTAAGGATGGCCCCAATGAGACAACCCACCATGTACTCCTACATGGCCTCTCATCGCTACCTTTACCAAATCATGTTCACACATTTAGCTCTCAACAGTAAGACATGTTCACCACCATTCCAATCTGTCCCAGATGAATCAGACCTGACACAACTCTAAGCATAGTAGGCATAACAAGCAATCATGAATGAGTAGGCACATCATCGATCAAACAACTCCTACTCATGCTAGTGGGTTTTACTAATTACTGTGGCAAAGATAGGTCATGTAGAGGAATGGGTTCAACTACTGCAACATGTAACAGTTGAATCATTGTTGTCCTAATATAGAAAAAGAGAGCAAGAGCGAGAGAGTGGGATTGTATCGAAATTTTCAATGGGGGGTGCTTGCCTGGCACTTCTGAAGATAGTATAGATCTTCACTGGTGTCAACGATCACAACGTCGGAATCGTCTGCTACCGAGAGGGGACAAACACCGAAAAACAAGAAGGAGCACAATCAATCCAATGCAACAACATGTATGATATGACAAGTTAACAAGGTGCTAAACTTGAGCTAAGCTAATTAGCAACAGGGTTAGATGAAGTTGGTTTGAACCAAAGTTGCAAACCAAACTCCACATATGACATTTCAAATGCCATTTAATTGAATTGACCTAAATAGTGGTGTTAAGTTACTCAAACATGAATGAACAAGATTCTTTGGATTTTTTGATAATTTTTCATATATAAATTATTTCATCTGGAGTTACGGTTTAATTTCTGTGAATTTTAGAAGTTTAGGTAATTTTCTGAAAATAAATAAATCATTTATGATTTATTTAAAAATCCAGAAAAATGATTATGATGTCAGCTTGGCCAAAAGTGACGTTAGCAAGGTCAAACTAACGTGTGGGTCCCCTATGTTTAATCACCTAAATATAAAATTCTAAGCTCCCTTGATGGGGAGGCCTCTGGTTGATCGAGGGGTTTGGCCTGCAGGGTGGGGCCTCTCTGTAAGAGTATCTCTCATTGGGTTGTTTCGTCGATTCGTGTGTATTCCTGATGGCACACCACACCAAAGCGAACCCCACACTTCACACCCAGACCCAAGCTCGATCCAATTCTAGAGAGAAAGATAGATACAGAGAGAGAGAGCGCAACCCTCCCCACACCTACCCCGATCCAAAGATCGACGCCGCCACCCACAACCCTCATACCTCGCCGCATGCCATGGCCTCCTACACCCGGCGCATATCGGCGACTTCATTGCTGTGCTCCCCTTCCACCACCGCCGCCCCCTCTACCCCTTCCTTTCCCCTCGCCCTAGCTCCATACCCTACCCTATCTGAGGGAGGCCCCAAATCGTCGGGATAGGAGCATCCTCTTGTGTGCCGGCGACCGGGCTGACGATTCAGGCCAGGCTAAAGGACCCACAGGAGGTCCGTCCGCATAACCCTCTCCTCCAAGGTCACTGCTTCCGTCCGTTTTCGGGCGACCATGCGGCCGCAACTCGTCTACTCTCCCTCCCTCCCTCTCTCTCTCTCTCTCTCTCTCTCTCTCCCTCTCTTTCTCTCTCTTTCAAGATTCAATTATATTCGATCTAGAGTTGATGCTGCTTTTGTTGCTTCTGTTCGTGAAGCTCCCCTCCCTCTCTGTTGCAGGCAGGTAAACCGTCTGCAAGAGAAGGAAGGTCACCATGGACCGGCTGGATCGAGGTGTTTGCCCTGCAGGCTGGGTTATATTATTGCTGGTGTATTATTCAGGTAGATTCACGCGGCTATGATTTTGTGGATTGGGGGCTTGGAGAATGCCTGCCTGGTCGATTCAGTCGCATTGGTGGTCTGTGTGGTGGTTGCCGCCATTGCATTGGTTTTTTTTCCTTCATTTTTTTTTCCTGCTTCAATTTGTGGTTGCATTTTGACATGCTCCTATTGAGGTTGGTGGTGGTGGAAGTTCTTTGTGACTCTCCTGAAATACGTGCCTGTCTAGGTGCTGCTGGGTGGCCTGCCTTTATCATGTTGTACGGTCATTGTATGTTGTGCTGTGAAGGAAATATGCCCTAGAGGCAATAATAAAGTTGTTATTTTATATTTCCTTATTCATGATAAAGGTTTATTATTCATGATAGAATTGTATTGATCGGAAACTTAAATACATGTGTGAATACATAAACAAATACCGTGTCCCTAGTATGCCCATACTATACTAGCTCGTTGATCAAAGATGGTTAAGGTTTCCTAACCATAGACATGTGTTGTCATTTGATAACAGGATCACATCATTAGGAGAATGATGTGATGGACAAGACCCACCCGTTAGCTTAGCATAATGATCGTTCAATTTATTGCTATTGCTTTCTTCATGTCAAATACATATTCCTTCAACTATGAGATTATGCAACTCCCGGATACCGGAGGAATACCTTGTGTGCTATCAAATGTCACAACGTAACTGGGTGATCATAAAGATGCTCTACAGGTATCTCCGAAGGTGTTTGTTGAGTTGGCATAGATCAAGATTAGGATTTGTCACTTCGAGTTTCGGAGAGGTATCTCTGGGCCCTCTCAGTAATACACATCATAAGCTTGCAAGCAAATGACTAAGGAGTTAGTTACGAGGTGATGCATTACGGAACGAGTAAAGAGACTTGCCAGTAATGAGATTGAACTAGGTATAGAGATACCGATGATCGAATCTCGGGCAAGTAACATACCGATGGACAAAGGGAATTACGTATGTTGTCATAACGGTTCGACCGATAAAGATCTTCGTAGAATATGTAGGAGCCAATATGGGTATCCAGGTTCCGCTATTTGTTATTGACCGGAGAAGTGTCTCGGTCATGTCTGCAAAGTTCTTGAACCCGTAGGGCCCGCACGCTTAACGTTCGTTGACGATATAGTGTTATATGAGTTATATGATTTTGGTGACCGAATGTTGTTCGGAGTCCCGGATGAGATCATAGACATGACGAGGAGTCTCGAAATGGTCGAGAGGTAAAGATTGATATATAGGACGATGGTATTTGGACACTGGAAGTGTTTCGGGTCGTACCGAGAAGTTATCGGGTCACCGGAAGGGGTTCCGGGCTCCCCTCGGGAAGTTATGGGCCTTATGGGCCAAAGGAGGGGACAGGCCAGCCGACTAGGGGGCTGGTGCGCCCCTCCCATGGCTGGCTGGCCCTAAGGGGAAGGAAAGGGGAGGGGTGGCCCCTCCTGCCTTTCCCTCCTCAGGAGAGAAAGGAAAGGGGGGCGCCACCTCCTCCTTCCTTCCTCCTCCGCTCCAAATAAGGAAGGGGGGCGCGGCTTGGGAGAGACCCCAAGTAGGATTCCCCCTACTTGGGCGCCCCCCTTGGCTGCTCCTCCCTCCCTTCCATCTATATATATGTGTAGGGGAACGTTGCATGGGAAACAAAAAATTTCCTACGCTCACCAAGATCAATCTAGGAGATGCACATCTACGAGAGGAGAGTGGTGTCTACATACCCTTGTAGACCGAAAGTGTTAACGATCTAGAGATCGTGGTTGGCGTAGTCGTACTCGCGTCGAGATCCAATCCGATTAAAGTACCGCACGTGCGGCACCTCGAGTTTATCACACGTACGGCTCGGCGGCGTCCTCTCCTTCTTGATCCAGCAAGGGAGGGAGAGGAGGTAGATGAGATCTGAACCAACACGACGGCATGGTGGTGGTGGTAGCAGCGGAACTCCGGCAGGGCTTCGCCAAGCGCGTACCGGTGAAACGTGGGAGGAGTTGGGAGAGGTAACGGGCAAGGGGCGAAGGGTGGCTGCCCCTAATGCCTCCCCACCTTTATATAGGCGTGGAGGGGGCTGGTGGCTTGCCCTCCAAGGCCCTCGGGGCATTGGTCAAAGGGGGAGGAAGAAAATCCCTCCTTTCCTTCCCCACGGATTGCTATCCCCCCTTTTTAGGGATCCTGATCTTATCCCTTTGGGATATGATACTATTCCTTTCAAGGGAGGATCTTGGTGCGCTAGACCAGGGTTGTAGGGACTTTCCACCCATGTTCATGTGGGTCCCCTCATGCAAGTGGGCCCCACTTCGGAACCTTCTAGAACCTTCCCGGTACAATACCGAAAAAACTCGAACTTTTTCCGGAACCCCGATAACAACTTTCCATATATGAATCTTTACCTCCAGACCATTCCGGAGCTCCTCGTGATGTCTCGGATCCCATCCAGGACTCCGAACAACCTTCGGAATTTCCACTATTAATATCTCAATACTACCCTAGCGCTACCGAACGTTAAGTGTGCGACCCTACGGGTTCGAGAATCATGTAGACATGACCAAGACTCCTCTCCGGTCAATAACCAATAGCGGGACCTGGATGCCCATATTGGTTCCTACATATTCCACGAAGATCTTTATCGGTTGAACCACGATGTCAAGGATTCAATTAATCCCGTATACAATTCCCTTTGTCCATCGGTATGTTACTTGCACGAGATTTGATCATCGGTATCTCTATACCTAGTTCAATCTCGTTATCGGCAAGTCTCTTTACTTGTTCCATAATACAAGATCCCGTGGCTAACTCTTTAGTCACATTGCTTGCAGGCTTATTGTGATCCTGTATTACCGAGTGGGCCCTGAGATACCTCTCTGTCATACGGAGTGACAAATCCCAGTCTTGATCCATGCCAACTCAACAGACACCCTCGGAGATACCTGTAGAGCATCTTTATAGTCACCCAATTACGTTGCGATGTTTGATACACACAAGGTACTCTTCCAGTGTCAATGAGTTGCATGATCTCATGGTCAAAGGAACAGATACTTGACATGAAGAAAGCTATAGCAAATAACTTAAATGATCTGATGCTAAGCTTACGGTCAGGTCTAGTCCATCACATCATTCTCCTAATGATGTGACCCCATTATCAAATGACAACTCATGCCTATGGTTAGGAAACCTTAACCATCTTTGATCAACGAGCTAGTCTAGTAGAGGCTCACTAGGGACATATTGTTGTCTATGTATCCACACATGTATTTGAGTTTCAGATCAATACAATTCTAGCATGGATAATAAACGATTATCATGAATAGGGAAATATGATAATAACCAATTTATTATTGCCTCTAGGGCATAGTTCCAACAATATGTGGGAGGGGGACGCCTAGCACACAACAGACAATTGCCTAGCCGTGTGCGGCGTCCCCCTCCACCGTTTACACCCTCGGTCATATTTTTCGTAGTGCTTAGGTGAAGCCCTGCAGAGATAACTTCACCGTCACCGTCACCACCCTGTCGTGCTGCCAGAACTCATCCACTACCTCGCCGTCTTGCTGGATCAAGAAGGCGTGGACGTCACCGAGCTGAACGTATGCTGAATGCGGAGGTGCCGTACGTTCGGTACTCGATCGGTTGCATCGCAAAGAAAGTTCGACTACATCAACCGCGTTGTAAAATGCTTCTGCTTATGGTCTACGAGGGTACGTAGACACACTCTCCCCTCTCATTGCTATGCATCTCCTTGATAGATCTTGCGTGGGCGTAGAAAATTTTTGTTTTCCATGCAACATTTCCCAACTGTGGCATCCGAGCCAGGTCTATGCGCAGATGATATGCATGAGTAGAACACAAAGAGTTGTGGGCGGTGATAGTCATACTGCTTACCACCAACGTCTTATTTTGATTCGCCGGTATTGTGGGATGAAGCGGCCCGGACCAACGTTACATGTCCACGCACATGAGACCGGTTCCACCGACTGACATGCAACTAGTTTTGCATAAAGGTGGCTGGCGGGTGTCTATTTCTCCTACTTTAGTTGAATCGAATTTGACTATGGCCGGTCCTTGAAGAAGGTTAAAACAGCAAACTTGACGAATCACCGTTGTGGTTTTTGCCATAGGTAAGAACGGTTCTTGCCAGAAACCCGTAGCAGCCACGTAAAACTTGCAACAACAAAGTAGAGGACGTCTAACTTGTTTTTGCAGGGTATGTTGTGATGTGATATGGTCAAGACATGATGTGATATACGTTATTGTATGAGATGATCATGTTTTGTAATTTATCGGCAACCGGCAGGAGCCTTATGGTTGTCTCTTTATTGTATGAAATGCAAACGCCATGTAATTGCTTTACTTTATCGCTATGCATTAGCAATAGTTGGTGAGACGACCACGACGCAACGATGGAGATCAAGGTGTCGAGCCGGTGACGATGGAGATCATGATGATGCTTTAGAGATGGAGATCAAAAGCACAAGATGATGATGGCTGTATCATGTCACATATTTTTGATTGCATGTGATGTTTATCTTTTATGCATCTTATTTTGCTTAGAACGGCGGTAGCATTATAAGATGACCCCTTCACTAAATTTCAACATTTAAGTGTTCTCCCCGAGTATGCACCGTTGCTAAAGTTCGTCGTTTCGAAGCACCACATGATGATCGGGTGTGATAGACTCTACGTTCACATACAACGGGTGTAAGCCAGTTTTGCACATGCAGAATACTTGCGTTAAACTTGACAAGCCTAGCATGTACAGACATGGTCTCGGAACACTGGAGACCGAAAGGTCGAACGTGAGTCATATAGTAGATATGATCAACATAGAGATGTTCACCATTGATGACTACCCCATCTCACGTGATGATCGGACATGGGTTAGTTGATTTGGATCACGTATCACTTAGATAACTTGAGGGATGTTTATTTAAGTGGGAGTTCATTAGTAATTTGATTAATTGAACTTAATTTATCATGAACTTAGTCTTATAGTTTTGCATATCTATGTTGTAGATCAATGGCCCAAGCTACCGTTCCCCTGAATTTTAATGCGTTCCTAGAGAAAGCTAAGTTGAAAGATGATGGTAGCAACTACACAGACTGGGTCCGTAACTTTAGGATTATCCTCATTGCTGCACAAAAGAATTATATTCTTGATGCACCGCTAGGTGACAGGCCTGCTGCCGGAACTGATGCAGATGTTGTGAACGTCTGGCAAGCTCGATCTGATGACTACTCGATAGTTCAGTGTGCCATGCTTTACGGCTTAGAACCGGGAGTTCAAAGACGTTTTGAATGTCATGGAGCATATGAGATGTTCCAGGAGTTGAAGTTAATATTTCAAGCAAATGCCAGGGTTGAGAGATATGAAGTCTCCAACAAGTTCTGTAGCTGCAAAATGGAGGAGAACAGTTCTGTCAGTGAACACATACTCAAAATGTCTGGGTATTATAATCACTTGACTCAGCTGGGAGTTGATCTTCCAGTTGGTTGTGTTATTGACAGAGTTCTTCAATCACTACCACCAAGCTACAAAGGCTTCGTGATGGACTATAACATGCAAGGGATGAACAAAACAATTCCCGAGCTCTTCGCAATGCTTAAGGCCGCGGAGGTAGAAATCAAGAAGGAGCATCAAGTGTTGATGGTTAACAAGACCACTAGTTTCAAGAAAAAGGGAAAGGGAAAGAAAGGGAACTTCAATAAGAATGGCAAGCAAGTTGCCACTCCTGGGAAGAAACCCAAAGCTGGACCCAAGCCTAAAATTGAGTGCTTCTACTGCAAAGGGAGTGGTCACTGGAAGCGGAACTGTCCCAAGTATTTGGCGGATAAGAAGGATGGCAAAGTGAACAAAGGTATATTTGATATACATGTTATTGATGTGTACCTTACTAATGCTCGTAGCAGCACCTGGGTATTTGATACTGGTTCGGTTGCTCATATTTGTAACTCGAAACAGGAGCTGCGGAATAAACGAAAATTGGCTAAGGACGAGGTGACGATGCGCGTCGGAAATGGTTCCAAGGTCGATGTGATCGCCGTCGGCACGCTACCTATACATCTACCTTCGAGATTAGTTTTAGACCTCAATAATTGTTATTTGGTGCCCGAGTTGAGCATGAACATTATATCTAGATCTTGTTTGTTGCGAGACGGTTATTCATTTAAGTCATAGAATAATGGTGGTTCTATTTATATGAATAATATCTTTTATGGTCATGCACCATTGAAGAGTGGTCTATTCTTGTTGAATCTCGATTGTAGTGATACACATATTCATAATATTGATGCCAAAAGATGCAAAGTTGATAATGATAGTGCAACATATTTGTGGCACTGCCGTTTAGGTCATATTGGTGTAAAGCGCATGAAGAAACTCCATGCAGATGGGCTTTTCGAATCACTTGATTATGAATCATTTGATACTTGCGAACCATGCCTCGTGGGCAATATGACTAAAAATCCATTCTCCGGAACAATGGAGCGAGCTAATGACTTATTGGAAATAATACATACCGATGTTTGCGGTCCGATGAGTGTTGAAGCACGCGGCGGGTATCGTTATTTTCTGAACTTCACAGATGATTTGAGTAGGTATGGGTATATCTACTTAATGAAACACAAGTCTGAAACATTTGAAAAGTTCAAAGAATTTCAGAGTGAAGTGGAGAATCATCGTAACAAGAAAATAAAGTTTCTACGATCTGATCGCGGAGGCGAATATTTGAGTTACGAGTTTGGCCTTCATTTAAAACAATGTGGAATTGTTTCACAACTCACGCCACCTGGAACACCACAGCGTAATGGTGTGTCCGAACATCGTAACCGTACATTATTAGATATGGTGCGATCTATGATGTCTCTTAATGATTTACCACTATCATTTTGGGGTTATGCATTAGAGACAGCCGCATTCACGTTAAATAGGGCACCGTCTAAATCCGTTGAGATGACACCGTATGAACTGTGGTTTGGCAAGAAACCTAAGTTATCGTTTCTTAAAGTTTGGGGTTGCGACACTTATGTCAAAAGGCTTCAGCCTGATAAGCTCGGACCCAAATCGGAGAAGTGTGTCTTCATAGGATACCCTAAGGAAACAATTGGGTACACCTTCTACTACAGATCCGAAGGCAAGATCTTTGTTGCTAAGAATGGGTCCTTTCTAGAGAAGGAGTTTCTCTCGAAAGAAGTGAGTGGGAGGAAAGTAGAACTTGATGAGGTAATTGTACCTTCTCTCGAATTGGAAAATTGTACATCACAAAAAACCATTCCCGTGATGCCTACACCAACTAGAGAGGAAGCTAATGATGATGATCATGAAACTTTAGATCAAGTTACTACCGAACTTCATAGGTCAACCAGAGCACGATCCGCACCAGAGTGGTACGGTAATCCTGTCCTGGAAGTCATGTTACTAAACCAAGGCGAACCTACGAACTATGAAGAAGCTATGATGAGCCCGGATTCCGACAGATGGCTTGAGGCCATGAAATCTGAGATAGGATCCATGTATGAGAACAAAGTGTGGACTTTGGTGGACTTTCCCGATGATCGGCAAGCCATAGAGAATAAATGGATCTTCAAGAAGAAGACTGATGCTGATGGTAATGTTACTGTCTACAAAGCTCAACTTGTCACGAAAGGTTTTCGATAAGTTCAAGGGGTTGACTACGATGAGACTTTCTCACCCGTAGCGATGCTTAAGTCCGTCCGAATCATGTTAGCAATTGCCGCATTTTATGATTATGAAATCTGGCAAATGGACGTCAAAACTGCATTCCTTAATGGATATCTTAAAGAAGAGTTGTATATGATGCAACCAGAAGGTTTTGTCGATCCTAAAGGTGCTGACAAAGTGTGCAAGCTCCAACGATCCATTTATGGACTGGTGCAAGCATCTCGGAGTTGGAATATACGCTTTGATGAGGTGATCAAAGCATATGGTTTTATACAGACTTACGGTGAAGCCTGTATTTACAAGAAAGTGAGTGGGAGCTCTGTAGCATTTCTGATATTATATGTGGATGACATATTATTGATTGGAAATGATATAGAATTTCTGGATAGCATAAAAGGATACTTGAATAAGAATTTTTCAATGAAAGACCTCAGTGAAGTTGCTTATATATTGGGCATCAAGATCTATAGGGATAGATCGAGACGCTTAATAGGACTTTCACAAAGCACATACCTTGATAAAGTTTTGAAGAAGTTCAAAATGAATCAGTCAAAGAAAGGGTTCTTGCCGGTGTTACAAGGTGTGAAGTTGAGTCAGACTCAAAGCCCGACCACTGCAGAAGATAGAGAGAAAATGAAAGTCATTCCCTATGCCTCAGCCATAGGTACTATCATGTATGCTATGCCGTGTACCAGACCTAATGTGTGCCTTGCCATAAGTTTGGCAGGGAGGTACCAAAGTAATCCAGGAGTGGATCACTGGACAGCGGTCAAGAACATCCTGAAGTGCCTGAAAAGGACCAAGGATATGTTTCTCGTTTATGGAGGTGATAAAGAGCTCATCGTAAATGGTTACGTCGATGCTAGCTTTGACACTGATCCGGATGACTCTAAGTCACAAACCGGATATGTATTTATATTGAATGGTGGAGCTGTCAGTTGGTGCAGTTCCAAGCAGAGCGTCGTGGCGGGATCTACATAGTTGCTTCGGAAGCAGCGCATGAGGGAGTCTGGATGAAGGAGTTCATATCCGATCTGGGTGTAATACCAAGTGCATCGGGTCCAATGAAAATCTTTTGTGACAACACTGGAGCAATTGCCTTGGCAAAGGAATCCATGTTTCACAAGAGAACCAAACACATCAAGAGACGCTTCAAATCCATTCATGAAAAGGTCAAGGATGGAGACATAGAGATTTGCAAAATACACACGGATTTGAATGTGGCAGACCCGTTGACTAAGCCTCTTCCGCGAGCAAAACATGATCAGCACCAAGACTCCATGGGTGTTAGATTCATTACAATGTAATCTAGATTATTGACTCTAGTGCAAGTGGGAGACTGAAGGAAATATGCCCTAGAGGCAATAATAAAGTTGTTATTTTATATTTCCTTATTCATGATAAAGGTTTATTATTCATGCTAGAATTGCATTGATTGGAAACTTAAATACATGTGTGAATACATAAACAAATACCGTGTCCCTAGTATGCCTCTACTAGACTAGCTCATTGATCAAAGATGGTTAAGGTTTCCTAACCATAGACATGTTTTGTCATTTGATAACGGGATCACATCATTAGGAGAATGATGTGATGGACAAGACCCACCGTTAGCTTAGCATAATGATCGTTCAGTTTATTGCTATTACTTTCTTCATGTCAAATGCATATTCCTTCGACTATGAGATTATGCAACTCCCGTATACCGAAGGAATACCTTGTGTGCTATCAAACGTCACAACGTAACTGGGTGATCATAAAGATGTTCTACAGGTATCTCCGAAGGTGTTTGTTGAGTTGGCATAGATCAAGATTAGGATTTGTCACTCCGAGTTTCGGAGAGGTATCTCTGGGCCCTCTCGGTAATACACATCATAAGCTTGCAAGCAAATGACTAAGGAGTTAGTTACGAGGTGATGTATTACGGAACGAGTAAAGAGACTTGCCGGTAACAAGATTGAACTAGGTATAGAGATACTGATGATCGAATCTCGGGCAAGTAACATACCGATGGACAAAGGGAATTACGTATGTTGTCATAACGGTTCGACCGATAAAGATCTTCCTAGAATATGTAGGATCCAATATGGCCATCCAGGTTCCACTATTGGTTATTGATCGGAGAGGTGTCTCGGTCATGTCTACATAGTTCTCGAACCCATAGGGTCCGCACGCTTAACGTTCGTTGATGATATAGTGTTATATGAGTTATATGATTTTGGTGACCGAATGTTGTTCGGAGTCCCGGATGAGATCACGGACATGATGAGGAGTCTTGAAATGGTCGAGAGGTAAAGATTGATATATAGGACGATCATATTTGGACACCGGAAGTGTTTCGGGACGTACCACTACACGAATCAGCTTCTTTGCCGTCCCGCCATGGCAGACGGCAAAGGAGCGGAAAGCGGACGGCAAACCTCTTTGTCGTCTGCCACTGACGGCAAAGGTGCCCGGCAAAGAAAGCTACGGTAAACAGGTTCTTTGCCGTCTGTTTTCTCAAAGCGGACGGCAAAGACCCTTTGCCGTCGGTGGCAGACGGCAAATAATTGACGTTAGCCACGTTAGGTGGCTAACGGGAGGCTTTGTCGTCAGCCAGCAGACGGCAAACATGCCCTCCCCTTTGCCGTCTGCCTTGTGATGTCAGCAGACGCGTCAGTAGACCCAACTCTTTGCCGTCAGCCACAGACGGCAAACCTCTCCAGCCTTTGTTGTCTGCCACCGACGGCAAAGTGACCAAATGGGTCAGCTCCCAGGTTGCACAGGTTGCTGCCACATGGCCTCTTTGCCATCTGTGGCAGACGGCAAAGGCCCCTTTGCCGTCGGTGGCAGACGGCAAAGAGGTTGCATTGCCTCTTTTTGTTCTGTTTTTCTTATATCCAACCATTTTCACAGCAAATATATGACATTTCACAGCAAACATATATATATTTCACACCAAACATATGAGATATCGAACACATAGATAGCAAGTTCCACATACATATGACATATATCCAATACATAGCAAGTTCAACATACATAGTTCATCCATACATATTACAAGTTCCACAACACAAGTTCCACATTGTTCGAAAATGAAAACAGAAAGGGAAAACAAGCCCTCCATCAATGGAAAGCTTCCATGAAGTTAATGAAATCTGCAAAATGGGAAACCAAAAATTTAGAAGAAGAAGAAGAAGAAGAAAATGAAGAAGAAGAAGAAGAAGAAGAAGTATATGACATTTATGAGCCAACTTAGGTAAAAATGACATTTATGAGCTAACTTAGGCAAAATGGATCATTTTGGAGCTAACTTAGCTAAAATGGGTCATTTTAGAGATAACCTAGGTAAAAATGACATTTATGAGCTAACCTAAGTAAAATGGATCATTTATGAGCTAACCTAGCTAAAATGGATCATTTTGGAGCTAACCTAGCTAAAATGGATCATTTTGGAACTAACTTAGGTAAAATGGGTCATTTTTGACATAAGTAAGCTAAGTATAGGTATTTATTGAGCTAACCTAGGTAACTATGCATATTAGAGCTAACTTAGGTCATTTTGGAGCTAACTTAGGTAAAATTGATCATTTTGGAGCTAATTAAGCTTATTATGTCATTCTCGAGGAAAATAAGCTAAGTATATAACATATATGAGGTTACCAAGGTTGTTATGCCATTTCAAACCTAAGTAAGCTAATTATGCCATTTTTGACATAAGTAAGCTAAGTGTATGTCATTATTGAGCAAACCTAGGTAACTAAACATATTAGAGCTAACTTAGGTCATTTTGGAGGAAACAAAGCTAAGTATAGATCGTTTTAGAGCTAACTAAGGTGAAATGGATCATTTTGGAGCTAAGTAAGCTTATTATGTCATTTTGGAGGAAAATAAGCTAAGTCTAGCTCATTACGGTAAGCATATTGGAGGAAATAAAGCTAAGTCTAGGTCATTATGCATTTGTTAAGCAAAACACTAGATAAAACTTACCGTCATCACGGAGGTGAATGTTGGTGAACGTAGTAATTCAAAAAAATTCCTACGATCACGCAAGATCTATCTAGGAGAAGTATAGCAACGAGCGGGAGAGTGTGTCCACGTACCCTCGTAGACCGAAAGCGGAAGCGTTTAGTAATGCGGTTGATGTAGTCGAACGTCTTCGCGATCCAACCGATCCAAGTACCGAACGTACGGCACCTCCGCGATCTGCACACGTTCAGCTCGGTGACGTCCCTCGTACTCTTGATCTAGCTGAGGCCGAGGGAGAGTTTCGTCAGCACGATGGCGTGGTGACGGTGATGATGAAGTGATTCCGGCAGGGCTTCGCCTAAGCTCTCAGAAAATATGACCGAGGTAGAAATCTGTGGAGGGGGGCACCGCACACGGCTAAAACAATTAACTTCTGTGTCCTAGGGTGCCCCCCTCCCCACGTATATAAAGGAGGGAGGGGGAGGCCGGCCGGCCCCTCATAGGCGCGCCAAGGGGGGAGGAATCCTCCTCCTAGTAGGAGTAGGACTCCCCCCTTTCCTAGTCCTACTAGGAGAAGAAGGAAGGAGGGGGAAAGAGAAGGAAGGAGGGGGCGCCGCCCCTCCCCCTAGTCCAATTTGGACTAGGCCCATGGGGGGGCGCGCGGCCAGCCCTTGGCTGCCCCTCTCTCTTTCCCCTAGGCCCAATAAGGCCCATTACTTCTCCGGTGGTTCCGATAACCCTTCCGGCACTCCGATAAATATCCGGAACCTTCCGGAGGCCAAATACTATCTTCCAATATATCAATCTTTACCTCTCGGACATTCTGAGACTCCTCGTCATGTCCGTGATCACATCCGGGACTCCGAACTACCTTCGGTACATCAAAACACATAAACTCATAATACCGATCATCATCGAACGTTAAGCGTGCGGACCCTACGGGTTCGAGAACTATGTAGACATGACCGAGACTCATCTCCGGTCAATAACCAATAGCGGAACCTGGATGCTCATATTGGCTCCCACATATTCTACGAAGATCTTTATCGGTCAAACCGCATAACAACATACGTTGTTCCCTTTGTCATCGGTATGTTACTTGCCCGAGATTCGATCGTCGGTATCTCAATACCTAGTTCAATCTCGTTACCGGCAAGTCTCTTTACTTGTTCCGTAATGTATCATCCCGTAACTAACTCATTAGTCACATTGCTTGCAAGGCTTCATATGATGTGCATTACCGAGAGGGCCCAGAGATACCTCTCCGACAATCGGAGTGACAAATCCTAATCTTGATCTATGCCAACTCAACAAACACTGTCGGAGACACCTGTAGAGCATCTTTATAATCACCCAGTTACGTTGTGACGTTTGATAGCACACAAGGTGTTCCTTCGGTATTCAGGAGTTGCATAATCTCATAGTCAGAGGAACATGTATAAGTCATGAAGAAAGCAATAGCAACAAACTAAACGATCATCGTGCTAAGCTAACGGATGGGTCTTGTCAATCACATCATTCTTCTAATGATGTGATCCCGTTCATCAAATGACAACACATGTCTATGGTCAGGAAACTTAACCATCTTTGATTAACAAGCTAGTCTAGTAGAGGCATACTAGTGACACTTTGTTTGTCTATGTATTCACACATGTATTAAGTTTTCGGTTAATACAATTCTAGCATGAATAATAAACATTTATCATGATATAAGGAAATATAAATAACAACTTTATTATTGCCTCTAGGGTATATTTCCTTCAGTCTCCCACTTGCACTAGAGTCAATAATCTAGATTACATAGTAATGATTCTAACACCCATGGAGTCTTGGTGCTGATCATGTTTTGCTCGTGAGAGAGGCTTAGTCAACGGGTCTGCAACATTCAGATCCGTATGTATCTTGCAAATCTCTATGTCTCCCTCCTTGACTTGATCGCGGATGGAATTGAAGCGTCTCTTGATGTGCTTGGTTCTCTTGTGAAATCTAGATTCCTTTGCCAAGGCAATTGCACCAGTATTGTCACAAAAGATTTTCATTGGACCCGATGCACTAGGTATGACACCTAGATCGGATATGAACTCCTTCATCCAAACTCCTTCATTCGCTGCTTCCGAAGCAGCTATGTACTCCACTTCACACGTAGATCCCGCCACGACACTTTGCTTAGAACTGCACCAACTGACAGCTCCACCGTTCAATATAAATACGTATCCGGTTTGTGACTTAGAGTCATCCGGATCAGTGTCAAAACTTGCATCGACGTAACCACTTACGACGAGCTCTTTGTCACCTCCATAAACGAGAAACATATCCTTAGTCCTTTTCAGGTATTTCAGGATGTTCTTGACCGCTGTCCAGTGATCCACTCCTGGATTACTTTGGTACCTCCCTGCTAAACTTATAGCAAGGCACACATCAGGTCTGGTACACAGCATTGCATACATGATAGAACCTATGGCTGAGGCATAGGGAATGACTTTCATTTTCTCTCTATCTTCTGCAGTGGTCGGGCATTGAGTCTTACTCAACTTCACACCTTGTAACACAGGCAAGAACCCTTTCTTTGCTTGATCCATTTTGAACTTCTTCAAAACTTTATCAAGGTATGTGCTTTGTGAAAGTCTAATTAAGCGTCTTGATCTATCTCTATAGACCTTGATGCCCAATATATAAGCAGCTTCACCGAGGTCTTTCATTGAAAAACTTTTATTCAAGTATCCTTTTATGCTATCCAGAAAATTTATATCATTTCCAATCAACAATATGTCATCCACATATAATATTAGAAATGCTACAGAGCTCCCACTCACCTTTTTGTAAATACAGGCTTCTCCAAAAGTCTGTATAAAACCATATGCTTTGATCACACTATCAAAGCGTTTATTCCAACTCCGAGATGCTTGCACCAGTCCATAAATGGATCGTTGGAGCTTGCACACTTTGTTAGCATCCTTTGGATCGATAAAACCTTCGGGTTGCATCATACACAACTCTTCTTCTAGAAATCCATTCAGGAATGCAGTTTTTACATCCATTTGCCAAATTTCATAATCATAAAATGCGACAATTGCTAACATGATTCGGACGGACTTAAGCATCGCTACGGGTGAGAAGGTCTCATCGTAGTCAACTCCTTGAACTTGTCGAAAACCTTTTGCAACAAGTCGAGCTTTGTAGACAGTAACATTACCGTCGGCGTCAGTCTTCTTCTTGAAGATCCACTTATTCTCTATGGCTTGCCGATCATCGGGCAAATCAACCAAAGTCCACACTTTGTTCTCATACATGGATCCCATCTCAGATTTCATGGCCTCAAGCCATTTTGCGAAATCTGGGCTCATCATCGCTTCCTCATAGTTCGTAGGTTCATCATGGTCAAGTAACATGACCTACAGAACAGGATTACCGTACCACTCTGGTGTGGATCTTACTCTGGTTGACCTACGAGGTTCGGTAGTAACTTGATCTGAAGTTTCATGATCATCATCATTAGCTTCCTCACTAATTGGCGTAGGTATCACTGGAACTGATTTCTGTGATGAACTACTTTCCAATTCAAGAGAAGGTACCACTACCTCATCAAGTTCTACTTTCCTCCCACTCACTTCTTTCGAGAGAAACTCCTTCTCTAGAAAGGATCCATTCTTAGCAACGAATATTTTGCCTTCGGATCTGTGATAGAAGGTGTACCCAACAGTCTCCTTTGGGTATCCTAGGAAGACACATTTCTCCGATTTGGGTTCGAGCTTATCAGGTTGAAGCTTTTTCACATAAGCATCGCAACCCCAAACTTTAAGGAATGACAACTTGGGTTTCTTGCCAAACCACAGTTCATAAGGTGTCGTCTCAACGGATTTAGATGGTGCCCTATTTAACGTGAATGCAGCCGTCTCTAAAGCATAACCCCAAAACGATAGCGGTAAATCAGTAAGAGACATCATAGATCGCACCATATCTAATAAAGTGCGGTTACGACGTTCGGACACACCATTACGCTGTGGTGTTCCGGGTGGCGTGAGTTGCGAAACTATTCCGCATTGTTTCAAATGAAGACCAAACTCGTAACTCAAATATTCTCCTCCATGATTGGATCGCAGAAACTTTATTTTCTTGTTACGATGATTTTCCACTTCACTCTAAAATTCTTTGAACTTTTCAAATGTTTCAGACTTATGTTTCATCAAGTAGATATACCCATATCTGCTCAAATCATCTGTGAAGGTCAGAAAATAACGATACCCGCCGCGAGCCTCAATATTCATCGGACCGCATACATCAGTATGTATTATTTCCAATAAATCTGTTGCTCGCTCCAATGTTCCGGAGAACGGAGTTTTAGTCATCTTGCCCATGAGGCACGGTTCGCAAGTACCAAGTGATTCATAATCAAGTGATTCCAAAAGTCCATCAGTATGGAGTTTCTTCATGCGCTTTACACCAATATGACCCAAACGGCAGTGCCACAAATAAGTTGCACTATCATTATCAACTCAGCATCTTTTGGCTTCAACATTATGAATATGTGTATCACTACTATCGAGATTCAACAAAAATGACCACTCTTCAAGGGTGCATGACCATAAAAGATATTACTCATATAAATAGAACAACCATTATTCTCTGATTTAAATGAATAACCGTCTCGCATCAAACAAGATCCAGATATAATGTTCATGCTTAACGCTGGCACCAAATAACAATTATTCAGGTCTAAAACTAATCCCGAAGGTAGATGTAGAGGTAGCGTGCCGACGGCGATCACATCGACTTTGGAACCATTTCCCACACGCATCGTCACCTCGTCCTTAGCCAATCTTCGCTTAATCCGTAGTCCCTGTTTCGAGTTGCAAATATTAGCAACAGAACCAGTATCAAATACCCAGGCACTACTGCGAGCATTAGTAAGGTACACATCAATAACATGTATATCACATATACCTTTGTTCACTTTGCCATCCTTTTTATCCGCCAAATACTTGGGGCAGTTCCGCTTCCAGTGACCAGTCCCTTTGCAGTAGAAGCACTCAGTATCAGGCTTAGGTCCAGACTTGGGCTTCTTCACTTGAGCAGTAACTTGCTTTCCGTTCTTCTTGAAGTTCCCCTTCTTCCCTTTGCCCTTTTTCTTGAAACTGGTGGTCTTGTTGACCATCAACACTTGATGCTCCTTTTTGATTTCTACCTCTGTAGCCTTTAGCATTGCGAAGAGCTCGGGAATTGTCTTATCCATCCCTTGCATATTATAGTTCATCACGAAGCTTTTGTAGCTTGGTGGCAGTGATTGAAGAACTCTGTCAATGACACTATCAACCGGAAGATTAACTCCCAGCTGAGTCAAGTGATTATGATACCCAGACATTTTGAGTATATGCTCACTGACAGAACTATTCTCCTCCATCTTGCAGCTATAGAACTTATTGGAGACTTCATATCTCTCAATCCGAGCATTTGCTTGAAATATTAACTTTAACTCCTGGAACATCTCATATGCTCCATGACGTTCAAAACGTCATTGAAGTCCCGGTTCTAAGCCGTAAAGCATGGCACACTGAACTATCGAGTAGTCATCAGCTTTGCTCTGCCAGGCGTTCACAACGTCCGGCGTTGCTCCTGCAGCGGGTCTTGCACCTAGCGGTGCTTCCAGGACGTAATTCTTCTGTGCAGCAGTGAGGATAATCCTCAAGTTACGGACCCAGTCTGTGTAGTTGCTACCATCATCTTTCAACTTAGCTTTCTCTAGGAACGCATTAAAATTCAAGGGAACAGTAGCACGGGCCATTGATCTACAACAACATAGACATGCAAAATACTATCAGGTACTAAGTTCATGATAAATTAAAGTTCAATTAATCATATTACTTAAGAACTCCCACTTAGATAGACATCCCTCTAATCATCTAAGTGATCACGTGATCCAAATCAACTAAACCATGTCCGATCATCACGTGAGATGGAGTAGTTTTCAATGGTGAACATCACTACGTTGATCATATCTACTATATGATTCACGCTCGACCTTTCGGTCTCAGTGTTCCGAGGCCATATCTGCATATGCTAGGCTCGTCAAGTTTAACCCGAGTATTCTGCGTGTGCAAAACTGGCTTGCACCCATTGTATATGAACGTAGAGCTTATCACACCTGATCATCACGTGGTGTCTCGGCACGACGAACTGTAGCAACGGTGCATACTCAGGGAGAACACTTGTACCTTGAAATTTAGTGAGAGATCATCTTATAATGCTACCGCCGTACTAAGCAAAATAAGATGCATAAAAGGATTAACATCACATGCAATTCAATATGTGACATAATATGGCCATCATCATCTTGTGCTCTTGATCTCCATCATCGAAGCACCGTCATGATCTCCATCGTCACCGGCGCCCCAGCATGATCTCCATCGTCACCGGCGCTCCAGCATGATCTCCATCATAGCATCGTTGTCGTCTCGCCAACTTATTGCTTTTACGACTATCGCTACCGCTTAGTGATAAAGTAAAGCAATTACATGGCGATTGCATTGCATACAATAAAGCGACAACCATATGGCTCCTGCCGGTTGCCGATAACTCTGTTACAAAACATGATCATCTCATACAACAAATTATATCACATCATGTCTTGACCATATCACATCACAGCAAGCCCTGCAAAAACAAGTTAGACGTCCTCTACTTTGTTGTTGCAAGTTTTACGTGGCTGCTACGGGCTTCGAGCAAGAACCGTTCTTACCTACGCATCAAAACCACAACGTGGTGTAGTGATTGCTTTTTGATCTTCTAAATGAACCCTCTTCATTGAAACCGGTTCAACTAAAGTGAGAGAGACAGACACCCGCCGGTCACCTTTAAGCAAAGAGTGCTCGCAGCGGTGAAACCAGTCTCGTGTAAGCGTACGCGTAATGTCGGTCCGGGCCGCTTCATCTCACAATACCGCTGAACCAAGTAACAACTAGTAACGGCAAGCAATATGTATACACCCACGCCCACAACTCCTTTGTGTTCTACTCGTGCAAATAACATCTACGCATAGACCTGGCTCGGATGCCACTGTTGGTGAATGTAGTAATTCAAAAAAATTCCTATGATCACGCAAGATCTATCTAGGAGAAGTATAGCAACGAGCGGGAGAGTGTGTCCACGTACCCTCGTAGACCGAAAGCGGAAGCATTTAGTAACGCGGTTGATGTAGTCGAACGTCTTCGCGATCCAACCGATCCAAGTACCGAACGTACGGCACCTCCGCGATCTGCACACGTTCAGCTCAGTGACGTCCCTCGTACTCTTGATCCAGCTGAGGCCGAGGGAGAGTTTCGTCAGCACGACGGCGTGGTGACGGTGATGATGAAGTGATTCCGGCAGGGCTTCGCCTAAGCTCTCCGAAAATATGACCGAGGTGGAAATCTGTGGAGGGGGGCACCACACACGGCTAAAACAATTAACTTCTGTGTCCTAGGGTGCCCCCCTCCCCACGTATATAAAGGAGGGAGGGGGAGACCGGCCGGCCCCTCATAGGCGCGCCAAGGGGGGAGGAATCCTCCTCCTAGTAGGAGTAGGACTCCCCCCTTTCCTAGTCCTACTAGGAGAAGAAGGAAGGAGGGGGAAAGAAAAGGAAGGAGGGGGCGCCGCCCCTCCCCCTAGTCCAATTTGGACTAGGCCCATGGGGGGGCACGCGGCCAGCCCTTGGCTACCCCTCTCTCTTTCCCCTAGGCCCAATAAGGCCCATTACTTCTCCGGTGGTTCCGATAACCCTTCCGGCACTCCGATAAATATTCGGAACCTTTCCGGAGGCCAAAAACTATCTTCCAATATATCAATCTTTACCTCTCGGACATTCCGAGACTCCTCGTCATGTCCGTGATCACATCCGGGACTCCGAACTACCTTCGGTACATCAAAACACATAAACTCATAATACCAATCGTCATCGAACGTTAAGCGTGCGGACCCTACGGGTTCGAGAACTATGTAGACATGACCGAGACTCATCTCCGGTCAATAACCAATAGCGGAACCTGGATGCTCATATTGGCTCCCACATATTCTACGAAGATCTTTATCGGTCAAACCGCATAACAACATACGTTGTTCCCTTTGTCATCGGTATGTTACTTGCCCGAGATTCGATCGTCGGTATCTCAATACCTAGTTCAATCTCGTTACCGGCAAGTCTCTTTACTCATTCCGTAATGTATCATCCCGTAACTAACTCATTAGTCACATTGCTTGCAAGGCTTCATATGATGTGCATTACCGAGAGGGCCCAGAGATACCTCTCCGACAATCGGAGTGACAAATCCTAATCTTGATCTATGTCAACTCAACAAACACTATCGGAGACACCTGTAGAGCATCTTTATAATCACCCAGTTACGTTGTGACGTTTGATAGCACACAAGGTGTTCCTTCGGTATTCGGGAGTTGCATAATCTCATAGTCAGAGGAACATGTATAAGTCATGAAGAAAGCAATAGCAACAAACTAAACGATCATCGTGCTAAGCTAACTGATGGGTCTTGTCAATCACATCATTCTTCTAATGATGTGATCCTGTTCATCAAATGACAACACATGTCTATGGTCAGGAAACTTAACCAACTTTGATTAACGAGCTAGTCTAGTAGAGGCATACTAGTGACACTTTGTTTGTCTATGTATTCAAACATGTATTAAGTTTCCGGTTAATACAATTCTAGCATGAATAATAAACATTTATCATGATATAAGGAAATATAAATAACAACATTATTATTGCCTCTAGGGCATATTTCCTTCAGTGAAGCACCAGCGTGGCTCGTGCCGGTACCACCTGGAGAAGGATTGTGTGATGCTTGTCTGTAGGTACGCTGCACCAAAGATCATTTGCAATGTCTAGTTAGCATGATGACACTCAAATGTTAAGACTAGTAACTAATGACCATTCAAATTAAACTCACCGTGGTCCCCGGAGCAATCTCTGGCATCGGCAGAGGGGTCTGACCGGCCTTCTGGCACATAGACTGCACATTTGGTTTTGACGGGCCAGTCATACTAGTTAGTAATGAAACGAACATTATGTGAATGATTTGGCTAATATGCAGAAGAAACTTACCACGAGGAGCTCGTACATGGGCCGGTTCTGCATGTCATTCCGTGCCCTCTCCTCCTCCAACATCCTTGCCGTCTTCTCCTCCAACTCCCGCTGCTTCTCCTCCGCCTGCCAGTCCCTCTCCGCCAGAAGCGCCTGGGTTTTATCTCTCTCACTCCTAAGAGTAGCCTGCAACACCATTCCTCGTTAGCATTGTAATCATCGATGGCCGCACACACAATGTAATGGAGGAAAGATAGCTGAGTCCGTATAACTAACAGCATGGCCACTCGGCCCCTCAGGCAGATCAGGCCAGGTACCCCATCCGAAAGTCTCCTGGGATGTACCCTGGTCTGGAGTCTCGTGGGCCGAAGGCCCGTCGACCCGAGGCTCATGGACCGGAGTCCGCGTAGCCTCCTCCTCAGATGTGTCCACCCTAGCAGTCATGTGCTCGAGTGAATCAGCTAGGGGTGGCGGCGAGTAGGAGCCTGCCTAACTCTCCCATGGCCACGTCCTTCCCGGCCTCCTCTCTTCTTCCCTCCTCGACCTCCTCCCCCGGTGAGCAACGACGCCGACGAAGAAGCGCCCACCAGTGTCTTCATACTGTCGACCAACGCTTTCCGGAGAATCTGGGGTGGAATGGAAGTACCCCTCCCACCACGCGCCGACGAAGAAGGAGCCTCGGAGTGCTCCTTACCCGCGCCCACCATCTTTCAACACCTGCCATGACATAGAGTAAACGAAATTAGTACAACATAAATAAAGTTAATACCGACATGAATAATAATATGCATATAACTTAAGTGTATCATCATCAAGTACAACATAAAAAAATTGAATACCTAACATGAACTCGACCCCTCGGCGATCCTCGACCCTCGACCCCTCGACAACCCTCGACCCCTCGGCAATCCTCGACCCTCGACCCTCGACCCCTCGGCGATGAGGATTAAAAGCCAAGTTTTGAAACTTCAAACAACCAAACTGACTCATGACAAAAAATCAGGGCGTAGAAAGAGAAACGAAAGATGAAATAGTACATAGTGAGAGGTTGTGCAACTAGGATGATTTTCTGTACCAGCTTTTTTAATGAATTGGAGAGGATGATGGCGGAGAACTCGAAAGCCATTGGTGTCTTGTGGTAATTTCCATACATTCTGCTACAGCGCAACAACCCTTCTTATGACCGCAAGACACCAATGGTGGTCAGAAGAAGGGTTGTTGTGCTGTAGCAGAATGTATGGAAACGACCGCAAGACACCAATGGCTTTCGAGTTCTTCACCATCATCCTCTCAGATTCGGTAAAAAAGCTGTTACAAAATATCATCCTAGTTGCACAACCTCTCACTACGTATTGTTTCGTCTTTGGTTTTTGTTTCTACGCTTTGATTTTTTGTCATGAGTCAGTTTGGGTGTTTCAAGTTTCAACACTTAGCTTTTAATCCTCGACGATCATCGACCCCTCGGCGACCCTCGACCCCTCGGCGACCATCGACCCCTAGATCCCTCGGCAATCCTCGACCCTCGACCCTCGACCCCTCGGTGGTCCTGTCGAACACCTTCACTGTGAGCATGGTGCGACTGTTGTCGTAGCTTAAGATGCGGACGTGCTCGAGCTGAAGGTCATGAGCGCGGGCGAACTGCTTCCATCCGTTCTTCGCGCACGGATGGAAGCAGTTCACCCGGGCTCATGACCTTCAGCTTGGGGACGTCCGCATCTTAAGCTACGACACCAGTCGTTCAGCACTCAGACCGGAAGATCCTCGACCATCGACCCCTCGACCCTCGACCCTCTTTTCCTTCTTTTCTTTCTTTTTCTACTTTTTCTACTTCTTCTTTTTCATCTTTCTTCTTCTAATTATCTAAACCTAAACCTAGCTAGCTCTAACCTAAACCAAACACTAATTAACCTAAACCTAAACAGTAAAAAACAGAAGAAAAAAAGAAAAAAAAACTCACCTTGAGGGCCGGTGGAGGAGGGCCGGCGCAGAGGGAGGAAGGCCGCAGGGAGGGGCGCGGCGCCGCGGCCTGCTCCGGCGGTGGGGGGCCGCGGGGAGGCGTCGCGGCTTCGAGGTCGTCGGGGGAGGGGAAGGCGCAGGGTCCGGGGAGCGGGGCGGCGGATGAGGTCGTCGGGAAGGGGCGGCGGGTGAGGTCGTCGGGAGAGGGGGGGCGGCTCCGCGGCCTGCTCCGGCAGTCCCACAAAACCACGGATGACCATTGCCAAATGACCACATATCAAAATTCATATGCACAGAAACCGAACCAAAAAATGCCCACAGAAGGCAAACAAGTTGATGCACAAAATAAAGACAGAACAAACAAGAGATTAGCAAAAGAAATTACCAAAAAGCACACATCTTAAGAGCCACAAAAAAGTTTCAGCGCTCAACACTGAACAAATAAGGAAAAACGCGAAAAAGAAGACTCGCGCAGCAAAGCGTGCGTAGTTAAATCTAAACTAAAATTAACCCGTGGTTATTTAACTGGTGGGGCCTTGATGTCAGCGGCTGTGGAGGTTAATTAAGTGGGCAATTAGCAGTTAATCTACTCCGCCACATCATCATCGCCGGAGATTAACCGGCGACGACCACAACCGACGACGGAGGATCATCGTGCTCTCGCTACAGGGCACCATCTTTTATTTAGCTGGTGGTTCCCGAGTTGCTGGGGTTTGCGTGCATCTGTTGGAGCAAGCGGCATCGCCAGAGATTGCCTAAAACTACGGCGGCGGCAAGTTGTGCGGTGGCCGGAGTTCGGACAAGCACGGACTAGACGCGAGGGTGAGTTTCCGGACGAGCTAGTGGGTGCGGTACGCTCCTGGGAGAACGCGGAGCGCAGTGGTGTGCTCTGTTGCGAGCTGCAGCGGCCGTAGCCACGGCGACGACTAGGCACGGCGGCGGCGAGCTTCGGAGCTCATGGGAACGATTGCTATAGGATGAAAATGAAATCGACGACGTGGTTAGGGGGAAAAGGATCGGTGCCTCACATTGCAATCGATGGCGAGGTCTTCGATCTCGGGGACGCGCTGGTGGCGGTAAATCAACGCCGGCGATCGGCGAACAGAGGCGACGGTGGCGAGCTTCATGGCGACGTTCTGCCGCTCCCAGACTTGCGTGCGTAGACGAGAAGAGGCATCGCGGGGTGGCGGATCTTGGGGGCACAGTGGCGTGGCAGGACGACGGCGGTGGCTACGTGGGCGAGCTGCGGTGGCCGGCGGGGCTCTCGGGTGCTCATGGCGAAGAGAGCGAAAAAGAGCCAAAGGAGGGGGAGAGCTCGAGGGAGAGAGAGGGGGATCCGGAAGGTTCCAGGGGTCGCGTGGCATCTCAAGGGAGGCCGGGGCAAGCAGGCAGAGAGGAGGTGGCCTCGCGCGTGCGTGCGCGCGGCGACCACGCGCCCTCACGTCCTTCTGTCAAGAGGAGAACGACGACTGGCAGCTGGGCCTTGTGGGCTGCACAGTAGCGGGCCGAAGGTAAGGCAGGTAAGTTGTTCTGTCTCTCCTTTCTATTTCTTTTTTTATTTCTGTTTGCGTTTTCTTTTATTTAATTGCCACTGATTTCAAATTCAAATGAACTCAAAACAATGCCAAACTTTCTGTAAATATTTATGTGGATTTGGTAGAGATTTACAAAAGCACATAAATATTCCAGAGACATTTGAAAATATACTCCATATAATATGAATATAAATTCAAATTCAAATACAGTATTGATTTAAATCCAAGCCCAAAATAATTGCTTAAAATTTTTCTTGAATTTTGGTTTGATATATGGTTCCTACCAAAATTATCAGAACTATTTTAAGGCATTTTGGATTCACTGAATGCATTTTCAGGGTTCTTTGCCCTTTATTAAAAAGTTTCCGAGGCTTTGAAATTCTTCAATTCAATTTCCTTTGAATTTAAAATGATGTATGATGCTCACTGATGCAACTAATTACAATCATCATTCTAGGGCTGTGACATCAGAGGAAGTGTAAATTGGTGTTGAAGAGGTATTAGTGAGTACCTGGTTCAAGCATCGGTAGCGGTATATGTAGGAGAGTTGAACATCGAGAATATGTGAAAGTGGTGGAAAGTCTGAAATTTTCAAAAGCTTGAGAGTACATGACCATACATTATGTGGTATTCAGTTCACATATCAAAGTATGTATGACAAATGCAAAAGGGGGCAAACTGCTATAGTTGTGGGGCTTGTAGAAAAACTGTCCAAAAAAGGGATGAGAAGACTGCAAATTTGACTTGAGATGACTTAAGGCAGCAACATAATTTTTTTCAAGTCCAGACATGCGGTCAACAATAGTAAAGACGGTGAGTTCGGAAAACTTTACGTGACGTCTAATATGTGAATTGTTCACTCTCAAGTACATCAGGGACGGACGAGTATTCCATAAAATTGGCAACACAAATTAAGAGTGGAGACGAACTTAATTTTCATGCGAGCATTGACTGCAATGGATAAAAGGATGGGGCTACTGTTGCAGGTGGAGCCATGTGAAAGTCAACGAATTAGCAGCAGAGCTCATGGTAACGGTTCAAGTTAAAGTGAGATGGAGGCTCATGCATGGGGCTTCAAGATGCTGAGAACATATTAGTCAAGGTGGAGTGTTAAAAAATATGTGTATGTGTAATGCTACAGTTGAACTTCTCATTAGTGCTGGGTTAGGTGTTTGAATTAAACATGGCCGGACCAATCAGGCCGCGGTGATCGAAAAACAATGTTTGATAATCTCAATAGGCCTTCCGTTGATTGTGCTATATTAATTTACCTAAATGATAACGCTCATACGTGTGGCACTTATCAACTTCGCTCAAACGCAGTCATCATCGTTCGTTTTAATTTACACGGATCTTGCAACAGTTGCCATCTAGATACGGAGCCACGTAAGCACCTAGCGTCATGTGGATGAATCGCTCCTCGCCCACACGGACAGCATCCAGTCCATTAGCGCACGACTGCTCGCGCTGCCGTATGGGTGAACCGCTCCTCGCCCACACGGACACCATCCAGTCCATTAGCGCACGGCTGATCGTGTCACCATGTGGGTGAATTGTTCTTCGCCCACATGACGCTCGCACGGTGATAAATGGCAACTACAGTTGTGTATATGTGACAACTAGTTAATCAAACATAGCAACTATGGTTGACCATACATGACAACTATGGTTTGACCACACGTGGCAACTAGTTAATCACACATGGCAACTATGGTTGACCATACATTTAGATACATTATAACTGAGCACTTTTCCTGCCCTCTGAGGCCATAAGCGCTCCCGACCATCCGATCGTCAATTTGAACCATTTTCGGCCGTTAGATGAGCTGTGAATCACGGCTAATCTTGTGTCGTTCGCTAATTCAGATCGCTCAACATCATGGGCCGCTGCTCCGGTAGCTTTTGTGGAGTTCTGGATTAAATTGGGCCCAATGGGCCGTTCCATCGAGGAGTGTCTGTTGTGCACCATAAAAAACGAAGGACTCCGCCCTGCGTTCCCATCGAGCGGATCGGTCAGCACTCGAGCCACCCGTCGATTTGGATGCGAGGCTGCGAGCGTGGCGATGTTGCGGGCGAGGCGACGTGGGCACGTGGCATTTCTGGCCGTGGGACGAGACCATACGCCGAGCTGGTTCGAGCCTCCCGGACCGGACGCCGATGCAGGATAGGCGAAGCGATGTCATCTGTTTGGTGAGAGCAACTCTAGCAAACCCAGCAAAATCCTGACCCGTAAAACACGTTTGCAGTTTGACGAAGATCTCGTTTGCGGGTCGAGAACGAGCGCGGCCGATCAGAAACCGTAGATGAAACTGCATAATTTGAAAAAATAGTTTCACGGGAGAAATTGCACCATAGTAGTTCATCACATACTACATATATTACATGATCAAACACTACAAACACGATTTTTTGTCGAAAGAGACCACCTGCGCGAACGAATTGTCAAAAAGGACCACCTGCAGATGAATTTGACAAAAAGGACCCCCTCGGCCATGGCGGCAGGCGCGGCAGGCGACACGTGGCACCTGCCGCCACGGCTGGAGGCGGCGGGCCCTGCCGCCACGCCTGCAGGCGGCGACCTGGGCAGGACGTGTTTTCTACAGTGCCGCGTGCCGAGACGGAACGGGGCGGGCCAGGTGGGCCCTGCCGCCACCGTGCGAGGCGGCCAGCTCTGCGGCTGCCGCTCCCAGGCCGACAGGCCGTGCTGGTCGCGGGCCCAGCCGGTGGGCCATGCCGCCACCGCAGCAGGCGGCATCCCTGCTGCACGCGCGACAGCCAGGCTGACGGCGCTGATTCCCACGCGCGACAGCGACAGCGACGCTGACGGCGCTGATTCCCACGCGCGGGAATATGGACGCTGATGCCCGGGAATCACTCCTGCTTTTGCCTCAGCGGATGCGACGGCACTGCGAAAATCACTCTGGCTATTGCTTCAGCGGATGCGACGGCACTGCGGGAATCACTCACTCGCTGCGGGAACCTGTTGTGCCGACACTACAGGGATCCTAAAATTTCCCGCCTAAAATTTGGTCTGTTCGCGCTTATTTTCTCGCCATCATTTATCGTCTGAGCCTATAAAAGGATACACCGAGGCTCTCGTCATCCTCGTCCAGCCATCCTCGAAATCGCCACTGCGCAAAGTGTGTAACACATTTTTTCAGTCGGTATGAGTTTGCCTTACTCGGATCAAAGCATTAGGCCGAGGAAAATGAAGAATGCAAGTTTGCCTCCGGGGGTGGCAGTCCTGCGGTGTTGGTGTGGCGATCTTTGCAAGATGAAGGAGGTGACGGATTTTTCAGATTGGTTGGGCATGAAGTTTTTCATGTGCGCCAATTATGAGGAAGATCCACCCGTAGCTATTTTAGAGTACGAAATCACCCTCCACTAATTATCGAACATCGTGCAACAACTACAATATGAAATTAAGATAGAACATAATGCCCTACAATAAGACAGTACAAACTAATAATGCAAGTACATATGAATTAAACGGTAGAACTGGACTTGCTTAAAAACTACATGAAGGCATCATCGTCATCCTCCGTCGATGCAGAACTCTTGCCCTTCGAGGATCCAGAACTCTTACCCTTGGACGATGCAGAACTCTTGCCCTTCGAGAATGCAGAACTCTTGCCCTTGGACGATGCGGTAGTTGTGGCCTTGGTGCTGGGCATGAAGATATCATCTTCATCCTTGCTGTCGTCAGTCCATAAAAAAATATGTTTTGCTGCAAACACACTCTTATGCTCTATCTTCTTCCATCTTCCATGCAACCTGAGAAGTTCTTTTCGTATCTCCTCAAAGGTCCTGGAAGGCCACCCACACCTAGATAATGCGTGACTCAGCTCATGCATGAGAGTGTCACTACTGATGAGTTCATCCCATGGAACTATTGTATTGTCTATCTTGAAATTGGCGGCTAAACGCAGAAGAAATTGGGACATACTAGGGTGAAAACTACGATCAAAAGGATAACCGGACATCTTGAGGAGATTAGAACACTACACTGAAGTGTGTATCCACCTTAGTGTGGAGGGGGGTTTTATAGGTTCAGAAGAGAAGAATAGGCGGGAACTCAGAAGCGGGAAAGTATGGCGGGAGATATAGGCGGGAAACGGCGGTGCGAGGTATACGCGGGAACACGGAAGCGGGAAAGTATGGCGGGAGATATAGGCGGGAAAGGGCGGTGCAAGGTGTACGCGGGAACTCAGAAGCGGGAAAGTATGGCGGGAGATATTTCTTACATAAATCGGAAAGTCTGATACTGACATATGTAGATACAATGGGTCGCACACGTAGATAGATGAATCACCCTAGTCGACGACGGCCACCTGGCCTTTCCTTAGGACCGGAAAGCGACAAGCGATTAGGTGGTCGAGTTACACGAAGACCGCGGCCGTACTCCACTCCGGCTTCCTGTGTCTGCGACTCCTGCGTACGTGGTGGAGTCTGGAATCCTTGTTGCGAACCTGATGCGGCGTATGGTTGTGACTCCTCGGGGATAAAAGATGGGCCAATAACGTCCTCTCCGAAGAATTCTGTAACTACTGCTGTAAACGTGTCGCCATGATCATGTGAGGCTCCCCGGATGCGTGTGTTGAGGCCACGTTGGGTGTCCTCATCGTCCCATGTACGATCAAGTATGCCCTGCACATAGAAACATTGTAAACAAACTGTTAGAAGATAATATGTGATATCATTGTAAATGCATTAAAATGTAAACATGACTACCTGATCAGATCCCTCTCTTGTACTGTCTGGCCATTGTACGTGGTACTGGTTTAAATCTGGCACACGAGTCTCCTCGGGCATGGAGATCCCTTGCGTGGAGAGATACGGCTGAGATCCCTCACCTTGGGTGTATGCACCATATCCTGTGTACGCATATGGGTTTGGGGAAAGAGTCTGCTCGGGCATCGAATCCAAGCCCGTACCATGGTCCTGAGATGTCTGCCCCTGATGAAGCTGCACCGAAGAAGAGCGATGCAGTGGCAGAGATGAGTCATGTCGTGGCAATGTCGTTGTAGTACTCGGACCCTGCCCCCACCGCCCATGGCTTGTACGCGCCTCGCTCGGTCTGGACGACGGCGCCGCACTCGGTCTGGCTGACCTCGCTACCGGCATGTTGTACGCTCCAGTGACAACGTCATCGTCTCTACCACATCTGAACTTTGTTGCCACGTAGTCTTGAAGACGTTTCTGGAATGACTTGCGAGCTGGGCCTCGGGCCGGCATGCTTTCCGTCGCCATCTGCCCTACTTCGTTGCAAGTTTCAAGCTGAAAAATATTTGGTTGTTATTTGGTTGAAATGATTATGAAATGATGGACCTGAAAAAATTACTAGTGATTACCAGCTGGTCACGATAGTAAGCTGCATGCAGCTCAACATGTCTCTGCATCTGCTACTCCTGCGTGAGATTTGTTGGTATCGTAGCTGGTTGACTGGCCAGGCTAGTACGCGTGCTGATGCAGTACCACTGCTTGTACGTTTGAGCTGTACTTCCATCATACGGTCTGCAAAATTAAATAATTACATCAACCGTTGTGATGAAAGCAAAGCATCTTCACGCATCGTATGGTCATCGTAATAAAATAATGTAAATAAAATGTACCTAAGTTGATGCACTGTATCTGCTAGCGCTTTATTTTCCCACTTGTGTACCCATTGAATGTTGCGTTCCCTCCAATTGTAAGAACTCCAACCGTGGCCCATATTGGTTAGCCTGCAAATTATGTAACAAAGTGTGAGTTTAGTAAATTAAAAAAGACACTAACTATTTAGGAAGGTCACATCTTACTTACGGGTTTTCTCGTCGGTACATCTTGGAAAAGGTGGTGGAATCTCCTGATAGAGACCGAACTGTCTCATGACACGCTCTGGGTTGTATGGCTCAACACACCACAGGAACAATAAGTAGCAGCGAGTCAGCCAGAATGCACTATCGCTCAAAATGCCTGTTGTGATGGGTCGTATATCAAAGACCATCTGTAACTGCTCCTGAGTCCATGGGTTCCATGTGACTACTGACTCATCAAGTATCTCAAACTGCTGGTGGTATATAGGGTAACAATTTTTCGCAATACTTGGAGACCAATGTTTCCGTGCCTTTGTCCACCTAGTGGCCATAGTTGCAATGTTGCCCTCGCTACAGTCGTATGGGTGTATGGGATTTAGTATACGAGGTCGTCCTACAGGGAGGTATTCCCAGGACCACAACTGTAGAAACTCGTAGGCGACACAAAGTAACGGAGCTTTTTGTGCGAAGGAAGTTTTTTGTGTGGCAGCACATAAGCCTCTATATGTATGAGATAGCATGGCAGAACCGAAGCTGTATTTTGGCTGCTCGGGTAAAGATCCATCTACCATATTCTCTACAATGTAGATGAGACCAGGGAGAGCTACGTCCCCGTGTGAATTTGGAAACATAATCCCGAGGAGCCACAACAAATACGCAAACAGATGTCTTTTCCTTGTCTCAAAATCAGCGTAGCTAGATAAAATATGAAAGTTATCATGAAGCCAGGCGAGTGGGATGCCACGAGGGCCACCAGAACGTTGTGATTCTGGCATTGTCATCCCAAGACGGGCTGATATATCTAATGCCCAAGATGGAGACACTCGTTGAGAGACTAACGGCTCACCTCTAATTGGTAGAGCAGTGATCATAGAAACATCTTTCAGTGTAGGTGCAAGCTCCCCAAAACGAAAGTGAAAGGTGTGGGTTTCAGGTCTCCACCGGTCAACGAGGGATGTCAAAAGGGATGGGTCCGAACGTAACTGGTCTTCGCATGATGTGAGCCTAGCAAAACCATGTAGTCCATAAGCGTCAAGGTGAGCAAGGAAAGAATTTTGTATTGGCCATGTTTTCTTTACGGTTCGAAGTCTGAAAGTCCGATAATCATGATTATTATTTGGGTTCAAAAATAGGTGGCAACGGTGGCCGGCGTCATGGGGCCCCTGCAAAAGCACTGGCACTTCAGCCATAACCTGCACACAAACATACAAATAAAAATTATGAGGAAGACACAAATACAAATGCAAATAAAAATTAACTTAAAAAATACAAAGAGATACAATTTACATTAATTATCTGAAGTTAACATCACGAGTACAATAATACAAAGAGATTCAATTTAAATTAAATATAAGTACAATAACACAAAGAGATTCAATAATACAAAGAGATTCAATTAAAATTAAATATAATACAAATAAAAATTATGATGAAGACACAAATATAAGTAGACATAGCGAGTACAGATATATCAACATCATGCGGTGTTGTTGGCTCGATACGGGCATTCCCTACGTGAATGTCCAGGACACCTGCAAACGCGGCATCGCCTTGGTTCTCCCATCTGGCTATGGTCCATGTCATTGCGATGACGCTTAGACTGACGTCGTCCCTTGGCGGTTCTCATCAAGTCGGCGTTCGGAACCCATTTCGGCCCATCTGGCCACAGCATTTTGTAGTTCATATCAATGCCCCAGGCCCAGAACTCACCGTTCCAAGTGTTGTACAAATTGTACATGTTAAAGTACGGTGATATGTATGGCTCGACACTGATTTTTTGATCTGCAGCCGCCCGGAGCACATGACTGCAAGGGTAGCCCTCAAGTTTGGGCTTGTTACAAGTGCACTCACAGGACGTGGTGACCCTTAACGTACTTGGCTCGCACATTGACCTCCCACTTATTCCTAAGTGCGTCCACTCTCCTGCAGCCATGGCTTTGGGACTTCTTTGCTTTTTCATCCAGGTGTCTTTGCATCTTCTTGGACCATGGCTTGTTCAATTCAACTTGTGCATTGGCCACGGTAACCCTGTCTGCAAAGTATGACAGGGTCCGGTTCCAAGTTTCTTCAATTAGGGTTGTGATAGGCAGGGCTCTCACCCCTTTAAGAACACCATTGTACACCTCTGACATGTTGCTGGTCATTATTCCATACCGAGCCCCGGTGTCGTGAGCCTGCGCCCACTTGTACAAATCAGGGCAATTCTAGCTGATCCACTGGCTCAAATTTATGGGCGTCCTACGACCCCTCCGGTCTTCTCTCTGCGGCAAGGCCGCGCGCTCGATCTCACCATTGATACCTGCCCAGATGGCATTCATTTTGGCTTCAGTTTTCTGCATGCACATCCTCTTGAATAACTTGAACCAATCATTGTTTTTGAATTTGGAGTAAAAGTTTGCTGCCAAATGCCTCATGCACTACCTTCCCTCTAGATCCGGCCACCCCCACTCTTCTGACGATGCCTTAATTATGTCGAGAGCACTTAATAATCCAGTGTTGCGATCAGAGATGATGCAAACACCTTTACGCTCTTTCACGACACCCATCTTCACGCAGCTCAGGAACCACAACCAGTTATCTTTGTTCTCGCTCTCGACCAGTGCGTATGCAATAGGAAGAAGCTGATTATTTGCATCTGCTGCAATCGCCACCAATAGTGTGCCCTTGTACTTTCCAGTGAGAAAGGTACCATCAACTGATAATACTGGGCGACAGTGCTTGAAGGCTTGTATAGTCTGGGCGAATGCCCAGAATAAGCGGTCCAGGATTAGCTCACCCGGGTTCATTGGGTTTGGACGTTCTCTCCGCCAAACTTGAGTCCCCCTATTAGCACTTGCTATCTGATGAAGCATTCTGGGGGCATAAGAATAGGCCTCCTCATAGGTTCCATACAAGTTCTAGAATATCTTTTCATTCGCACGCCTAGCCTTGCTGTAGCTGACAGGGAAGCCAATTTGATCTTCTGCATCTTTTTGCAAAGCCCTAACACTAATGTTGAGACTTGCCTGCACAATCGTTTCCATCGCCTGTGCCACATATCTTGCTGTCACATTGCGGTGATTTGAAAGAGTCCCAGTTTGCTCACAGCTATGCTCCACTATTTTTGTGATATGCCATGACTGACATACCCCAGGCTTCAGTCTAGCGAGAACTCTTCCGCAGCAACCTTTCGCGGTGTGGATGCATATGACCTTCAACTCTTTTTTATCAGACTGCTTCACTCTATGCTGGCGGTGGAGGGCGATTGCATAGCTATCCATTGCTTGGTAAGCAGACTTCTTGTCTGGGAAAACCTGCCCAACCTCCAGGCTCCCCGCTTCTAGGCCAGAAACAGAGTGAAATTCATTGGTGATGCTCATATCCTGTAAAAACCCAGGTTGCAGTGACGCCGCGACCGCCCTCTGAGGAGGAACATCTTCTTCTTCGCTTGACTCCGAAGACGCGGAAGAGTGATCGTCATCATCTAGCGCCTCCGGCAATCCCTCCACGTGTCCGCTCATGTCAACGGCCGCAGACCAATATCCTGTGTCATACACAGGCTGGCCGCCCGTCGGTTCCGATGGGCCGACGCTAGGGGCTAATGTGATGGCCAACTCGACCTCACCACCCCTACTACTGCATCCGGCAACATCAGTGACTGAAATGAACTCCACATACACCATCGGCTGACCAAACATTGAGTTATTGGGATTGCTTGCAAACCTCATGTACGACCCCCACGACTGATCACCTGTGACAGGCCGCAAACCCCAACGGGCAACTGTCCCATCATTTCCTCCGTCAATGACGAAGGCCTCCATTGTCATTTTTTTCCCTGCATCCCTGGGCCAAACACCGCTCGGATGCACCTTCTGACTGCTGCGTAACCCACGTTCACCATGTCTCTCACTACAACTGTAGTCGACCCGCACAAGGACACATCCACCCCGAAAGGACCGTCGCGTAAGACGTCCCCATAGTACACTAACAAATTTTCCATAGTACCTAACCAACATCCATATTTACATTTCAAATAATTAGTAACTGAACATTTACTAGTAGTACGATAACAACATTTAGTAGTAGTACGACTAAAATAATAACCGTATTTTCATTACAAATATTCGGTTTGTTTTTATAATCATTTGCTTAGACTTTAAGGGATTGTTTCGTTAACGAGTATTTAGAGATCTATTTTTTCTCAAACTCGTCTACGAGCTATAACAAACGAAAACACTGTTTAATTTTCTCTAACTACCCCAAAAATATCCTTAACTTGTTCTCGTAACATGCAAAAACTGAGCTTTTGAAAAAACGACTATTAGTAAAAACCGAGTGTAATTACTCGCTATCCAAACAACCACTAAACATAATAGTACAATAATAACATTTTAATATCATATGAGTAAAACATTTAATATCTTCCGGTTTTACATAATTTTTTCATATCATACAATATTTATCATTTATTTACAAATAATAATATTCGCAGCGGCATGCACATTATTCACAACAGTACATCAATATAAAAAATATTAACATAATTACGGCGTCATTTATACCTCAGCTCCAATATGGATGTGCTTGCGAATGCAATTAAGCGTCAAAATAGTTCGAATAAATATCCGTCACCAGTACTATATGAACGGAGTCAACCTATTATCACATGAACATCAATATTACACACGGATTTTTCTGTCTGCTATCAAAAGTATGAAAATAGCACTTGCATGTATGTGGTCATCACCTCAAAAGGGACAGCGAAGATGGAAACACAATTTCTTCAATCACGTCATCTCCTCCTTGTTTGCTACTAAGATGAATTATTTTACCTAATTACATACATCATTAAGTACATTAGCATGTAATCTTAACATATAAAATTTAGATTATTGCGACATAACAAAGTAGACCTACGGTTTCCTAACTATAGACTTATTAATAAACATACCACATGCAATGAACAATTACAGTGCAATTTTTTTCTTAATTACCGTATTAAGATCTTCTTGCATGTCAATACTAATGGACGTAGCTAACACTGATACAACATCTTCAACCTACTCTTCTCAAATAAATAGTATAAATGTTGTATCTGTCGTCTGAATTTTTTTCTAACTATAAGCACTAACATCACATAGCTAATGACGACCTAAAAGACTAACTAATTACCACCGTGCTTGCACAAAATAATCAATGTATTGCAAAGCTCATAACTTGATCGTCAACTTCGTAGTTCACTTCGCTAGGCAAATCCTAGTCCTGATGCTCTAAATGACTCCAAAAAGTTATGAAATAATGCCTAACAAAACAGAGAATACATAGTTATGAACTAATCAAAAAGAGTAAAAACATCATGCATGCGAATGAAACAAACAAAAATGGATAGATCTTACCTTCATCTATCTTTTCTTCAACTTGAGCATCTTCAAAATCCAAACTCTAAATCGCCATAAATCAAGAGTGAAAGTGCCTACTGAGTTTTCCTTTCTCTGTGTTCTTAGAAACTTAGAGAGCAGAGGAGACGAACAAGGCCACAGAGAGTGTTCTTGCGCATGGAGCAGAAGCATAGCATATAAAAGGAGAGGATCCCTGTAGTGTCGGCACAACAGGTTCCCACAGTCTCGGATTCCCGCAGCGAGTGAGTGATTCCCGCAGTCCCGTCGCATCCGCTGAGGCAAAATAAGCAAAAGACAGAGTGATTCCCGGGCAGCAGCATATGAATCAGGGCGCGTGAATAAAGGAAATGGCGCGGAATCAGCGCCGTTTGCAACAGCGGATGCTGACGGGCATGGAATCAGGAATCAGCGCCGTCTGCGTGAAAAGCAGGAGTGATTCCCGGGCATCAGCGTCCATATTCCCGCGCGTGGAAATCAGCGCCGTCAGCGTCGCTGTCCCTGTCGCTGTCACGTGTGGGAATCAGCGCCGTCAGCCTGGCTGTCGCACGTGCAGCAGGAATGCCGCCTGCTGCGGTGGCGGCATGGCCCACCGGCTGGGCCCGCGACCAGCACGGCCTGTCGGCCTGGGAGCGGCAGCCGCAGAGCTGGCCGCCTTGCACAGTGGCGGCAGGGCCCACCTGGCCCGCCCCGTTCCGTCCCGGCACGCGGCACTGTAGAAAACACGTCTTGCCCAAGTCGCCGCCTGCAGGCGTGGCGGCAGGGCCCGCCACCTCCAGCCGTGGCGGCAGGTGCCACGTGTTGCCTGCCGCCACGGCCGAGGGGGTCCTTTTTGTCAAATTCATTTGCAGGTGGTCCTTTTTGGCAATTCGTTCGCGCAGGTGGTCTCTTTCGACAAAAAATCCTACAAACACTAGTTCATACTACATACTACATCAGTACTAGTACTAGAGGGGGTGGGGATCTCATGGCGGCGAGCTCGCGGCCATGGACGACGCAGTGGAGGAGCTCACTCCTCCTTGTCGGAGCTGCCGAGGTCGATGTACTTCTCCCTCTGCTCCTCGCGGATGTGCCGCCACTCGCCGTCCTTCTCCTTGGCGGCGAGGTTGGCCGCGACCGCCTGCTGGAAGACGAGGTCTTCGAGCGCCTCGTGGTGGCGCCGGCGCTCCGCCTCCTCGCGCAAGCTCCGCTCGGTAATGGCGGCCGCGACCGCGTCGACATCGGCGACGAAGTCCTCTGGCCCGACGACTCCGCGGCTCCCGAGCTCCTCGGGCTCCTGCTTGACGGGGACGAACTCGATCTCCTCCGGCTCCTCCGACCACTCCCTCTTCACGGGGAGAAGGCCCGCGCCGAAAGAGGAGGAGCTCCCGGCGTACGAAGATCTCGCCGCGGAGGACGAGCCCGCGGCCGAGGACGGCGTACGGCCGTGCCGACGGTCGTATTCGTCCGTCTCGCGGACGCGGAAGCTCGGCGGCGGCGAGAGGCCGCGGTTGGTCCACTTCCTCGCCCCGCGCTTCCTCGCGCCGTCCGACCGGACGCGCCGCTCGCACTCGGGGTCGCTGCCGCCGCCGGATCTGCTCCCGGAGCCGCGTCCGGAGCTCCACATGCAGCTCCACATGCAGCCCCACATGGCGGCTGGAGGCGGAAGGGGCTCGCCGGCGGCGAGAAATGTGCGGAGGGGAGTGGGGAATTGCGGAGCTCGGCGGCGGCGGGGGGATAGGGTTTCGACCCGCAAACGCGCCGCGAACCCGTAGATATAGTGGTCGGGGCGGGCGGTTTGCGGGCCGCGGTAAATATTTTTACGGGTCGGGCGAGTATGCGGGCTCTGTTCTGGCCAGAAAATTGGGCCGAGCCCGTATACTCGTCGGAATTTTGCGGGTTTGCTGCTTTTGCAGGGTCTACTAGAGTTGCTCTGAGGCGGGCGAGTGGAAGAACTGGTCCGCCGGAATTGGGGACAATCAATCATCCGTTTCAGCATGGCATTTATCGTAGATGATTAAATGGAGGTATGCGTTCCGTCTCCTCGATCCCATACTCGGCAACCCTTCCCTAAGTCTGCATCGAGCTACATCGTCCACGTCTCGCCTAACATATATAACCATGTATAGGATAACCTTTCCCCAAAAAATATATGATAAGCTTCTTGAAAATTTGAAATTTCACGCGAAGTGCATAGTACTAATTCTTTTCTTATACATTTTTTTAACAGCAACCTCTCATTTATTTAATCAAAGTATGCAGGATTCTCTGCCGAGATAAAGTGTCTCATACATAATTTGTAACATCATTCTTCATGAATCAATATTCCTCTTGAATCAAATATCACACGTATTTTATGTACAGATCAAGAAACCAAGCTCTTCCATATATAATAAGCTCTATATATAAAGCGGGGCGAAAGCCTTTTCCGGTATAATAAGCTCTCTCATCTCAGTAACTAATCATACAAAAACATCTGAAGCTTTACTCCACTACTCTAACTTTATGTACCTGCACAGTTCAAATGGAAATCAACCATTGTGCAAATACAAAAGGTAAGAGCCTAGACATTACCGTGTTTCAAGTTGTGCCTTGAATTACTTAGTCCACCTTTCATAAACAAAGATGTTCTGGACATGCATCGTCTCCGACATATAATATATAATTTGTCCGTCATTTTTTGTATGTACATTAATACAATAATTATAAAATTACGCTTTCATGAAAATTTGCTGATACATTTTCACCTAAACAATTTGAATACCTTCTCTTCTCAAGAAAACAATCTGAATACACTTTTTATGGCATGAGCAAAATTTAGACGGCATGCTTTCTAGTATGCTATCTATTTAGGAACAGACATAGTAGTCCATAACCAGGTTGATAGCACATACATCACCCAATTCTCTTCTGTTGAAGCAAGGTTACTTGGAAATTGCAATGCAACACGCAGTTGGGCGTGAACAGTTGGATGCACTGCCATGACCTGACTCAAAGCAGAAAGCGGAAAGAAAAAATCAGAGGTTCGTATGGAAGTCCTAAGACAACAATAGCACCCCAAAGATGGAAAAGCAATCATCATGTTGTAGATATGAATATTTGATGCATAATCATATATACATGATGTTGTCTCGTCTTCTTGCGCAATGCATGTCTCGAACTCTTGACTAATACAAAAAATCAATAAAAATGATTTACAAGCTTATTAACAGTACATTGGTTATGATCATGCCCTTGAATGGTAGACTAACAGCAGCACTGCACTCAATTTTTATTATATTCCGTGGGACCAACAACTATTTTGCTGCCTCCTGCCTACAGTTTGAAGTTTCACAAGTTGCCAATGCAAGTCTGTCATGGATAAGCCTAAATGTGAGCAACACTAAATTAAAAGATGGGCAATAGATACCAATGCAAGTCTGTCATGGATAGGCCTAAATGTGAGCAACACTAAATTAAAAGATGGGCAATTTGAAGCTCCTACTATTTTTACTTCAGATGTCTTCTGATAAAATTCCAAAGCATATACAGTTTTTGTTCAAGAGGCATGACCATGGCATGCTGCTTCAAGGTTATCTGGGGTGGCCATGGTAGCCTGCTCATGCACACTTAAATGATCAGGAATCTTCAGGCTAACGCTTGCTAGTTTTTTAATTGACTTTGTCTATGTAGCAAAAAATTGTAAAGCTTGTCAAACTTTGGGAAAGTGTCAACATGGGATTGCAAATCACGATGACAAATTTGATCTGCCTCATCAAACACCAATATATGTTCCCTACGAAAGAAGTAATGATTTTAGATTGTCAACATCTCATAATTTGGAATTTAAGATAACTTATAAATCAGGTTGCGTCCAATAATTTAGACCTGTGAGCATTTGAAGTTTGGAGTCTCGTCCAAGTGCTGGACTCACTGCCCAGAAGTGCGAACTAAGATATTCAAACTGTTTATGCATTATTTTTGTTGCTAAATTCCGGTGCACTTAACAATAGCACCGCCACTAAAACTATGGTGCTTCCCCACCTTCTTGATCACATCCCAAGTTTGGCCAGCAAAATCATTAGTGGGAGAGGGAATAATGCACAACCCACACCATCCTCAGACTCCATTTCTCCCAATACAGCTACCAAAACTGATTGTGGTAAGATACGCTATCTACGGAACTTTAATCATTGTTACTGGCGACATTTCTTTGCAGCGGCAATTGACATGACCATATGATGTGCTAGACAGTCAAGATGTAACGAATACCAATTCTCAGAGCACAATTTGTAGAGCTAAAAATCAAAACGAATGGAATCTGGCTTAACAGAGTTTGATGGTTTTTTTCAATAGAAACGACTGATCCATGAATGTTAGTGTTAAACACACCATTACTTCATTTATTTTAGGAATACTGAGAACACATCACCGTACTGATTCCTTTGGAGTTGTTGCCTCTGCAGCTTTGCATGCTCGCTATCAATGGTTCAACCTGGATAGGATTTGAACAAAGGCCAGTGTTAAATCTAGCAAAAAACTGAAACAAAATAAGATCATATACGGATGAACCGATGCATGGAGTATAGGAGCAGGGAGAGACTAATAGAGTGGGCTCTCGTCAATACGTTTTCTTTAAGAATGACACTGCATCTCGCTAGTGAATGAGGAGAAATTCAGAGGAAGAGGCAAACTCGGCTAGCTAGTGATCTGTACCACCCACCGTCTGCATTGGCTACAGCTAAATCAATGTGTTGCTGCTAGTGAATGGGGAGATGCAGAATTGCTAGCTAGGGATCCAAAGGAAGAAGAAGCAAAAGACGCCTGAAAATTGCGGCCACGGAGCAGGCGATTCGAGCTCTTGTGGGAGGATGGGACTCTTGGAAGCAAAAGCAGCGGGGGTTATCGGACGGCCGCGGCGGCGGCGAGGTGCATCGCACCGGAGGGGTGGGGGGCGCTGGAGTTGAGTCTGTGCTCTGGTCGTGCTCCCTTGGATTCGCCCATGGTTGTGCTCCCTAAGATTCGACCATGGTCGTGCTCCCTAGCAAGCGTGCCACCACCTTGAGAACCTCCGGCATGGCTCGATGGCGCGGATCTGGACGCCGGTCGTGAAGTGCATCTCCCCCTGCGCGCTGACAGTGGGCTGCCGGCACCCGTCGCTCCGCTACGCCGTGGTCGCCACCACCGCCATGAGGATCGTCCGAGAAGCTCGGGCATGGCTCGATGGCGCGGATCCAGACGCCAGCCGTGGGGAGCATCTCCGCCCGCCGCCCGCCGCTCCGCGACACAGTGGTAGCCGCCACCTCGCCCGGGTGTGGGAGGAACCGCACGCAGGGGCCTGGATCTGAGCGAGGATTACGCACTTCGCCTCTATTTTTTATCTGGTTGCGGGGAGACGTCTAAGCGGTATGTTTTGCGGGCGAGGATTGGCAGACTACGGCGTCTGCTCGGCAGAACATCTCATCTGAGTCGTTTATCTGGATAACAAATCGTTGATGTAATCTGAGCAATCGAATGTGTTTAGGTTAATTTGATCGGAGGGTGCTGATTATCTCGTGTATAGTTTGCTGTGTGGTTTTAGAAGAGTTTATGTTTATTTTTTAATAATAGTATAGATTAGCGGTGCCGAAAGAGAGGAACAAGACTTACAATCAGAGATGGAAGCCGCCACTGTATCTTTTTTTTCTTCTGATTCTCAAAAAAAGACACAGTGAACGATGGGGCTTGAGCCTGTGCGCAGGACGACCCTGACTGCGATCGGTAAGGGGGAACGGACTGGAGGACGATGAACAAAGCATCATGGGAGCTCGAACGGGCACAAGGTCAATGGCATGGCAGCCCTGTTGCTCGTGCCTCCCCACCCGCTGATACATCATCACTGCCCTTGATGTCTCTCCATCTCCACCTTTCACCTTGGCACCAACGCCCAACATCACCGACGCAGTAGTCCATCTACAGTCTGCACGGGTAGGCAGACACAACAGCTACGAGCTCATGTACGGGTATTACGTATGTTGTTTTCCTTATCCTTCGCTACCACTAGCACACAATTCTCTTACTTATAATCTTTTCTTTTTTCCTTTCCTGCAGGATCATAGTCTGGAATGGATTTCACCTGATTTTGTTCACCTGACTGAGTACTTGTTGGATCGTGCTGAACAGTATATTTAATTTTCTCTTCATGGCTTCTGTTTTCTAACTTATTTTTAGGAAATTATTGGCGCGTGTGACCACTGGATCCCATTTTTTCTGATGCACAAGTGGTAAGTTCGCTGCTATCTCCCATCCTATGTGTATTTGGCTTGGTGAATTTACGGATTTGCTTAATTGCTAAAATTAGATAGCTTTCTTATTTATGGTGCTCAATCTACTTGATCGAAGACAAGGGCTGCTCGGTATGGAAAATGATTAAATATTTGTACTCCAGTAGTACTAATGTGTGGGCTTTCTCCATTCTTCCAGTAACTTTGTACTTTGGCTATGTGAGCAATTGGACACTCTCGTTCTGTTTTGAAAAAACAAAATTGTACTAGCATGTCTTATTTAAACATTAGGGTCTGCAGAGCTATCTACGTGTTGTCAAGCTTTTCTGTAACTTGACAATTCAATGTTGATATGGTGAATTATATATCTTATTCTCTATAGGCGTAGTATTCTTGCAAAATATCTAAACTTCTCTTGTGCAAAGGAATTAACACAAAAATTCTAAGTTTGCCTAAAATGGTACATTGTTAATATAACTCTTGGACAAATGTTTCATGATAAGCAACTATGAAAACAATTGTTATATGATTTGATTATTATCTATTCAATGTACTTCTATTTCATAAACCTTTATGGGGTGAATGTAGATGGAAGCATATTGCTTAAATTGCAAAATTGTGCGAGAAAATGCAGTATACTCCATCCGTACCAAAATAAATGTTGTAGTTTTAGTTCAAATTTTAACTAAAACCATGACACTTATTTTTGGACAGCGGGAGTACTAAACAAATGTATACAACTTGCTTTATATTCCTAACAACTAAAAGCCAAAATAGACGGGCGCAGCAACGCGCGCCATCAGTGATCTAGTGGCAATTATGATTTGACCACACGTGGCAGCTAGTTAATCACACATGGCAACTACCGTTAATTAGACATGGCAACTATAGTTAACCCGAATGATAAGTACCACACGTGTGGCACGAAGTAACATTGTCCTGACGTTTTTACAACTAAAATTACCATCCAAGAAAAAAATGAAACTTGTCATACAAAATAGAGAAGTGTCATACTTTACAACTAAAGTTGCCATCCTCAGGTAACTAAAAAGTTGCCATAAAAAAAGTCAGGGCGGAATTGCTTCGTGCCACACGTGCGGGGTGGGGGTGAGTAGTTGTTGTTGGTTCAGCGTGTGGCACGAAGTAGCTGCGCTCGGACGTTTGGGCAGTTCTAATATTCACCCACACAGGGTCATGTGAGCTGCCTGCTGGATATGACACACAGGGTCGTGTGGTCGGGTGTCAATTATGTCATACGTGTGACAGTTATCGCTTCCTTAATTTAAGGGGGAGCGTCCATAATCATACCAATCTCAACGCGCCTCGAGTGTCCATTATGTCATATTATGATTGTTGTCCTGAATATGGATCAACGCGCCTCGAGTTATTTTGACAGGGACCATGCGAATCCACTAGTGCTCAACGACCACCTTGATCGGAACCTCACAATGGCCCTGTTTGGATACTCTAACTCAGTTAGAGGTTAGAGTTAGATTCTAACCCTGAACTAACTCTAACCAAAGAGGCGTTTGGATGGCAGGGTTAGATTGACAATAAATGCTCTTTCTCAATCATTTGGCTACTTTGGACCCTATTTTCTGCCGGATTTGGTGTGGTCGGCTCTTGTGTGGCCTCCTCCCGCTCACAATTGACATAAACGAACCATCTTTACAAATCAAGCATGCAAAACATGATAAATTTTATTTTGTCCATACAAATGAGATGTCTCACTTAAACATACAAGTCGTCAATCGAAGCTTCAAAAAATATTACACTCCATGAAACAAAGCATGAGCTAACTCATCACGGAAGGCATTCATGTTGGCATCTTCAACAAGAGGTTCGTCTTCTGGCCATGCGGATGCAGAAAAACTAGGCATTGGGTTATAATTTTCATCCGCATCACATGCATCAAATTCCCTATCCGCAATTCTGCACTCACGAATGAAATTATGAAGAGCCATAAAAGCAACAATAATTCTAGTTTGCTTGTCCTCTGGAAATTTTGGCATGTTTAACAAAATCCTAAATTTCATCTTCAACACTCCAAAGGATCGCTCAACGACATTCCTAACTTTGACATGTGCATGGTTGAAGGTTTCTTTCAAACCTTGTGGCGGTGGGCCGTTTTGCCATTGCTGCACATGGTACCTTGTACATCTGTATGGTGAAAGGTAGCCTGGCTAGTTTGGGTACCCCGCATCGACCACATAATACTTCCCTACATATTGTGAAAGACACACAATGATACTTAGATGAACAAGTGTAATTGGATAAAAAAATGTTGCAAGACGGTTCAACTAGCAAACCTGGATGTGGAAATTTGTGATGATGAGTAGTTATGGCATCTTTGAAAACTCTCATCTCATGTGCTGAACCAGGCCATCCCGACATCACAAATGTAAATCTCATGTCGAAATCACAAACAGCAAGCACATTCTGACTGGTTTCATTGTGCCTATTCAAGTATGGAACCCTCTTACTCTTATCCACCACAACATTCACATGTGTCCCATCTATAGCTCCTATGCAATCATTGAAGTGTGGCCAGAATGATGGATTTTCTAAGTTTGGGTGCACCTCTGAAAATGTTGGGTCCTTGGGTACAATTATGTAATGTGCTAACCTAAGGAGGCATGTCAAAACTCTGTTAAATGTCCTACTTACTGTCTCCATAGACCTCCTAAAACGGTTCTCTGCCTGTCTAACTGACTGTGGTGCTCCAACAATCCATAAAAACATAGCTAAAGCCTCTATAGATGTCATTTTTGTAGTGGACTTCAAGCCATATGATTGCACTAAAGTATTATCACTAGTAGAAAAAGGGCCTAATGTGAAGCACATTAGTCCCGGTTTGTAACTGAACCGGCACTAATGGTACCGGTCCAACGGCTAGGCGGGCGGCGCTCATTAGTACCGGTTCGTGGCGAACCTTTAGTACCAGTTCGTGGCGAACCTTTAGTACCAGTTCGTGCCACGAACCGGTACTAAAGAGGTGGCGGCAGGCTGTTGTCAGGCTGGGGCCCCACCAGCACCTTTAGTACCGGTTCATTCCACGAACCGGGACTAGAGATGCACCTTTAGTACCGGTTGGTTAGCCGAACCGGTACTAAAGGTCATCCTATATAAACCCCTTCGTCGAGCCCGAGCGCTCTGTTCTTCCCCTTTCCTCTCCTCTGTTTTCTTCCTCTTCCTCTCAAGCTCACACTCCATTTTTGCCAAAATTTGTGAAGATTTGAAGGCACCCCATCCATCCAAGTGATCACAAAGGTTGGCAACTTTGTCCTTTCATCTCTCATTGCTAGATTAGCTCTTGCAATTCTCTATAAGTATAGTGATTTGTGGGTTTTATTTTGGGAGGAATTATATGTGGTAGTATTTGATTTATATGCAATTTGAGGTCAAAATAACTCTTAGTTTGCATATGTAGGTGTGGTTTACTTAGTGCCTTCCCGTCTCCGTCCTAACCACCGTCGATCGCCCGCACCGTCCCGTCGCCGGCACCACCTTGTGGTGAGCCTCTTGTTCTTATCTTTTTTATATAAAAAAAAATCATGTTTGTGTGATCTAGATATATAGTTACTTGTATAATTATCTTACCCGTACGTTGTTTGTTATACATAGTGCCATGGTTTTGATATCCGTCCCCGTCGGCCCTCGTCCGGGTTATGATTCGGATGTGGTATATTCTCTTTTATAACTATTTGTTGCATTTCGTGTTTATGACAAATTATGCCCATCAAGTTGACATAGATATTTTTATCTAGGAGGTATGTGAACCGGAAATTCCAACCAACCCTATTGTCGAGAGGTTAAATTTAGTTGAAAGAGAAAATGAGTATTTGAAAGAAAAATTGAAAAGAATTGAGGGGGAGAAGATGGAATCGGAGTTGCATGTTGCCGATGTCGTCAACGATCACAAGATCAAGATGGAGAAAATGCGCTTGAAGATTAGAAAGATTAGAAAATATGCCATTGATAGTGAGGCTTGGTATCATTATGCTGTTGGATCAATAGTTACCTTAGTTGCGATCTTGATCGCATTTGTTGTTGCATTTAAATGCTTTAGCTAGAGAGTTATTTGTATGTTTGTTTTATGAGAATAAGTGTTGTATGAACTTGTATTAATTTGGTCTATTCGGTGCTGTGTAATCAAGATGAGCCGGCAATGAATGTACGATGACCGATGCTCTCCCCAGTTCGTTAATGGCGTGCAAACTTTTCTGCTTGCGGCTGAGGCAAACAAGCGGGCAGATGGTTTTATGCATTGTCCATGTGCTGGCTATAAGAATGATCAAAGTTACTCTAAGTCAAAAACCATTCACGTCCACCTGTTTGAGGCCGGTTTCATGCCCCACTATAATGTTTGGACCAAGCACGGAGAAAGAGGGGTTATGATGGAAGACAATGAAGAAGAAGAGGACGACGGCAGCTATCCTGGCCATGGGTTCCCTGTATACGATGGTACAACAATGGGGGAAGAAGCTGAACCGGCAATGCGGGAAGAAGCTGAAGAAGAGGCATCAGATGAGCCCGCTGATGATCTAGGTCGGGCCATTGCCGATGCAAAGAGAAACTGCGCAAGTGAAAAGGAGAAGAAGAAGTTGCAGCGCATGTTAGAGGATCACAAGAAATTGTTGTACCCGAATTGCGAAGCTGACAAGAAAAAGCTGGGCACCACACTGGAATTGCTGCAATGGAAGGCAGAGAATGGTGTATCTGACAAGGGATTTGGAAAGTTGCTGATAATGTTAAAAAAGATGCTTCCAAAGGACAATGAATTGCCCGAGAGTACGTACGAAGTAAAGAAGGCTGTCTGCCCTCTAGGATTAGAGGTGCAGAAGATACATGCATGCCCTAATGACTGCATCCTCTACCGTGGTGAGTACGAGGATTTGAACGCGTGCCCGGTATGCGGTGCATTGCGCTATAAGATCAGCCGCGATGACGCTTGTGATGTCGAGGGCGAGCGCCCCAGGAAGAAGATTCCTGCCAAGGTGATGTGGTATGCTCCTATAATACCACGGTTGAAACGTTCGTTCCAAAACAAAGAGCATGCCAAGTTGATGCGATGGCACAGAGAAGACCGTAAGAAAGACGGGAAGTTGAGAGTACCCGCTGACGGGTCGCAGTGGAGAAAAATCGAGAGAAAGTACTGGGAGGACTTTGCAGGTGACGCAAGGAACATATGGTTTGGTCTAAGCGCAGACGGCATTAATCCTTTTGGGGAGCAGAGCAGCAATCATAGCACCTGGCCTGTGACTCTATGTATGTATAACCTTCCTCCTTGGGTCTGCTCTGCAATCGACGTGATGCACATGTACTTTTGTGCTTCGGACAAACGTGTACCTTTCTGACTTCATTTGCTATTTTTCAGCTCATTTACTGATTTTTTTAGCAAAATGACTCTGAAATTGAAAAGCACTACAAATGAACTCTGAAAAGGTTGAAAGTTGGAATGGTATCATCATTTCACCCATATAGCATGTGCTAAAAAGTTGAGAGGTTTACGGCAAAAATTGGATGCACTTCGTGTACAAAATGGACAATCTCTTTCGAAGTATCAGGGTTTCGGACGAAAACTCATCTGTTACAAAGGCAATTCATTTTTTTTAACTTATTTCAACTCCAAACTTTTTGTGCGTTCAGTATGCACTATTCAAAGCCATGTCATCAATTTCCAACAATTTCTGACTTCATTTGCTATTTTTCAGCTCATTTATTGATTTTTTTAGCTAAATGACCTTGAAATTAAAAAGCACTACAAATGAACTCTGAAAAGATTGAAAGTTGGCATGGTATCATCATTTCACCCACATAGCATGTGCAAAAAGGTAGAGAGGGTTACGGCAAAAACTGGATGCACTTCGTGTACAAAATGGACAATCTCTTTCGAAGTATCAGAGTTTCGAACGAAAACTCATCTGTTACAAAGGCATTTCATTTTTTTAAACTTATTACAACTCCAGACTTTTTGTGCGTTTAGTATGCACCATTCAAAGCCACGTCATCAACTTTCAACCCTTTCTGACATCATTTGCTATTTTTCATGTATTTACTGATTTTTTTGAGCTAAATGACCCTGAAATTGAAAAGCACTACAAATGAACTCTGAAAAGGTTGAAAGTTGGCATGGTATCATCATTTCACCCACATAGCATGTGCAAAAAAGTAGAGAGGGTTACGGCAAAAACTGGATGCACTTCGTGTACAAAATGGACAATCTCTTTCGAAGTATCAGGGTTTCGGACGAAAACTCATCTGTTACAAAGGCATTTCATTTTTTAAAAGAACCTAAGTATTACCAAATTGAATATAATGATAAAACACACTAATATTAAACAGCGGAAAAAAGAATTACTGAAAAATCTATTTTTAAAGTAAAGTTATTCACAAACTAGTGATTCAAACAAAATTCAAATAATTCAAATTTAAACTATCCAAATTTAAAAAATACTGGCACTAATAGAAATTTTTATATTTTTTTTACCTAAAGCAAAAAGATTCATAAAGAAACTCTAAATAAAGCAAAAAACAACTCAAAAATAAATAAAGCAGAAAAGAATAAAAAAGAAAAATAAATAAATTAAAAAAAACCCGGCTACTGGGCTGCCACGGCCTACATACGACTAGAAACCCAACCTGTAGTTGGGCCAGGATGCAGGCCTGTACGGCCCAGTAGGCCCCACAGGGCGGAAGAGTTGCAATAGGCCCACAAAGGCCTGCTTAGAGAGGCCTATATATACAACACTTACGAAAATTTCACTTTCTTCTTCTCTGTTCGTCTCCTCTGCTTCTTCGATCGACAGCGCCGACGCCCCCCGTCGCCGCCCCCATCGCGTGCCGTCCCTGTGGACTCGCGCGCCGCCCCCGTCGCCGGCCCGTCCCCGTCGCCGTCCCCGTCGACTTGCCGCCCCCGTCGCCTCGCCGCCCCGGCCCATCGCCCCGCTGTGAGACCCCCGCCATGGCCGGCCGTCCTCCCAAGCCCGCACACACACACACACACTTAGATGTTATATTTTTAGTTTTTAGTTTTTTCTGTTTTTTAGTTTTTTATACAAAGGTTTTAGATGAATTAATTAATTAATTAGATTATTGTCAAATGTCAAAGGTTTTAGATGAATTAATTAATTAGATTAATGTCAAATGTTAGATGAATTAGTTAGATATATTAATGTTAGATGAATTAGTTTTTTATACTTTTAGTTACATGAATTAGATATATTAATTAATGTTAGATGAATTAGTTTTTTATACTTTTGTCAAAATGTTAGATGAATTAGCTAGATATATATATTAATGTTAGATTAATTAGCTAGCAAGATATTATATGTCAAAGTTTGAATTTTGACATATGCAACGATATTTGATCGTCGACATATGTCAAAGTTTGCATATAGAATTTGCATATAGAATTTGTATATAAGAAATCACAATCCAATCATTTAAAAAATTTTACATTTGCATATAGTATTTGTTCTCGACGTCAACGATGCCCGGCCCGCATCCTCGCCGTCGACCCGTTAGCGACGACGTCCTGCTTCAGAGGAGTCATGTCCGGGACTGGGCTACGCCGGGCTGGCACTGGGAGGTGCTACCTTTAGGGGCGCGCGATATGTCCTATTTTAGGCGCTCGATATGTCCTATTTTAGCAAAGGTCATGCCGTAATTTTTACTCTTTGAATTATGAACATATATAGGAAATGTCTGACGAGGATAAGATCCCCGAGTGCGATGACTGTACCGACGACGGGGGTATGTGCGATAGACCGCACCTAGATAACGGTACATGCTTCTCCCTCACGCTTAAGGAGGGCTTCGAAGGATTTACGGTATGTAACTTCAGTGGCACGTGTTTCTTCTGAATTAAGCATGGCTTAAGATTTTTGTTTTAATGTGTAATTTTCATTTTTTATAATTTGACTAGTGCATACCCTGCTATGCAAGACCATATGTCCTTGAGAAGCTATCTTTCGAAGAGATGTCCAAGGTGGACAACAAGATAGCTCATCTTAAAACGAAACATGGTTTCGATTTTGAAGTTAAGATCATAAATGAAGTAGGTCACACTCATTTTGGATGTTCAAATTGGGAAGGATTATGCAAGGCCTATGGATTCGAGGAGGATATGGAAATAACATTCGATCTTGGCAATCTGGAAGATGAAAACATTTGGCTGGATCCTAACATGATTCCGATTCTGCCTCCGTGTGAGTTTGTTAAACACATTTGTTAAATGATCTATATTCCTTATCTAAAAATACTTGTTATTCATACCTGCTAAACTTGTTTTTTATAATTGACAGCTTATTTTCTCTCTTCCCAAGAAATACAAAAGATAATAGACGACACCTGCTACAGTCATGGCGCAGAGCTAACTTGGGAGGAGAAGAATTATCTTATCTCCTTTGTTAAAGACGTTCTGCAACTTAAGATCATCTATGGAGTTGGGAAAAATTATGGTAAATACGTGCCACTAGTCCAGGAGTTGTGCGATGCTAACATTCGTGCTAGTATCATGGTAAGATTTTTACTATTGTGTCACTAGTTAGTCCATCTTTTTCATACATTCTTCTGAAGTAAACTTCATTGCTAACTATATATGTTACTATTATGCTCTTCAACAGAAGCTCCCGGATGTGGTTGTGCCTCCATTTATGTTTGTCGAAGGTGAGATGACAGTTGTTTGCGTACGACCATGGTCGGAGGGTTTCAAATGTGACACCCCCGGCCCAATCGTGGACTAATCATACACACAAATGCACACGATCAAGCCTAAGGACTCACGGGAAGATATCACAACACAACTCTAAAACATAAATAAAGTCATACAAGCTTTATATTACAAGCCAGGGGCCACGAGGGATCGAATACATAAGCTTGCGAACAAGCGGCAGCGGAAGCATCAGATATCCGAGTACAGATATGAAACAGAAACAGAAAGGCCTATAGAAAGGCGGGGCAAAATAAAACACTACGATCGAAAGGTGTAGGCCTCCTGCCTGGGACCCTCCGATCCTACTCCTGGTCGTCATCCAACTCGTAGTAGTATCCATCCTCTGGGTAGTAGTAGTAATCGATCGACAGGGCATCTGTCTCAGGGGGCTCCGTCATCTTGGTCACGTCAAACTGATATGGGGAGAAAAGGTAAACAAAGCAACCGTGAGTACTCAGAAGTACTCAGCAAGCAAGGATCTACACTACATATGCAACATTTTCAATGAGAGGCTGTATATGTGGACTGGGCTGCAGAAATGCCAGAATAGAGAGAAGGCCTAGTCCTATCGAAGGCTAGCATCTTCAGCGGTCTTGCAGAAATAGAAGAGGGTAGAACAGTACAATATAATGTAGCAGTATCATTAAGTCTCAACCTCACCTAGAGATCCTTTCTTGACTCCCTGCGAGAAAGCAATCCCAGAGCCATACAGTCATCAACCTCGTCTGGAGATCCCTTCTTGACTCCCTGCGAGAAGCAATCCCAGAGCCATAGTATCCAAGTATCCAGTTCTAAATTGTATCAATCAGGATACAACTCCGAGTGTCCTTTACCGTAGGACAGACTATCGATAGAAGTTTTCTTCCCTGCAAGGGTGCACCAACTTACCCAACACGCTCGATTAACTCCGGCCGGACACACTTTCCTGGGTCATGCCCGGCCTCGGCCAAACGACACACCGCAACCCTACCTACAGCTCAGCAGAGAGGTCCCCGCCGGTCTACATCCTAAGCACAAGGGGGTCGTGGCCATCGCCCCTCGCCCTCCGGGTCGTTGCGCACAGGGTGGATACTAGCATCGCCTCGGGTGGCCGACACGATCCGACCGTGCCGCCATGCTGAACTGGACGTCTGACAGAGCTTTCGGCTGATGCATACGATGCAGAACGCCCATACTATGCCCACGTGATGGTTAGTGCTATCAGGCCAGAGGCCTGCTCGAATCAAATATCCAAATCGTTAGGACTAGGGCTTGCGGTAACGAGCAGAGACTCACGAAAGATGTGACCCCGTCGCCCCGTCTCGAGGACTTGCTGCAAGGGTTAAGAATGCCCGGTCGCGCCTCGTATTCATCACTCGGGCACCATACAGGCACCCGTCTTCACAACACTCGCCTCTCAGGCGCACGCGGGTACCCCTCAGGGTCGACCCGCCTATGCAAGTGACAGTGTAAAGTCCAATTATCCGTGTATCCATAACATCAGGGGAATCCGAGGTATCACCCTCGTTGGATTCCTACTTGATGTATCCGTCAAGGTGAACTCGGAGGAATCACCCTCACAGGGTTCACACTTGATGTATTGCACGACAGCGTCGTTATCGGAAGCGGTGAAGGAGGAATCACCCTCGATGACCACGACCGAATAGCTACTCTACAGAGTTAACATCAGAAGTGCTACACGAGGTATCACCCTCGGCACTCGATAGTAACGCTGCAGTGTCGTTACAACTAAGGGGGGTTGATGTGCGGTGCCGGGGCCTGGTCTTCAATCCCGTTGATCGGGTCTTCTGACAATCCAGCGCGGCAGTTGGGATAAGTGGGGTCACTGATAGGTCTCTACCCAGCCTATACTAAGCAGTTTAGGATATGCAGGTAATTATCAACTGCAGGATACAATAAACAGGCTATGCATCAGAATAGGTAAAGCAGCAGCAGCAGCAATTCTAATGCAAGCATGAGAAATAGAATGGGCGATATCGGGATGATCAAAGGGGGGGCTTGCCTGGTTGCTCGGCGGCAAGGGCAAGGTCATCAGTGGCGTCGTCGGTCTCCGGAGCTGCGTCGGTACCGGGAACTGCGTCGGGGTCTAACGAGAGAGAAGAGGGGGAGGAAACAGTATAAATACATAGCAAACAGTGCATGTCATGTCAATAAGCAGAGCTAGCGGTGTTCTATCGTAGGGCTAGGTAATACCGGCGAAAGAGAAAAACATCCGGGAAAGTATTCCCGGTGTCCGGCATTTCGGACAGACAAAAAGAGGGGAACGGTTGCACGTTCGGATAGTTAGGGACATGTGACGGACGAACGGACCGCTTATTCGGATCCGTCTCGTCGTTTTGAGCAATTTTCATGTATAAAGTTTTTCCATCGGAGTTACGGATTATTTAATATGATTTTCTAAAGTTTTTATTAATTTCTGGAATTTATTTAATTATTTAAATCAACATTATCCAGAACAGTGTTTGCTGACGTCAGCATGACGTCAGGACCAGTGGGTCCCACCTGTCATACTCTGTTTGGTTCATTAGGGTTTAGCTAATTAATTACTGATTAATTAAACTAACTAATTAATTAGACTAATTAAGCAGGATTAATTAAATTAATTAATTCACTAATTAATTAATTAACTATTTATTTATTTTAATAATTCATTTTTATTTTCCTTTTTTTAAATTTCTTTTAAATGTTTTCAGGGGGCTGGGCCCCGTTAGTCAGTGGGTCAGGGGGGTGGGGCCCGGGTGTCGGTAGCCCAGAGGCCACAGCGAGCGGGCACGGGCGTGCGGGCGCCAGGTCGCCTGGACCCGGGCGTGCGGGCGAGCGGGCGCCGGGGCGTGACGGGGCGCAGGCCGGCGCCGGAGCGGCACGGCGAGGGGACGGGGCAGCGCGCGCGGGCGAGTGGCGGCTGCGGCTGCAGTGGGGTGAGGGGCACGGGCTCGGCAGGCAGGGCGCAGCGTGCGGCTGCGGGGCGGAGCGAGGCGAGGCGGAGGCGAGGCAGAGGCGAGGCGCGGAGGAGGCGACCGAGCGCGGCCGAGCGCGGCCTGGGCGCGCGCAGGCGCGGGCAGGGCGCGGCCTGCCGCGGCGTCCGCGGGGAGGGGGCGAGGGGCAAGGGGAGAGGTGGCCCACGAGGAGAGGGCTCGAGGAGGCGGTGGCCGGCGGGGAAACGAGGTCGGGGAGGAGCAGGCGGTGACGGAGCGGGGCGGCGCCGACGCGAGGTGGTGCTGGGGAGGGGCGCCGGGGCGGTGGCGTGCGGCGACGGCCCGATCCCGATCCAGTTTTGGATCGGGTGAGGGAGAGAGAGAGAGTAGCGTGGGGGGGGGGGGGTAGTGGCTGTCGGTAGGGTTTGCTGTTTCTCCAAGGGGGAGGCCATATAGGGGAGGGGTGGGACGGCCGGCTGGGCCTTGGCCCACTTGGGCCAGGGGGGTTTCTCTTTTTCCTTTTCTTTTTCTTTTATTTAATCATATATCTCTGTTCTGTAAATAGTTAGGCCTCATATTGAATTTTGTAAAACATGGCAAATGTTCCAATAAATACTAGGCACCCTCAACTACTACCAAAAATTAGTTTGGAGGCAAATGGAGTTCACACAAATTTTTATAATAATTAAAATGCATTAAACCTTGCTGTTTTGACAATGTTAGAGCCACCTAATTATTTTATTTATTGTTAGTTTCAATTTTAGAATAGTCTCTGGAATATTTGCTATTTATTGAACATTTTAGTTTCTATGTTGGATAACTTTTATTTTTCACTTTCATTTAAATCTGGATTTTGACTTAGGAGTTGAAATGCAATATAATGCTAATGATGATCATGCACTGTTAAACATGATGACATGGCATAATCAAAAGGGCGATTACTGTAGTTAACCACTGGGGGTGTTACAAATCTCCTCCACTAACAAGAATTCTCGTCCCGAGAATTAAGAGGTAGAAGGAAAAAGTTCGGGGTATTCCGCACGAAGATTATCCTCGCGTTCCCAAGTGGCTTCATCTTCAGTATGATTTGACCACTGCACTTTGAGAAACTTGGTAACCTTCTGACGGGTCCGACGTTCAGCTTCATCGAGAATGCGGATCGGATGCTCCTTATAAGATAGGTCATCTTGCAATTCGAGCACCTCGTGATCCATAGCTCGGTGCGGAGATTCCTTGAAGCATTGATGAAGTTGCGACACATGGAAGACGTCGTGGATATGAGAGAATTGCGGTGGCAACTCCAATTTATATGCCACCTGACCACGTCTAGCAACAATGCGGAAAGGACCAATATAGCATGGAGCTAGCTTGCCCTTGATTCCAAAACGGTGAGTGCCTTTCATCGGGGTGACTCGCAGATAAGCCTGATCACCAGGTTGATAAGTCAAACCCCATCGTTTGCGATCATAGTTGCTCTTCTGGCGGTCCTGAGCCGCCTTGAGATTTTCCCGGACAATACGGACTTGTTCTTCGGCGTGTTGAATAATGTCCGGACCCACGAGCGGTCGTTCCCCAGTTTTTGACCAATTCAGAGGGGTTCGACACTTACGTCCATAGAGTACTTCGAAGGGGGCCATCTTCAAGCTAGCTTGATAGCTGTTGTTATAAGAGAACTCGGCATATGGAAGAGATTCTTCCCACTTCTTACCAAACGATATAACACAAGCTCGTAGCATGTCTTCAAGCACTTGATTGACTCGTTCGACTTGGCCTTGGGATTGGGGGTGATAAGCTGAACTCCAGGTAATATGAGTTCCCATAGCTGTTTGGAAACTTTCCTAGAACTTGGAAGTGAAAAGACCGCCACGGTCCGAACTAATCTCCTTCGGAATACCATGGAGTGAAACAATTCTGGAGATATACAACTCTGCTAACTGGCTAGCAGTGATAGTTTCTTTGACAGGCAGAAAGTGTGCAACTTTAGAGAGTTGGTCGACGACGACAAGAATAGCATCGTGACCCTTCTGTGACCTGGGAAGTCCTGTAATGAAATCCATCTGAACCTTATCCCATTTCCATAGAGGAATAGGAAGTGGTTGCAGAATTCCAGCTGGTTTCTGATGTTCTGCTTTAACGCAACGACAAACATCACATTCAGCAACATAACGAGCAATGTCCTGCTTCATTCTAGACCACCAGTACCTTTGACGGAGATCACGATACATCTTGGTGCTACCCGGATGAATAGACAACGGGGTATCATGTGCCTCCTTCATGACTTTGTCAGTCATGAGTTCGAAGCGAGGTACCACAATGCGGTTTCTGAAATACAAGGTTCCATCTTCAGACAGCGAGAAATCCCTGTACTTTACAAGGTGAAGGTCTTTCTTCATCAGATCAATTTCAGCATCTTTAGCTTGCGCATTCTTAACAGCTTTCTCAAGATCTGGTTGTATCACAAGGTTATTAAGAGAACCCTGTGGAACAATCCACATATTCAGCTTGCGCAATTCTTCAAAAAGACGAGGTTGAGCTCGCCTAACCATGAGGTTATCGCAATAGGACTTGCGGCTTAAGGCATCAGCCATCACGTTAGCCTTGCCAGGCGTATAGGAAATACCCAAATCATAGTCCGCAATGGCCTCCATCCATCTTTGCTGACGGAGGTTTAGAGAAGGTTGAGTGAACAAGTACTTCAGACTTTTATGATCCGTGTAGATCTCGCAACGATTACCGAGAAGGTAATGTCGCCACAACTGCAATGCATAGATCACAGCAGCTAGTTCTAGATCATGTACCGGATAATTCTCTTCATGTGGGCGCAACTGACGAGAGCCATAAGCAATCACTTTACGCTCTTGCATTAGGACACAGCCTAATCCTTCACGTGATGCGTCACAATAAATCACAAAGTCTGTGCGGGTGTCTGGAGGAGATAGTACTGGGGCAGATGTCAGCTTGTCTTTGAGTGTATGGAAACTTTCCTGACATTTTTCTGTCCATTCAAATTTAACTCCCTTCTGAAGCAGATCAGTCAGGGGCTTAGCAATCTTGGAAAAGTTCTCGACAAATCGACGGCAATAGCTTGCAAGGCCGAGAAAACTTCTCACTTGCTTGACGTTCTTTGGAGGAGTCCAGTCCAGAATAGCCTGAACTCATTCTGGGTTAACGGCAATTCCATCCTTGGAAATCACATGACCAAGATACGTTACTTCAGAAAGACAGAATTCACATTTGGAGTATTTGGCATACAACTGGTGTTCTCGCTGATGGCAGAAGCATAGATACAACCCATCGGGTCATTATACGAATCCCTACAACAATCAACCAAAGCAAGGGAGGCGAGTTCGAAATCAGAGTATCGAAGTCAAAGCAGATGATACCATTTACCGGAGGTACTAAATACCAAGGGAAGAGCTCATAAGATGTTTGAATATGAAGGATACCGTTGGATATTAATCCAACAAAAATTCAGGTAGACGACAAAGGATCTGACGTGAGTAGCGATACTCAACCAGAAGGAGAAGAAATGCAAGGGCATCGGTTTAAGGAAACATCTGAATAATTCGATGCTTAAATGCGAAGGGTTTACGATTCCAAAATCGGGGAATCAGAGGCAGAGGCTCTGATAAAAAGATGAGTATGTTGAATAGAATTAGATGGCTAATCAATCAAGGATTGATTTACCGAGAACCAGTTCGTGTCCAGAATGATGTCAGAGCCGGAAGGATGAATTAGTAGGAAACAACTGATGATAGGGATTATTCTCATTCATATTGAATTAATAGACTTGGAATGACAATGACAAGGGATGTTAATCAATATTGCCGGACATATGGTGTTAACCATAATGCAGACGGGCAAGACTTTCCAAAGTAATAGGTTGCAGAGAATTTTAGGGGGGATCAAATAGCATTTCAGAGTATTTGGGAACCACATGAATAACTGGGGATGAACGGACCTCGGGTAAGTATTAGGATTTTTTCGTAGGTGTGTTCAGACGGAGAGGAACTGCAAGGCAGTAGGTTCAGAGAATTCTCAAAATGTCGGATAGTATTTCGATATGTCAGATAGAACCCGAGAGTAACTGGAACGAATATATGAACGACAGTTGTAAGTAGTTATCCATCGGAGTTTATCGGTGGTCAAGAACTGCAAAGTAGTGGGCACAGGGTCTCGGGAAACATCGAGAAGTATCTTCAAAGTCTTCTGATGTAGCAGACGATCATCTGTGGAGAAGGGGCTCTCCGGGAGGAAGTAGTTACGAGAACCTAGAGTCGGCGTTAGTAAAATCATTTAACCCGAATAGAAGAGAGGTCAGAGTCCCAAAGTAAAGGTCGAGAAGTAAAAGATCCTAATACCACCCTATTGGCGACGTGGGCCCGTAAGCCACACAGCCAAGTTAGTAAAACAAGTTTTAGACCACTAGACTCAACTTCGGCCAAGGAGTTGGAAAGGGGGGGGGGGGTTCCTACAGGCAGTCGGCTCTGATACCAACTTGTGATGCCCCCGGCCCAATCGTGCACTAATCATACACGCAAATGCACACGATCAAGCCTAAGGACTCACGGGAAGATATCACAACACAACTCTAAAACATAAATAAAGTCATACAAGCTTTATATTACAAGCCAGGGGCCACGAGGGCTCCAATACATAAGCTTGCGAACAAGCGGCAGCGGAAGCATCAGATATCTGAGTACAGATATGAAACAGAAACAGAAAGGCCTATAGAAAGGCGGGGCAAAATAAAACACTACGATCGAAAGGCGTAGGCCTCCTGCCTGGGACCCTCCGATCCTACTCCTGGTCGTCATCCAACTCGTAGTAGTATCCATCCTCTGGGTAGTAGTAGTAATCGATCAACGGGGCATCTGTCTCAGGGGGCTCCGTCATCTTGGTCACGTTAAACTGATATGGGGAGAAAAGGTAAACAAAGCAACCGTGAGTACTCAGAAGTACTCAGCAAGCAAGGATCTACACTACATATGCAACATTTTCAATGAGAGGCTGTATATGTGGACTGGGCTGCAGAAATGCCAGAATAGAGAGAAGGCCTAGTCCTATCGAAGGCTAGCATCTTCAGCGGTCTTGCAGAAATAGAAGAGGGTAGAACAGTACAATATAATGTAGCAGTATCATTAAGTCTCAACCTCACCCAGAGATCCTTTCTCGACTCCCTGCGAGAAAGCAATCCCAGAGCCATACAGTCATCAACCTCGTCCGGAGATCCCTTCTCGACTCCCTGCGAGAAGCAATCCTAGAGCCATAGTATCCAAGTATCCAGTTCTAAATTGTATCAATCAGGATACAACTCCGAGTGTCCTTTACCGTAGGACAGGCTATCGATAGAAGTTTTCTTCCCTGCAGGGGTGCACCAACTTACCCAACACGCTTGATTAACTCCGGTCGGACACACTTTCCTGGGTCATGCCTGGCCTCGGCCAAACGACACACCGCAACCCTACCTACAGCTCAGCAGAGAGGTCCCCGCCGGTCTACATCCTAAGCACAAGGGGGTCTTGGCCATCGCCCCTCGCCCTCCGGGTCGTTGCGCACAGGGTGGATACCAGCATCGCCTCGGGTGGCCGACACGATCCGACCGTGCCGCCATGCTGAACTGGACGTCTGACAGAGCTTTCGGCTGATGCATACGATGCAGAACGCCCATACTATGCCCACGTGATGGTTAGTGCTATCAGGCCAGAGGCCTGCTCGGATCAAATATCCAAATCGTTAGGACTAGGGCTTGCGGTAACGAGCAGAGACTCACGAAAGATGTGACCCCGTCGCCCCATCTCGAGGACTTGCTGCAAGGGTTAAGAATGCCCGGCCGCGCCTCGTATTCATCACTCGGGCGCCATACAGGCACCCGTCTTCACAACACTCGCCTCTCAGGCGCACGCGGGTACCCCTCAGGGTCGACCCGCCTATCCAAGTGACAGAGTAAAGTCCAATTATCCGTGTGTCCATAACATCAGGGGAATCCGAGGTATCACCCTCGTTGGATTCCTACTTGATGTATCCGTCAAGGTGAACTCGGAGGAATCACCCTCACTGGGTTTACACTTGATGTGTTGCACGACAGCGTCGTTATCGGAAGCGGTGAAGGAGGAATCACCCTCGATGACTACGACCGAATAGCTACTCTACAGAGTTAACATCAGAAGTGCTACAAGAGGTATCACCCTCGGCACTCGATAGTAACGCTGCAGTGTCGTTATAACTAAGGGGGGTGATGTGCGGTGCCGGGGCCTGGTCTTCAATCCCGTTGATCGAGTCTTCTGACAATCCAGCGCGGCAGTCGGGATAAGTGGGGTCACTGATAGGTCTCTACCCAGCCTATACTAAGCAGTTTAGGATATGCAGGTAATTATCAACAGCAGGATACAATAAACAGGCTATGCATCAGAATAGGTAAAGCAGCAGCAGCAGCAATTCTAATGCAAGCATGAGAAATAGAATGGGCGATATCGGGATGATCAAAGGGGGGGCTCCTGGTTGCTCGGCGGCAAGGGCAAGGTCGTCAGTGGCGTCGTCGGTCTCCGGAGCTGCGTCGGTACCGGGAACTGCGTCGGGGTCTAACGAGAGAGAAGAGGGGAAGGAAACAGTATAAATACATAGCAAACAGTGCATGTCATGTCAATAAGCAGAGCTAGCGGTGTTCTATCGTAGGGCTAGGTAATACCGGCGAAAGAGAAAAACATTCGGGAAAGTATTCCCGGTGTCCGGCATTTCGGACAGACGAAAAGAGGGGAACGGTTGCACGTTCGGATAGTTAGGGACATGTGACGGACGAACGGACCGCGTATTCGGATCCGTCTCGTCGTTCTGAGCAATTTTCATGTATAAAGTTTTTCCATCGGAGTTACGGATTATTTAATATGCTTTTCTAAAGTTTTTATTAATTTTTGGAATTTATTTAATTATTTAAATCAACATTATCCAGAACAGTGTTTGCTGACGTCAGCATGACGTTAGGACCAGTGGGTCCCACCTGTCATACTCTGTTAGGTTAATTAGGGTTTAGCTAATTAATTACTGATTAATTAAACTAACTAATTAATTAGACTAATTAAGCAGGATTAATTAAATTAATTAATTCACTAATTAATTAATTAACTAATTATTTATTTTAATAATTCATTTTTATTTTCCTTTTTTTAAATTTCTTTTAAACGTTTTCAGGGGGCTGGGCCCCGTTAGTCAGTGGGTCAGGGGGGGTGGGGCCCGGCTGTCGGTGGCCCAGAGGCCACATCGAGCGGGCACGGGCGTGCGGGCGCCAGGTCGCCTGGACCCGGCCGTGCGGGCGAGCGGGCGCCGGGGCGCGACGGGGCGCAGGCCGGCGCCGGAGCGGCACGGCGAGGGGGCGGGGCAGCGCGCGCGGGCGAGCGGTGGCTGCGGCTGCAGCGGGGCGAGGGGCGCGGGCTCGACAGGCAGGGCGCGACGTGCGGCTGCGGGGCGGAGCGAGGCGAGGCGGAGGCGAGGCGTGGAGGAGGCGACCGAGCGCGGCCGGGGCGCGGCCGAGCGCGGCCGGGGCGCGCGCGGGTGCGGTCGTGGCGCGGCCCGGCGCGGCGTCCGCGGCGAGGGGGCGAGGGGCAAGGGGAGAGGTGGCTCACGAGGGGGGGTTCGAGGAGGCGGTGGCCGGCGGGAAAACGAGGTCGGGGAGGAGCAGGCGGTGACGGAGTGGGGCGGCGCCGGCGCGAGGTGGTGCTGGGGAGGGGCGTCGGCGTCGGAGGGGGGGGGCGCGGGGCCGCGGCGACAGCGACGGGCGCCGGGGCGGTGGCGTGCGGCGACGGCCCGATCCCTATCCAGTTTTGGATCGGGTGAGGGAGAGAGAGAGAGAGAGAGTAGCATGGGGGGGGGGGAGTGGCTGTCGGGTTAGGGTTTGCTGGTCTCCAGGGGGGAGGCCATATAGGGGAGGGGTGGGCCGGCCGGCTGGGCCTTGGCCCAGTTGGGCCAGGGGGGGTTCTCTTTTTCCTTTTCTTTTTCTTTTATTTAATCATATATCTCTGTTCTGTAAATAGTTAGGCCTCATATTGAATTTTGTAAAACATGGCAAATGTTCCAATAAATACTAGGCACCCTCAACTACTACCAAAAATTAGTTTGGAGGCAAATGGAGTTTACACAAATTTTTATAATAATTAAAATGCATTAAACCTTGCTGTTTTGACAATGTTAGAGCCACCTAATTATTTTATTTATTGTTAGTTTCAATTTTAGAACAGTCTCTGGAATATTTGCTATTTATTGAACATTTTAGTTTCTATGTTGGATAACTTTTATTTTCCACTTTCATTTAAATCTGGATTTTGACTTAGGAGTTGAAATGCAATATAATGCTAATGATGATCATGCACTGTTAAACATGATGACATGGCATAATCAAAAGGGCGATTACTGTAGTTAACCACTGGGGGTGTTACATCAAATATGCATACTCGACCTCTAAAACAGATGGAGGCCTCAAAATCAAGGCTTGGAGAAAAATAGTGGCTGAGCGAAGGCCACAAAATGGAGACAGTTGGATCTCTATGTTGCATAACGGAGAAGGAGGGTTTTTTCTATTTTATGCTATGCTACCCGAGAGAGAGTAGTAGGTCCTGCTACCTTACCTAGTGTAGTTGGTTAACTTATGATGATCATAATGGTGAGATTGTTATATCACTAGCACCTTACTTAGTAGTGGTTAACTTATGATGATCATAATGGTGAGATTGTCATATCACTACGATCAAGATGAGTTGTATATATGACTACGATGATGACGAGTTGTTATATATATATATATATATCATTATGATGATGATATGAGTTGTATATCATTAGGGTGGAAGAAACACATATTAGATTAAAGTGGATGTATCCAAGTGACCAAGTTGAATATATAGGAATATATGTAGCGTAAAATATGTTTGAAATGAAAAAGAATTAAATGCAAAACACAAAACTAAAATGAAAATAAATCATAAACCCAAAACCCCCTAAACCTTTTATTACCAGTTGGTGTTACCAACCGGTACTAAAAGTCTCACAGCCCCCGACGCGGGCTCGTGCCACGTGGTGGCCCTTTAGTGGCGGTTCGTGTTGAACCGGGACTAAAGGGGGGGGGGGGGGGACCGGCACTAAAGGGCCTCACGAACCGGTGCTAAATCCCAATTCTGCACTAGTGTATGCAGCCTGTTAAACAAAGGTCTCTCAACCCTAAACATGTTATAGCATTGGGTATCCCGGGCTAGTGTGTCCTGCACCCAATCCAAACCAGAATCTCCACTAACCCTCCTAGGTAGTTTCACAAAGTAGTTATCGGAGTACATACCCAAAATAGGAACCAACTTCAAGATTAAATTCTCAGACTGCACCAAATTGTTGCGGCACATGGATATGATCTCATCCTCACTTGTGCTACCTCCATCATATTCTTCTTCCTCAGTCATGGGGCCATGATCTTCTTCCTGGTTCAACACATATACCAAATTGTCATCACATAGCATAAAACTTGCGCTGGCGGAGCGCAAGTTTCTCTATCATACCCGAAGGTCACAGGCGCTCCTTGCGATGGTGGAGCGAGCCCTGGCCGAGAGCTGCGCTGGCCGAGGCAGACGGGGATGCGCCCGGCAAGGAGCCGCGTTGGCCTTTCGCGCAGCCTGCCGGCCGAATCCGCCGTCCCTGCGCAAGGAGCCGCGCTGGCCGAGGCCGAGGGGGACGGGCCGCGCAAGGAGCCGCGACTGCTTACCGGCGGGCGGACGGGCCACGGGGAGACGAGGGGGTTGGAACGAGAGGATAGGACGGGGCTGCTTACCGGCGACGGACGGGAGCGCGGATACGGCGAGGCGCCTTCACGGGCAGTGCGAGAGGGAGGGAGGGAGAGGACGAGAAGCTTCGAGGAAGTCGGGAGGGATCTGCTGCGGGGAGAGCGAGAGAAAAAAATGTTTTTTTAGTGGTCCCGAGGAGAACTAACCCAAATAAGCACCTTTTGGGTGGGTTAGTTTTTTGGTAAACGTTTGTGACCGGCAGGCCAGCCGAAGTTCCGGCCGACCGAGTGCGCGTCGTTGGATTTCTTTTCGATTCGATTAGCCATGTCATCACACCTAGGCACTAAAAGCGTGGTTGTTGGGGACCCAGGCACCGTCCGTGACTCTCGTCTTCCTCTTCTTATCCATTCGGTGCCCTTCCGTATTCTTATCCAGTCGGCCGCGTCTTCTTCCCCATCCACCCGCACCCAGGAGGCGAGCTCGTCGCCATGGCCGCCAGCAAATTGATGCGCCTCATCTGATTCGTATGTGGATCGCCGACGCGGGATGCACCCTTCTCCATGGCCGCTCGCAGCCACGGGCGCACTTGTCGCCTTGTCCACCTCCGCCAGCAAGCTGGATGCGCGCCCTCTCCATGGCCGCCGCAGCCAGGGTGCGCCCGTCGCCATGGCCAAGCTGCAATTGGCCACGGTGGCAGCGAGTTCGTGCTGGAACCAGGTTTCTTTTGCTGGATCCACCTTTTTGTTTTGCTACAACCCCTTTCGTTTTTTTCTACCATCCCCATTCGATTTTGATGAACATCTTCGTTGTTTGCTGGAACCGGTGCCCCGGTTTGCTGCAACCAGCTGGTGTATGTGCTACAAGGTCGATGCCTCGTCGGAGGAAGCTACATCCAGCGGTGAAGAGTGCTGCATCCAACGCCGTTCGATGTCGGGAGCTGCAACCGTGCACGTCGGAGCTGCAACCGACTACTGGGGGAGCTGCAAGAGGGGTGGCCATTTTTGCGGATGCGTTTTCTTTTTGCCGAACCAATTTTTTGTTTTTGCTGGAATGATGTATTTTTTTCTGGAACCGAGATAATTTTGTGCTTCAACGATTGCAGAGCTCTCAAATGCTCATGTCGTTTTTGCTGGAAGCGTTTTTTATTTTGCTTCAACCGACCACCGGACTTTGACCCGTGGCGAATATTTTTGCTGCTTCTGATTTTTGTTGCTAGGCACTCTAACCCGCGGCGAGCCGCTCCAATTTTTGCTTCCACCATGTTCTGTTTTTGTTGGATCCAACTATATTTTTTGCTTCCACCATGTTCTGTTTTTGTTGGATCCAACTATATTTTTTGCTTCCACCATGACGAGGACCGGCAACGACACGGCAACCGGCGGCCGGCGGCAACGACGGCGACCGGCGGGGAGGGCAGCGTCCGGCAAGTGCGTCGAGCGGTGCTTCGAGGCTGGACGCATAGCTCATCCATGGCGGCGCGATGGAAGTTTTTTTTAAAAGAAGAATACGCCTGATGAAAGAAGAAGAGATAATCGTACGGCTAAGCGTTATTCTATCGGACGATGCTGGTAGGACCGGCCCAAAGTTGGGCCGGCGCGCCGGCGTATAGTGGTGCCCTAGTTTTTTTGCGTGGGTTAAATGCATCTAACCCAAACTAACCCTTTTGTTTGGATATTTTTGGTTTAGTTGAGCCCAAACTAACTCTAACCCATGAATCCAAACAAGCCAAAGGAGATGTTTCGTTATCTCATGAAATTCATACAAAACGACAAATTGGCCGAATCGCGTGGTGCCGTGACGCTGTGACTCAATAGGTTTCACATCCTAGTGCAATCCTTGGCTTGTTCCGGGAGCGGCAGCACTGTTTCAGAACGTGTGGTACCTGATGCAGGCGTGCTGATCTCTGCTCAAAATTGATCTTTGGACTAAAAATTACCGATTTACGCTGCACTAAAATTTGATTTACAAAAATAACGGCCCTAGATATATTTTCTAGTATATCCCTACCGATATTTTTCCCTACCGAATGATTTGCGAAGTCACTTGTAAGCATGGACATAGTCCTCAAAATAGAAGTTCTTCTGGATGAAGTCCGCGAGCCAGCGGGACGCCGCGAAGCACAGGACGGCGACGGACACGACGACGGCCCGCTGGGCGACCGACGTGAGCAGCGTCCCCTTGGCCACCGCGAGGAGCCCGACGACGGCGATCGACGCCACCTGCAGGGCCACCTCGAGCGCCTTCATGGCCTTGAGTGCGGCGCTGCAGCTCGTGCACTGCGCCACGTGCGACCAGTACCTGTCCATGAGCTTGTCCTTGGTGGGGGTCGCCGGCAGCTGGTCGACCGTCGGGGCAGCCCAGCCGACCTGGAACTTGCAGTACTTCCTGAACCAGTTCCTGAAGGCGACGACGGTGCCGTCCGACGACGTGGGCACGTACACGCTCTTCTGCCAGTTCTCGATGCCCGCCTTAGCGAAATTGCGCTCCTGAAACGAAACGGAGAGAAGAAGATTTGGTTCACTCAATGGCCTGAATCGGATTCGGATGCACTGATCATGAGCTGAAAGGGGAATGGCTGCGTACCTCGATGTGGAGGAGGTACATGTCTGAATCCAAGATGGCGTTGACGCCGATGTGGTCGAACCACCGCGGCGTGATCTTGTGGAGCCAGAGCCCGAAGTTCCTCGGGAAGGCCCACATCACCCGGCTCCTCCCCGGAGCGACCGGCACGATGATGAACACCAGCATGATGTGAGGTTTGTTCTTCTGCACACAGACCAGGAATGGAGGGGTAAACATGTGGTGAACTGCTGATCCGTTTTTGACAGGGGAGTAACTAGGAGGGGACTGGCCAATTCCTACTCCTACGTACCTCTGATTTCTTGGAAGCCGGCGATCCGTAGTACGTGCAAGGTGCGACGAACTTGGAGTAGCCGGGGCCCTGCGACGACGCGAACCCATTCACGCTCGAATCCTCTACCTTCACCGCCATCGGCACGCCGCCTTCTTTGTCGTACTCCTCTGTGCAGAAGAAGAAATGGACGCTGGTGAGCAGATTGAAAATTTGAAATTCAATTGAAATTCAGTCTATCATTTGAGCTTGAGGGCAGGAACATATCTGCCGGGGTCTACAAGCCTGGGGAGGCCGCGGAGCAGGCCTTTGTGCGCATAGGGGACGTGAGAAGGGTCCATGAGATTCTCTGCCAACACGTCGTATCTGCAGAACGCAGTGCAGCTTCCGTTGATCAATGGAGGATTCAGAAGAAGCAGAAAAGGAACACGATCGGCTTGCGCGCTCTAGCTTTACCCGTAGGGCATGTCCCTGGTCAAGAAGGAGGTGACGAAGGAGGGGTCGTCGATCTCCTTGATGAACGGCGGCCGCTTCCTCTGCAGCACGTCCCCGTGCTCCGGCCCGGCGCGCGGGTAGAACCACAGGATCTTGTTCTGCACCACGCACGGGTAGGACGCCACGCACGCTTTGCTGTTCGTGTGCACCTGCAGATTAATGCAAGCTAGGATGAGTCGAGAGAAGCGTCCACGGACGAGCGGACGATGTGCAAAGAAGATGATCGGTGGCACGGCGTACCGGCGGGCCGAGGGCGGGGGCCTGGGGGATGAACTTGCAGGCGCCGCGGCCGTCGAAGCACCAGCCGTGGTACACGCACTGGAGCCGGCCCTTGTCGTCGATGCGGCCCTCGGAGAGCGGCGCCAGGCGGTGCGGGCACGCGTCGTCGAACACGCGCCACTCGCCGGCGCCCCGGTCGTACCAGGCCACCACGCGGATCCCCAGCACCATCTTGCCGTGCGGCGCGCCGGGGTCGAGGTCCTCCACGGGGGAGAAGGGGTACCACTGGTCCAGCCAGTCGAACCGCTCCTCCTTCTCCCCGGACGCCGGCTCCTGCTCCGTCCACGGCGACTCGGACGCCACGGCCGAGGCCGGCAACATCCGTGCGGCCCCGTTGCGGTGGCGGCGCGCCCGTCGCCGCGGGGCGAGGCGGGGCCTGACGCTCGGCGCTGGGACGCCGGCGGGGAGCGGAAGCAATGGCTGGGCCTGGGCGCGGGGGAGGAGTAGGCGGAGTGGATCCATGTCGCCGGTGGCCGATCGACGGCGTGGGTGGAAACGGGAGGGCTTGAGAGAAGTGAAAGAAACGGCGAGCAGTCAGCGGTGGTTGGCAGTAGAACTTATCGGAAGCTACCGGCGATGGACGTGTGGCCGGCATGGACAGTCAAGTTGTCAGCGTGATCTGACGAGGCACGTGGCTCGCCGTCGGCATAGAAACCAGGGGCGGGCAGCGACGGTGACACAGACCGACCGGCGACCGCGGCGGGATCGCTCTCACACACAAGAACGCCGCAACGTGTGACAGGATTATACGCCTCTTTTACGTGTCTGCAACGTGCACTGTCGTGTGGGCAGGATTGCAGCAGCTATCTCATTCTTGTGACCGTGAGCTGTGACTGAGCTTCTCTGTCCCTTCTTAGGGCATCTTCAAGAGGCCAAATTCACTGTTCTAACCCTTATGCGAAAGTTTAGCACGATTTAACCCTATTTGTAAAAAAAAAATCAGATCTGACCCTTTTTCTATCGCCATAGACATTTTTTTTTATTAAAGAAGGGCTTCACCCCTTCCGATTTTCATTAATGAAAATCCAAGCATCCGTCCCTAGACAAACTATGATAGAGTTTCAGCAAAAGAAACGAAACGAAATACCACGTCACCAAGCCCCCTCCCAGCCAGTAGGAAGGGGCATCTAGCGCCATCGCGCTCGAGAATAGTCTGCATTACAAGTCCAGCGAACAACTAAATTATGCAGATCCTATCAATCTCCAAAAGACAAACTACTAAAGCAAGAAAGCAAAGCTAAGGGACAGCAGCTTCAGCAGGTAGCAGGGGCCTTTTTCACCCTTCCAGCCTCGCAACGTTGATCCTTCACCCCTGTGATGATGCGTACACTTCACTTGCTACTCGTTCTAGCAGTCTTGCTCCCAGCTCCAGCACCTTTTTTTGCGGCTCCTTTGTCTGCAAAATAGACCAGTCAATAATCCAACGGTTCATTACCTTGATTAGAACAAAAGGATCATTTATCCTTTTATTTTCAAAGATAATCCCATTCCTACTTTTCCAAATAGCCCAAAACAAAGCAGATACCCCCACCATGACTAATTTTCTGTCATCTTTTTTAAACTTGCCCAACCACCCGCCCAGGCAATCTTTGACCGGTAAGGGGATAGTTCTAAGCCCCACAACACATTTGACAAAACTCCATAGCAAAGATGCCACCGAGCAAGTGAAGAATAAATGATCCACTGATTCATCTTTCCCACAAAACACACACGTTTTTTTCTCCTTTCCATCCTATTTTGAGAAGTGAATCTCTGGTTAGTATACTTTTCCTGTTAACTAGCCACAGGAAAATTTTGATTTTTGCAGGGACTTTGGTTTTCCACAGAATTTTCTGCGGGAACCTCAGATCAGATGCAATCAACTTTCTATATAAAGACCCAACAGAAAATTTGTGGTCAGCAGTGAGGGTCCAGATTACTTTATCTTTTCCCCTCTGCATACTCACCTCCTCACATCTGTTTTTTAAACTGTTCCACAGCCCTAAAGTTTCTCCATGTAAAGTTCTTCTAAATCTAAACCCATGCCATCCCTTCTGAATAGCGTCAGCCACCGTAATATTATGGTCAAAACAGATGTCATAAATCCTGGGATAAGCTTCTTTTAAAGGTTTCTCATCCACCCATATGTCTTCCCAGAATCTAGTGTTTTCTCCATTCCCTATTTTCTTTTTCACAAATCTGTAGAAGATTTCTTTTATTTCCATCAGACTAACCCAGAATTGGGAGTCACCAGGTTTCCTAGACATCATTGATAAGCATCCCTCTCCACCATACTTCCTAATGATTATACTTTGCCACAACCATTCTTCAGTCTCCAGCTTCCAAAGCCATTTGGCTAACAATGCAATATTCATTAACTCCAAATTAAGAATCCCCAACCCCCCTGTATCTGTTGGTAAGCAACATGTTTTCCACTTAACTGGGTGATATTTTTTAATATTTTCATCCTCCTGCCATACCAGTCTAGCCCTGAAGAAATCAGCTTTTTTAATCACCCCTTTGGGGACAGCATAAAAGGACATCATAAAGAGTGGTATATTCGTCAAGCAGGATTGAACCAGAGTGACTCTGCCAGCAATGGAGCCCAACAATTTCCCTTGCCAACAGCTGCACCTTTTCTCAATTTTCTCAGTCACACAATTCCAATGTGTGTTTCTAATCCTAACATCAGATACAGGCATTCCTAATTATTTGATGGGTATGTCTCCCATTTTACAAGTCAAAATTTCCTGATATAATTGTTGCTTTTCTGTAGCTTTCCCAAATAGCATCAGCTCACTTTTATGAAAGTTTATTTTGAGGCCTGACATCTGTTCAAAAGCCCCCAAGATGAATTTAAGGTTTCTCACACTATCCACATCATCCTGTATTAGGAAGATTGTGTCATCTGCGTATTGCAGCATGTTGACCCCATTATTACTCCCATATCCTAGGACCCCTTTCACCAAACCATGCTCTAGTGCATTGCTCATAAGAATAGCTAGAGCATTTGCAGCTAGGTCAAACAATAGGGGTGACATGGCATCTCCCTGTCTCAGTCCTTTAAATGTTTTAAAATAGGGACCAATTTCATCATTCACCTTAACCCCTACATGTCCCCCCCTCATTGTTTCCATCACCCAGTCACACCATTTATCAGGGAACCCTTTAAGGTTTAACATTTGTATCACAAATGGCCATTTTATCTTATCATATGCTTTTTCAAAACCAACTTTAAAGGTCAAAGCATCTTCCTTTTTCTTGTGAAATGTATTCAAAGCTTCATGTAGAATCACCACTCCCTCCATTATGTACCTGCCTTTTACAAAGGCAGTTTGTGTCTTAGAGATAACCGGAGACACACATTTAGTTAGCATGTTCATCAGTACTTTGGTAATGATTTTAAAACTAACATTAAGCAAATAAATTGGCCTGAATTTTTGAATTTGTTTGGCTTCAGCAGTTTTTGGGACAAGGGTGATAATGCCATAATTAAGTCTAGCAATGTTTATGTCCCTTTAGCAAATCCTTCTACCAGAGATTTAAGATCCCATTTGACTAGGTCCCAGAATTCCTGATAAAAATCAGCAGGGAATCCATCTGGTCTAGGACTTTTATTTTTCTTCATCCCAAACACCACCTCATGTATTTCTTTTAAGGAGAAGGGTGTCATAAGTTCCTCCCTCTCTTGTTTGCTAATTTTCTTCATTTCCACCCCCTCATAGAGATCTGTGTCTCCTCAGGGTGTCCAAATAGGTCTTTATAAAAGTTAGTTATATATTCCATTAACCTGTCATCTCCCTCTATAACTATTCCTTCTTGTTCTAAAGAAATAATCCTGTTTTTTCTTCTCCTCCCATTCACCTTAGCATGATAGTACCTAGTGTTCCCATCTCCATCAGTAATTTCTTTATCTTTGTATCTTTGCAACCATTTTATTTCTTCCTGCAACATTATTCTCTTTAGTTGTGCTTGATTCGTCTCCAACGTATCTATAATTTATGAATTCATGCCATGTTTACAACAATTTTATATGGTTTTGGTATGATTTTATTAGAACTAACCCGGACTGACGCTGTTTTCAGCAGAACTACCGTGGTGTCGTTTTTTGTGCAGAAATAAAAGTTATCGGAATGGGCTGAAAATTTACAGAGAATATTTTTGAAAAATATAAAAAATACTAGAGCGAAAAGATACCGGAGAAGAGTCCCGAGGCAACCACAAGGGTGGGGACGCCCCCCCTAGAGCGCGCCCCCTGGCTTGCCGCTGCCTCGTGGACCCCCCTGACGTGAGACCGACGCCAAAAACTCCTATAAATACAGAAACCCTCGAAAAGAAACCTAGATCAGGAGTTCCGCCGCCGCAAGCCTCTTTAGCCACGAAAAACCAATCAGGAGCCCGTTCCGGCACCCTGCCGGAGGGGGAAACCATCACCGGAGGCCATCTTCATCATCCCGGCGGTCTCCATGACGAGGAGAGAGTAGTTCACCCTCGGGGCTGAGGGTATGTACCAGTAGCTATGTGTTTGATCTCTCTCTCTCTCTCTCTCTCTCTCTCGTGTTCTTGATTTGTCACAATCTTGATGTACCGCGAGCTTTGTTATTATAGTTGGATCATCTGGTGTTTCTTCCCTCTCTATCTCTTGTTGTGATGAATTGAGTCTTGCTCTTTGAGGTTCCATTATGTTGGATTGAGTATTGGATTTGAGAACACTTGATGTATGTCTTGCGATGGGATATCTATGGTGACAATGGGATGTTCTATTGATTCACTTGATGTATGTTTTGGCACTCAACTCGCGGATTCCCGAGGTGACATTGGGGTAATCTATGCATAGGGGTTGATGCACGTTTTCGTCCTACGTTCTCCGATAGAAACTTTGGAGTGATTCTTTGTTGCACGTTGAGGGATTGTTCTGTGATCCAATTATGTTATCATTGTTGAGAGAACTTGCACTAGTGAAAGTATGAACCCTAGGCCTTGTTTCCAAGCATTGCAATACCGTTTTTGCACATTTTTGTTACTAGTTACCTTGCTGTTTTTATATTTTCAGATTACAAAAACCTATATCTACCATCCATATTACACTTGTATCACCATCTCTTCGCCGAACTAGTGCACCTATACAATTTACCATTGTATTGGGTGTGTTGGGGACACAAGAGACTCTTTGTTATTTGGTTGCAGGGTTGTTTGAGAGAGACCATCTTCATCCTACGCCTCCCACGGATTGATAAACCTTAGGTCATCCACTTAAGGGAAATTTGCTACTGTCCTACAAAACTCTGTGATTGGAGGCCCAACACGAGTCTACAAGAAGAAGGTTGCGTAGTAGACATCAAGCTCTTTTCTGGCGCCGTTGCCGGGGAGGTGAGTGCTTGAAGGTATATCTTTAGATCTCGCAATTGAATATTTTAGTTTCTTGTTTTATCACTAGTTTAGTCTATAAAAGAAAACTACAAAAAAATGGAATTGAGGTTGCCTCACATGCTTCATCTTTTTAATGTCTTTCGTGAAAATGATGGAAAGGAAAATTGTGCCGAAGTGTTAGAAGAAGAATGCAATAAAATGTTTGGCATAAAATCTTTGAATGATGAGCATGATTGCAATGTTGTTAGTATGAATTCTCTGAATATCCATGATGCTAATGATAAGCAAAGCCATATGCTTGGGGATGCTATGTTTGATGAAGATGATATTTTTAGTCCCCCAAGTTTCGATGAGCAAATTTAATATGATGAAAGCATACCTCCTATTTATGATGATTATATTGATGAAAGTGGGTTTGGAAGAGTGTCAACTCTAGGTAATAATGATCCCACTATTTTGGAGGGTGTTGAATCTTATTATAATGATAAAAGTGGATTTGGAGAGGTCATGAATTTATTTAGTGATGAATCCACTATTTCGGAAGAGGTTCCAATTGATTATGAGAACAAAGTTGCTATCTATGATGATTATTGTGATGACATGTATGCTATAAAGAATAATGATAACCATGGAACTTGTCATCATGATTTTAATTTTCAATTGGATTATACCTCATATGATAGTTATGTTGTTGAGTTTGCTCCCACTACTATTCATGAGAATAAATTGGCTTATGTGGAGAGTAATAAAATTTCTATGCTTGTAGATCATGAAAAGAATGCTTTATGTGGTGGTTATATTGTTAAGTTCATTCATGATGCTACTGAAAATTATTATGAGGGAGGAACATATGCTTGTAGGAATTGCAATGATATCAAGTTTCCTCTTTATGTGTTGAAAATTTTGAAGTTTTTCTTGTTTTACCTTCCTATGCTAGTTGATTCTTGCTCCCTTAAATTATTTGCTCACAAAATCCCTATGCATAGGAAGTGGGTTAGACTTAAATGTGCTAGTCATATGCTTCATGATGCTCCCATTATGTTTCACTTCTTATCTTTTATGTGAGCATCATTGAAATCATCATGCCTAGCTAAAAAGGCATTAAAGAAAAGCGCTTGTTGGGAGACAACCCAATATTTACCCCTACTATTTTTGTGTGTTAACATGATTAAGCTACTGTATTAATCATGTTTTATAGCTTTTGTTTTAATAAAGTGCCAAGTAAAGCCTTTGGGATAGTGTGGATGATAGTTGACTTGATTCTGTGCAAAAACAGAAAATTTTGCGTCCAGTACAGAAATTCCTATATTTTACTGGAACAAGGAAAAATTCTGAATTTTTTACAGAGGATTGATAAACAAATTTTCTACGTTTTACGAATTTTTCAGAATTATTGGAATTACATAAGTATGACCTTAATTCAGATATTTACATACTGTTCTGTTTTTGACAGATTCTGTTTTTGATGCATATTTTGCTTGTTTCCTAGTTTCTATGGCTTATATTGCTTAATATAAATTGTAGAAATGATAAGTTACAGTAGGCATTGTGTGAGAAAAATTATGAATCTTGTCTTTGACAGTACCCAAGTGAATGATTTGTTTTATTATACTAACCCATCTCACGAAGTTCCGTTAAGTCTTGTGTGATTGAAGTTTTCAAGTTTTGGGTGAGATATCGATATGAGGAGAATATGGAGTGACAAGACCCTAAGCTTGGGGATGCCCAAGGCACCCCCAAGGTAATATTCAAGGAATATTCAAGCAACTAAGCTTGGGGATGCCGCATCCCCTCTTTCATCTTCAACATTATCGGTAACCTCACTTGGAGCTATATTTTTATTCGTCACATGATATGAGTTTTGCTTGGAGCGTCATTTTATTTTATTAGGATTTGATTGCTGTTATTTAGAGTAATGTTTTGTATCTTTTATTTCAATAAAAGTGTCAAGTATAGCCTTTATCATGCCTATTTTGCAAGTCTATATGTTGCTGTTTTGAAAACAGAAAGTTTTCTATCATTGTCTGAATTCTTATGGAAAGTCAGAACGTGATAAAATGTTGAAATTTTTACACAATGTGTAACAACAAATTTTCTACAGTGTGGTAATTTTTCAGAAGTTTTGGAGTTAGGGAAGTATGAGTACAATTTCACTCTTTACAGATTGTCCTGTTTAGACAGATTGCCGTTATGTTTGCATTGTTTGCATATGTTTGCTTGTTTAATGATTCTATTCAAGGATAGGAGTATTAAATATGCAGAGGCATTTAGTATGCAATGTTAAATAATAATTTTAGTGACTTGCTGCAGTAGAAAATGATAAGGTTTTGCATTTGATTTATACTAACTTTTCTCACGAGTTCTTGTTGAGTTTTGTGTGGATGAAGTTTTTAAGATTCAGGGAAACTGTGATATAAAAGGAATTAAGGAGACACAAAAGCTCAAGCTTGGGGATTCCCAAGACATCCCTATATAACATTTCAAGAAGTCTCAAGCATCTAAGCTTGGGGACGCCCCGGCAGGCATCCCACCTTTCTTCTTCAACAATGATCGGTTAGTATCGGTTGAGCCTAAGTTTTTGCTTCTTCACATGATGTATGTCATTTTATTTTTGTTTTGCTTGCTGTTTGAATAAAATACTTAAGATCTGAAATTTTTAAATGAGAGAGAGTCTTCACACAGCTACTTAATTATTTGACTACTCATTGATCTTCACTTATATCTTTTTGGAGTAGTTTGTCATTTACTCGTGTGCTTCACTTATATCCTATGAGTAAATGGTTGAATGAATTGAATATCATAAATCTGAAATTATATATGTTTCATATGCTTATCCCATGGGGAGTAATGACTTCACATATAAGAAGTATAGGTGATAAATTTATTGAAAGTTAGCAAACATAGTATTGGTCACTTGAACAATTCATGAAAGAATATTGAAGGAAGAGAGATTTCACATATAAATATACTATCTTGGACATCTTCTATGATTGTGAGCCCCATTAATTATTTTCAAACTTGAGCAAATTAGTTGAAGTTGGACAAGGAAGACAACGTAATGAGTTATGCTTGGGTATATTTGTATAGAAGTTATATTGTTATGGATCCTCCAATATGTGGTGCTTGTTTTTATTTAGAATCTTTTGCTAGCCAAAAATTCTGTACTAAGCGGGAATACGGCTTGTGCATCCAAAACCCTTAAACCTAGTTTCTTGCCATGAGTGTCCACCATATCTACCTATGGATTGAATAAGATCCTCAAGTAAGTTGTCATCGGTGCAAAAACCAATAAAAATTGCTCCTAAATATGTATGATCTTTTATTGTAAGGGAAAATAAGCTTTGTATGAACTTGTGATGGTAAAGAAATAAAAGCGACAGACTGCATAATAAAGGTTGCTATCACAAAGGGCAATACAATGTGACGTTCCTTTGCATTAAGGGTTTGCACATCCACAAATAAAAAGCGCATGACAACCTCTGCTTCCCTCTGCGAAGGGCCTATCTTTTACTTTTATGCAAGAGTCAATAGTATTCCTTCTCATTTCAACCTCAATTAATCTCTAGTTGGCAAGTACCATGTGGTGGGGAAAGATCCAAGCATATATGGCCATTCAAATATATTTGATCATGATTATTATTGTTGACAATTATCTATATGATAAATAAGTTGGGAGGCGAAACATTAAGCCCCTATCTTTCTCTGTGTTCGATGGATGCTATTTGTTCTAAAAATATGCTTTGAGTGGTATCAATCATGGAAGACTATATGATAGTTGAGTATGTGGAATTTGCTAAATCAAAGCTCTTACATAGACTCTTTTTGAAAATAAGATGAATTGCAATTGTTTGATGACTGAGAACATAGTTTGTTAGTTTTCAAGAAAGTATATGATCTATGCTTTAACATGTGAATAGCTTGCTACTTGATCATGAGAAGCTTTATGAGATGACCTACTATTTATGATATATAATGATGCTAGAAAAAGTGCTTGAAATTATTATTGATCAAACTTGTGCACTTGATAGCATTCACACTTCATAAATTATTTCTTTTATCATTTACCTACTCGAGGATGAGCAGGAATTAAGCTTGGGGATGCTGATACGTCTCCAACGTATCTATAATTTATGAAGTATTCATGCCATGTTTACAACAATTTTATATGGTTTTGGTATGATTTTATTAGAACTAACCCGGACTGACGCTGTTTTCAGCAGAACTACCGTGGTGTCATTTTTTGTGCAGAAATAAAAGTTCTCGGAATGGGCTGAAAATTTACGGAGAATATTTTTGGAAAATATAAAAAATACTGGAGCGAAAAGATACCAGAGAAGGGTCCCGAGGCAACCACAAGGGTGGGGGGCGCCCCCCCTAGGGCGCGCCCCTTGGCTTGCCGCTGCCTCGTGGACTCCCCTGACGTGAGGCCGACGCCAAAAACTCCTATAAATACAGAAACCCTCGAAAAGAAACCTAGATCGGGAGTTCCGCCGCCGCAAGCCTCTGTAGCCATGAAAAACCAATCGGGAGCCCGTTCCGGCACCCTACCGGAGGGGGAAACCATCACCGGAGGCCATCTTCATCATCCCGGTGGTCTCCATGACAAGGAGGGAGTAGTTCACCCACGGGGCTGAGGGTATGTACCAGTAGCTATGTGTTTGATCTCTCTCTCTCATGTTCTTGATTTGGCACGATCTTGATGTACCGCGAGCTTTGTTATTATAGTTGGACCATATGGTGTTTCTTCCCTCTCTATCTCTTGTTGTGATGAATTGAGTCTTGCTCTTTGAGGTTTCGTTATGTTGGATTGAGTATTGGATTTGAGAACACTTGATGTATGTCTTGCGATGGGATATCTATGGTGACAATGAGATGTTCTATTGATTCACTTGATGTATGTTTTGGCACTCAACTCGCGGATTCCCGAGGTGACATTGGGGTGATCTATGCATAGGGGTTGATGCACATTTTCGTCCTACGTTCTCCGATAGAAACTTTGGAGTGATTCTTTATTGCACGTTGAGGGATTGTTATGTGATCCAATTATGTTATCATTGTTGAGAGAACTTGCACTAGTGAAAGTATGAACCCTAGGCCTTGTTTCCAAGCATTGCAATACCGTTTTTGCTCACTTTTATTACTAGTTACCTTGCTGTTTTTATATTTTCAGATTACAAAAACCTATATCTACCATCCATATTACACTTGTATCACCATCTCTTCGCCGAACTAGTGCACCTATACAATTTACCATTGTATTGGGTGTGTTGGGGACACAAGAGACTCTTTGTTATTTGGTTGCAGGGTTGTTTGAGAGAGACCATCTTCATCCTACGCCTCCCACGGATTGATAAACCTTAGGTCATCCACTTGAGGGAAATTTGCTACTGTCCTACAAAACTCTGCGCTTGGAGGCCCAACACGAGTCTACAAGAAGAAGGTTGCGTAGTAGACATCAGTGCTCTTAATTCTTTTTGCTCTGTTCTGTCTGCAGTAGTTATCCCCATGATCTCCGCTCTCTTATCCAACTCATCCAATTGTTTTATGATATCAATTTTAATTTTTCTATACCAAGCATCAGCATTTCTGTTCCACCCCTTAGCTTTTTTCCTCAGGTTCCTCAACCTTAACTGCCATCTTTCCAGGATGTCTCCTTTATATTTTTCATTCCAGGTTTTGTATACCATTTCTTTAAACCCTTCCCTCAGAGCCCATGAATTTTCATATCTAAAGATATACTTGCTTTTTTGTGATTCTCCTGTGTCCAGAAACATAGGAGTGTGGTCAGACACCTCCCTAGCAAAAGCTTGTAGTATGGTTAATGGGTAATTTTCTTCCCAGGCTGGGCACATCAATACCCTATCCAATTTCTCATAGGTGCGATTATCCTGATTATTAGCCCAAGTAAATTGTCTCCCATTTCGAGGTAGTTCTCTCAACCCAGCCTGCTCAATGATTGCATTAAACATAAAGGACCACTGATCATTATGAACTGGTTTGTTTTTTTCCTTATCATTTCTAATAATGTTAAAATCACCCCCCACCAAGCAGGGTAGTGGGTTATCATGATATAATCTAGCTAATTCAGCTAGGAAATTGGCTTTTCCTTCCATTTGTGCATCCCCATATATAGTAACCAAATTCCAATGCATTTTAACATTTTTATCAAACACTAGCATTCTCAAGAAGTACTGTCCTTTTTCTATGCTTTCTATGTCAAATAAGTCTTTACTAGAACATATGCCCAACGGGAGATATTTTTTTTGTGAGAAGCGTTGAGAGAGATAATTGTTGTGTCCATCTAAACTGTCTCCACAACAGTGGGGCGACAGATCGGGGAGCTGTGGTGTTCTCAAGGGTCATGTTTGGCCCGCGAGACAGATAATTGTTGTGTCCATCTAAATTGTCTCCACAACAGTGGAGTGACAGATCAGGGAGCTGTGGTGTTCTCGCGGGTCATGTTTAGCCCGCGAGATCTTGATAGTGGTGGGGTTGATCGGAGTGGCGGCCACTACCCAACTCGTGCCTTTTTTTTCCTTTGGGTCCGCCCCCGTGTCGTGGTTGTGGTTGCCTCCTCATTTTCTGGCTGCACGACAACCTTCGGGGCATAGTTGATTCGACCACTCTCTCCTACAATGGCGTAACCGAATGAATTACTAATTGCGGTGAATCCCGTTTCATCGGCATAATCAGCACATAACCAGGCAGTCCCTGCTTTACCAGGGTTCATTCTCTTTAATTAGTTTAGCACTCACTTGCCACATTCTTTTCAATCAGAGCCAAACCAGCATATTCTCTAGTATTGACATGTGCCCACAATTTCTTTTAATTATAGCCTACAAATACATTCTCTTTTATCGCCAAATAGCATTTGGGACGCACAAGCCAGCCCACTAGCAAGCACCAGACCGACCTGTGTTTGTAAGGTGCGAATAAAAATTCAAAAAAAAATGATGAGTTGAAGGATCAAACTCATAACCTCAAAAACTTCACCACGTGCTGCTAGCCACTCGAACAAACAACATCTACTAACCAATGGCCAGCGCGAATGTTGAAGGACATACTGTAATGCAACATTCGAAACATTTTTTAATTTTTTTCTTGATATTTTTTAAACTTTTCAAAAAATTAAGTAATAATAATGAATTGCCGAATATTTTTCGAAACATGAATAATTGTTGAAATCCAGGTTTTTTTCTTGGAAAAATGTGAGCACTTTTTTGAGAAATTCGATAATTTCTGGAAAAAGGGGAACAAGATTTGAAACGGAAAGATTTTTTGGAATTCACAAACATTTTTTGAAAACATGAACCTTTTATAAGGAAACAAACATTTTTTGAATTTGTGATTTTTTTTAAAAATGGAAACATCTTTTGAACATTCAAAACCATTTTCAAAAATGTGTTTTTGAAAACGAACATTATTTTGAATTTGTGAACATTTCAATAAAAGAAGAATATTTTTATATTTGTATTATTTTTTTAAATGAAATTTATTTTGAAAACCTCGACCAATTTTGGAAAACACAATTTGTTTTTGAAAAAATGCGAATTTTGAACAAATTTGGAATCAGAATAAAAAATAGTAGTTCCAAATATTTTTCAAAATGGGAACAAAATTTGTAATTCTAAAGATTTTGCAAAAAAATGGAACAAAAATTTAAATTCTAAAAAAAATTGAATTTATGAGAAAAAGGAATAAATACTTGTAAGCGAAAAAAGAAAAAGAAAAAGAAAAGTAAAAAAATAAAAAAACACCAAAAAAGAAAATGGGCCAGCCCAATATTGGATGACCTATGAGAAGCTCCAACTATTTGCCGCACGGAAATGGGCTGGCTTTTCAGGGCCGCAGCATGCGCAGTCCACGTACGAAATTCAGAACAAAACTGTTTTTTTTTCTAGCAGGTGGACCACAAAAATTTAGTACCACCTCGAATAGAAAAAATGTCTTTTCGGTGGTGAACGGATGAATAATTTGGAGAAACGCACCTTGCTTTATTGGTAGGTATAGATTAACTCCCACTAGGATCCCCCAGACATCCCTCTAGGTGGGTTCCAGCACCATTCATAATTTCTTCCGGCACATAAATTGTGCAATTCATGCTTGGAGAAGTTTTGTTTAATGGTCTCAGAAATCCCTATAAAATCTAACTTGTGATCAATGATCATTTCTCTAATATATCTCTTCTTATGATCTTGTCCTATTCCTCTTACATTCCAAAAAACACCCCTCATTTTTGTCCCAGATATTTATACAAAGTAACCAATTACTAAGTCAAGTCCACCCACACAAGTTCAGGAAATGACTAATTAGTCTTCTTTCCTTTCTTCTTTCTTTTCAACTGTAACATCCCTATGTAATGGCTACAGTGATTGCCTCCTGATAATGCCAAGTCATCATGTTCAACAATGCTTGATCATCATTAGTGTCATAATCCATTTCAAATTCCAACTCAAATAGCAATTCAAAATTCAAAGTGAAAATAAAAGTTGTTCAAATTTGGAAAACTAAAATGTTCATCATCTTGCAAATATTCCAAAACAATTATGTGTTAAGGAACACAACATCACTCCTATGCAAAAAAGGGCAGTAGCATTTGAAACAATGCTATTTCAACATTTTTTTGTTGCTAATCCATTTATGAAAAATACAAATGAATTTCTTTGGTCACCAAAATATTTGTGGCACTGTCTGAATGTGTGTTGGGTTTATTGGGCCTAGTTCCACATTTTTCCTACACCATCAGGTTACCCAAATAAATCCCTCTCCCTCTCTGTCTATTAAATAAATAAATAAAAGGGCAAAAAGCAAACGAACGAACCACTTACCTGGCCACTGGGCCGAAGCCACAGTGAGCTCAGCCAGCCCAACTGGCCCAGCCACCGCAGCTCATCGTCCTCCTCGCACCGCTGTCACGCCCGCGCGCTGACACGCCGCCGTCCGTCGTCGTGTCATCGATCCCGCGGATCCCCGTCGCCTACAAGTGCTGCCCCGACGCCTTCCTCAACCCTAACCCCCTAAGTTTCTCCCTCGCCCTCTCATACACTCGAAAAATGGCGATGCCAGAAAGCTTTGACGCCACGCAACTCTCGCCGTCGCGGCCACCGAGCCCCTCCGGCCTCGCCTCCGTGTCCACGCGCTCCGGGACCCTCGTCTCCTTCGAGTGGGAGCTCTGCATCGACCCAGGAAGCAGCGCAGCCACGGGATCGAGCCGATCCCTTTCTCTGCATCGCCGGCGCCCGCCGCCGATCCCCGTCGACCCCGAGCTAGTCTGCTCTACTAAGCTGTCCCGGGCTTTTCTTAGCCGCACTGTGAGCCCCATCTCTCTCTCTGCCCCGTCCCCGCACCGCTCTTTTCTTCCCTAGTGGCTCGCCGCCTCGCCGTGTCCTGTCCGCCGCTCGAGCTCACCGTAGCTGTCGCGTCCGACCACCATAGCCCGCGATAGTAGCTTAGATCAACGCGGCGCTTCTCACTTGTTTGAATGAGCCCTAATGGGCGCGCCAAACCGCACCGTGGACGCGTGCCCGATCTGTGCCCGGGAGCTCCGCCGCCACCCGTCATAGCCAGCGTTGCTCCGGCCACTTCCGCGTCCAGCCACTCACCCCACGCGACGCGGCTCCGTCCGCTCGGTCCAAGGAGCCAAAGAACGGCCGAAGAGGCCCTCCGTAGACGAATTCCGGGCTCGCCGGAGTTGTCGCCATCATGCGGCCTGGCCGGAGAGCTCCGGTGGCCGGCGTCCAGCTGGCGTCCGATGTGGCCGGCTTGGCCCCGTCTCCGAGAGGCTGACAGCGGGCCCCGCGGGCCCCGTTGACTGAGTCAGCGCGGGTCACTGTCGCTGACATATGGGACCCGCGCGGTTTAAACATTTTAAATAAATAAATAAACATTTAATTAATTAATAGTTAATTAAATTTCTAATCACCCACTGACTAGCAGGCCCCACCTCTATATAAACTGTAATTAGATTAAATTCATCCTAGTTAACTACTGTGAGGATGACAGGTGGGTCCCACTGGACCCACAGGTCAGGTTTGACCAGTCAGCGAGTCTGTTGACTACTGACGTCATCCCCACGCAATGCTGATGTCATATTCCTTTTCTGGAATTCTGTTAATTTAATTAAATTCAGAATATTGCTAAAAACTTTAGAAAATCGTAGAAAATAAACCGTAGCTCGGATCGAAATACTTTGTACATGAAAGTTGCTCAGAACGACGAGACAAATCCAAATACGCAGTCCGTTCGTCCACCACACGTCCCTAGCATAGCGAACATGCAACCATTCCCCTCCGTTTCATCTGTTCGAAAATGCCAAACTTCGGGAAAACATTGCCGGATGTTTTCCCTCTTCACTTATATCGTGTAGCACCGCGTCAGAACACCCCTAGCTCTGCGAATTGTCATGTCATGCTCTTGTTTGCTTTATATTTACTGTTTCCTCCCCCTCTTCTCTCTCGATAGAGCCCCGGAGGCCGACGCAGCTCCGGAGATCGACTACCCCTGACGACCTTGCCTTTGCCGCCGAGCAACCAGGCAAGCCCCCCCTTTGATCATCCCGATATCTCCCATTCTATTTTCTCATGCTTGCATTAGATTTTGCTATTGTAAATGATTGCTCCTATTCTGCTGCATAGCCTGTTTATTGTAACCTGCTGTTGATACCTTCCTGTTCATCCTAAACTGTTTAGTATAGGCTGGTTAGAGACCCATGAGTGACCCCCGTATCCCGACTGCCCCGCTGGATTATCAGAAGACCCGATTAACGGGATCGAAGACTAGGCCCCGGCACCGCACCTCACTTCCCCCTTAGTTGCTCGACACTACTGAGTTACTATCGAGTGCCGAGGGTGATACCTCGTCAACACTTCTGATGATAACCTTGTAGGTTAGTTAGTTGGTCGTGGTCAGCGAGGGTGATTCCTCCTACACCACCCCTGATAACAACGAAGTCGTGCAACACCTCAAGTGTGGACCTCAAGGGTGATGCCTCCTACGTTCACCTTGATGTTACATCAGGTGGGGGTCCATCGAGGGTGATGCCTCGGATTCCCCCTTGATATGGTAGCCACACGGATGCCTGACATAATTGATGATACTGTTACTTGGAAAGGCGGGTCGACCCTGAGGGGTACCCGCGAATGATGGATAGTTACCCGTGAGTTATTTTACGAGGCGCGGTCGGGCATTCTTAGCCCTTGCAGCAAGTCCTCGAGACGGGGCGACGGGGTCACATCGATCGTGAGTCTCTGCTTGTTACCGCAAGCCCCTAGTCCACTAACGATTTGGATATTTGATCTGAGCCGGCCTATGGTCGGATAGCACTAACCATCACGTGGGAAGAGTTATGGGCACTCTGCATCGTAGCATCAGCCGAAAGCTCTGTCAGACGTCCAGTTCAGCATCGCAGCACGGCTGGGCCGGCGCCATCCTGAGGGGTGGTACCTGGATTCGCGTGTGCGCAATGACCCGGAGGGCGAGGGGCGATGGCCCAAGACCCCCTTGCGCTTAGGAGGTAGACCGACGGGGACCTCTCTGCTGATCTGTAGGTAGGGTTGCGGTGTATCGTTTGGCCGAGGCCGGGCATGACCCAGGAAAGTGTGTCCGGCCGGAGTTAAGCGAGCGTGGTGGGTAAGTTGGTGCACCCCTGCAGGGAAGAACACATCTATCGATAGCCGGTCCTACGGTAAAGGACACTCGGAGTTGTATCCCGATCGGTACAACTAGAACTGGAGATGGTACCTGGATATGTGGCTCCGAGATCGTTTTCTCGCAGGGAGTCAAGAAAGGATCTCTGGGCGAGGCTGTTACTTGACACAACCACTACTATTTTATACGGTGCTGATCTACTCTTTTCTGTTGCTGCAAGACCGATGAAGATGCTAGTCTTCGATAGGACTAGGCCTTCTCTCTATTCTGGCATTTCTGCAGCCCAGTCCACATATACAGCCTCCCTTTGATAATGTTGCATATGTAGTGTAGATCCTTGCTTGCTGAGTACTTCGGAGTACTCACGGTTGCTTTGCTTTCTTTTTCTCCCCATATCAATTTATCGTGACCAGATGACGGAGCCCTGAGACAGCTGCCCCGCCGACGACTACTACTACCACCTCGAGAGTGGTTACTTCTACGAGCTGGCCGGCGACTAGGAGTAGGATCGGAGGGTCCCAGGCAGGAGGCCTGCGCCTTTCGATCGTAGTGTTTTGTTTTGCCCCGCCTTCTTAAGGTCTCTCTGTTTTATCTTTTATATCTGTACTCAGATATCTGATGCTTCCACTGACGCTTGTAAGCAAGCTTATGTATTCGAGCCCTCGAGGCCCTGGCTTGTAATATAAAGCTTGTATGACTTTAATTATGTTTTAGAGTTGTGTTGTGATATCTTCAAGTGAGTCCTTGGGCTTGATCGTGTGCATTTGCGTGTATGATTAGTGCACGATTAAGCCGGGGGCGTCACATCAACACTCCAATCCCTATCGTTTGCTTCACACAGTCCAATGCTGGTGAGCTTCCCCCCCCCCCACTTTTCTTCCCTGAGAACATAGATCTCAGTTTTTTAAACTGTTGTTCCTCTATGTCAGCATCAGAGTGCTCAAGATCAGAGCATAACTCCTCAATATCCACATCCCCAGTGTTAATACGCACTGGGGTGTCCAAATATTTATTTCTCTTACTCCCAGCCTCATTTTTCTCTACATCTTTATTTTCTATATTCTGAAAGTAAAGTTCTCTTCTAGCAATTCCCATTTTCCTAATAATATCTAAATTCTTATCAATCATATCAATGGAACATCCTAAGTCAATCCCAACCAAGGAACTAATGTGTAATAAAGAAGGATCATCAAATTCTGAATCAAGATTCTTACCATAATTGTCTCTTTCTTCAACTCTGATCTTTGCCATCTCCTCCACTTGTTGATCTTCTCTTCCTTTGTTTCTTAGACTTCTTTTCAGCTCCACCTCCTTCCCTTCCTCATCTTTCTCCAACACCTCAACCCCATGAATTTCAGCCATTTTCTCTCCAAAAGTTCCTGTTGATCCCTGACTAGCATTGTAGTCAGTTGGCTCATTGTATTTTCTAGACTCGGTATCTTCTTTCCTTATCTGGTTTTGTTTCTCAAAGTCTTCCACATCCATATTTGCTAGTTCCATTTCATATTGTTCTCTGTTAGCTGCCTCCTGCACCAGTTTTTGAATTTCTCCCTGTTGCTGTTCAATCATCTCTTGCATTTTTTGATGTGCAAGTTCTAATTCCCTTATCTTTTTTTAGTCTTTGTCCACAATGCACTGTGTCTAGCTCTATCTTCTTCGAGTGTTTTAATCTTGTTAAACATTATATCACTTTCCTTCTGCCATTTTCTCTTCTCTATGTTCATGTCATTCTGCCACTGTCCCATGGTTTCTTCCAATGATGTCTTCATCTTCTCAATCTTCTTATCTATTTCCTCACTCTGTCTAAGAGACAAACTTCCCAGCCCCATTCCTCTTATGTCTTTGTCATCCAACTTGGTTCTCTTTCTTTTTTCTTCCTCCTCTTCTCTGTCCTCCAATTCACTAGCAGCTTCACTTTTCCTTTTCTCCTCTTTATACCATCCAGTCTCCACAACTTTTTCCATTTCTGTCCCAATTCTAAACATGAGCAAGTCAGGAGATGTAATTTCTACATGTGAAGGCACTTTTTCCACATCTCTGATTCCATATTTCACCCTAACTTTTTTCTCATTGATGGTATCCATGTCAATTTCCAACACAGGTCCCACTGCAGCAGCTACTTCACAGATTCCAAAAAAATGTCTAAAGCAGTCAGGTACTTTTTCTAATCTGAGCCAGGCAGTATGCATCTTCCCAATGGCATGATGATCAAGAGACCAAGGTTGCACTTTGATCACAACTCCAGTCCCGAGCAAATTGAAGTCATTAAATTTTGCAAGCTCTACCAGTTTTGCTTTGTTGGGAAATCTCATCATGTAGCAATTTTTCCCATATTCCTTCACTCTCCATTGCCATCCCCAATCAAACATCTCCCCCAAAGCTTTTACAAGTGCTGTTTCATTGATCTGTCCATCTCTAATAACAACCACTCCCAGGGGATTCATATGTTCAGTAATGAGCATGTCTTTGTAACTCTGAACAAGCAGGATCCCCAGACCTTTAGCTGCATACCCAACATATTTTGGAACAAGTTTCATTTGTTTCAACAGGTTACATTCCCCTGTAATGTGATTGTCCCTACCACAGATCAAGCAATGCTCCACTCTGCACTCTTTGGTAGAGTGTCTTGGATCTTTGCACTTCCTGCACACCTGTTTATTGGATCTCTCATTTGCTTTCCTGTCCTCCCCCACTGCCTGCTGCCAGGGGCCTCTCCCCATTTGTTTTCTCCCTCCAGGATTTGTGTCAGTCTCATTCCCTTTCTCTGCTCGTTGACCATTTTTCCCATCATTATCTTCTCTTTTCTCCGAGTCCCCTCCAATTCTCAATCCTGTGAGATTTCCAAGAGCTCCTTCACTTTGTGTTCCCTCTCCACTTTTCATCCCCTGGACCAATTGAGATAACAAGGCCGCAAGCAACTATTGCTGTTGATTCTGTTCATTTCCAACCAGCTGTCCACCATCTTTCTCTTTTTCTTTCCCTGATTTCTCCATTTCTTCACCCTCTTTCCTTTTACTAGAATCTGCATCATCTTTCTGCCCTGTTTTTGCTTGCCAGATCAGTCTCTCTCCAGATCTCTCTCCTGAGAACTCCATCTCATCTCCAGTTCCTCTGCCCGAACCATTTCCAGATCCAAAACGTCCTCCTCCTCTACCAAAGCCACCAACTCCATCAAAGAAAGGGGGTCTGTTTCTGTTACCCCCAAAGTCTCGACCTATCTGATTAAACCTACCATCAACATTTCCCACACCACCTCCTCTGTTAAATCTAGCTCCTCGAAATCCTCTTCCAAAGTTTCCAAACATCTCTCTCTCTCAGGTGGCGGCGTGGGAGGGGGAGGGGGAAACCCTAAGATCTGGGTAGGAGTGTCTCTCCCACCCCTCTCGTGTCTATTTATACACTCCCCTCCCCTCACATCTCCTTGGGCCAAGCCCTTTTTTAGCCCATCCTCAGCCCACCAGCTTAGGCCCACCTCCATATCCATGTTGATCTCCTTTCCAACCGAGCCTCCAAAAATAATTGAAGGTCTCCATTTCTCCTCATCTCCCTTTTTTTCACAATTTTCCTCCAGTGAAACCAAATAAGGTACAATTGGAGTTTCAGTTATCACCAGCTCCCCAAAATCAATATCATTTTCCTCATACCATGAAGCAATTGGCGGAGTATTTCCAAGCCTCATATGTTTCTTAACAATCTCTGCATTAATCCCTCTCAGATTATTTTTTGTCCCCATTTTTCCCTCCTCACAACCCATCTGATGACTTTTCCCTTTGCTGCATCAGCATCTCTATTTTCTATTTCTATAGATCGAGGGGAAATTCCTCCTCTGTCTCTAGCTTTGGTCATACACCTACTTTTGCCTCTCTGAATCCTACTCCTAGCATCATCCACATCAATTGACATAGTAGATGCTAAGTATTTTGTAACTTTTTCCATACCTGAAGAGATGTCGGAAGGATCCCCCTCCCCCTCCTCATCAGAGCCCTCCCCGGCCAACAACCAAAAACGATTGCCGGCCGGCGAGCACCCTATTGACGTCGGGAAAGGGCTTGGAGGCACGGCGAGCGCCTCGCGAAGCGGGGCGATCGACGGAGCAGCGCCACTGGGGTCCTGGTCCGCTTCCTCCTTGGCGGCTCCTCCTCCTCTTCGTCTTCCTCAATCTCGATCGGCAGCCATCTCGACCCCGGGGCAGGGATCCCCATCACCACCGCCCTCGCTGGCGCCGGCGGATGGATCTGGCGGTAGCGCAGGGACCGGAACACCTTCCACTTCTCTCTCTGCTCTGGAATCAGGGACTCCGCCTCGAGCATCGCCCAGAGCAGCACCCCCATCGCCGGCTGACGGTCGTAATTGGGGAAGCATCGGAGGATCTCCTCCTCGCTCAGCCTCCTCCTCACCATGTCCGCCGCGTCGTTGAGGGCCTTCATTTTGGGGAACCAGCGGTCAATCTCTCTCAGTCTCCCCATCATCACCTTGTCGCCGTTGGCCAGCGCCGCCATCTGCTGCTCGCGGGTCGTCATCAAACCCTAGCTCTCGATGCGACACGGCGGGGCGAGTTGTGGTGTGTGGGGGAAGTGGGGTGGAGAGGCGAGGAGTCGGAGTGGGCCGCCTAATATCCTCTCTCTCCTCTCCCCCCGCCATTACTCACCTCGAAATCCATGACGTGCCCGCCCCACCGGCCAGGCGCCGTGACTCTGGCCAAGTGGCACGGGAACTGTACTATCTGGCCCACGCTAAATCCTGCCTCGTCATGCCACCCCCGCGCATCGACCTCCCGCTCGTCGGTGTTGAGGAGGACCAGCCGGCGTCCTCGCCGGAGTAGGAACCCTGGCCGGAAAACCAGCAACGCCGTGCCGAGGTCGGGGATGAAATCACACCTTAGGTGCGTGTCGCACCGGAGCCGTGCGGTGCACGCCATCCTTTCTCCTCGTAAAGCCGCTCACTGCTGCTCTAGCAGAATGGTCTATGGCCTAGCTTCCGAGAATGGTGTCTAGTTTTGGCCTTGACGCACCATTCTCCGAATCAGAGATTTGGGAGGCCGTCAAGCGACTGTCGGCTGGCAAGGCCACCGCCATAGACGTTGGCGGTAGGATATAATAGGCTACCGCCATAGTCAATGGCGGTAGGCTTCTGGTCAACATGACAATGTGGCAACGATGTGGCATGTGGCTACCGCCACAGTTGGTGGCGGTAGGACCTGGGGCGAAGTGAATTCTATAAATAAAGTGTGTCGCCCAGTAGTACTAAACTGCTTCGATGGCCGGCTGGCTAGAGCATGTACGTTAGCGACAGTAGATCTTGGGTTCGATATTTGCCAAGGGCAAATATTTATTGTTTATTTTTTTGCCCAATACCAATGAAAAAAATAGCCTAATTGATGTTACACACGGATTACTACCAAAAAACATTTTTTTACCATGTAAATATCATTTATAAGGAAAAATTTTCTTTTAAGGAATGACAGGAGATGATCTTTTCTAAATACAATCACATGATGCATGTTTTCTTATGTGCAAGATATGGTGGCATCTCCATTCAACATCTTCAAGGTCCATTGGTTACCGTGCCACAATTGTGTCATATGCTTAGTAATTTCAAATTATTTTCACTATTGAACCGGGGTAAGATAATTACGTTAACTAATATGCTACTACCGAGTGAATGTTACAATGTCATTTAAAGTGTGGATACATATGACATGACACATGTTTGTGTCGTGAACAAAAATATATATAGAATTTGATTCAAATATTCACATAAATTATAAAGCACATACATGAATATTAATTAGATTGCACGCATGTTGAAATGGTAAGTGCACATATATATGAGAGTGCTACACAAAACATTTTTTTAACGCAAGTGCTCCAGACGTAGTTTTAGTATGGTAAAAATAATAAAGAAAAAGAAACATTTCTGATGTCTTACCCATATCCTTTACATAAGGAAACACACATCGTGTGATTGTATTTAGGAAGGAGAGAAGATATTTTCCTATCATTCCTTAAAAACACACTTTCCTTATAAATGATAAGCAATTTTTTTTGACAATATTCCATATATAACATTAGTTAGACTAGTTTTTTCATTTTTATTGAGCAAAAAAAATATTTTTTTCCTTGGCATCATGTGATTGTATTTAGGAAAGAGAGAAGATATTTACCTATCATTCCTTAAAAAAACACTTTCCTTATAAATGATAAGCAATTTTTTTGACAATAATCCATATCTAACATCAATTAGACTAGTTAGTTTTTTCATTTTTACTAAGCGTAGGACACAATTGTAGCACGGTAACTGATGGACCGTGAAGATGTTGAATGAAGATGCCACCATATCTTGCACATAAGGAAGCATACATCCTGTGATTGTATTTAGAAAATAGAAAATATCTTCTCTTGTCATTCCTTAAAAAAATCCTTATAAATGCTATTTACATGGTCAAAAGAATGTTTTTGATAGTAACCCGTATGTAACATCAATTTGGCTATTTTTAAAATTGTTAGTGGGCAAAAAAAATAAACAAAAGGAAACATGCCCTTGCCAATATTCGAACCCAAGACCTATTGTAGCTAACCTGCACGCTCTAGCCAGCAGGCCACTGAACCAGCTTAGTAGTAAAAGGCGACGCATGTTCTTTATAATTTACTTCGGCCCAGCTTAGCCACTTGCCACATCGTTGCCACGTCATCATGTTGACCAGAAGCCTACCGCCATTGACTATGGCGGTAGCCTGTTATATCCTACCGCCAACATCTATGGCGGTAGAAAAAGGGTCAGATCCGAACTTTTTTTATAAATAGGGTCAAATCGTGCTAAACTTTCACATAAGGGTCAGAACAGTGAATTTGGCCTCTTCAAGACGGATCCGCAAACCGTCTGCATCCATCCAGACCGTGGAATCCAACGCCGATCTATATCGGGGCGCGGGACGGTCCGAACGCGATCTCTCACGTAAAGGGAAGGGGTGGTTGAGATTTGCGGGAGTCCGGACACCCGAAACGTTGGTGAAAGATCATGGATGTCGCCTAGAGGGGGGTGAATAGGCGCTTTAAAATAATTACGGTTTAGGCTTGAACAAATGCGGAATAAACCTAGCGGTTAATTTGTCAAGCACAAAACCTACAACAACTAGGCTCACCTATGTGCACCAACAACTTATGCTAAGCAAGATAAACTACTAGGTGATAGCAAGATATATGACAAGAAACAATATGGCTATAACAGAGTAAAGTGCATAAGTAAAGGGCTCGGGTAAGAGATAACCGAGGCACGCGGAGACGATGATGTATCCCGAAGTTCACACCCTTGCGGATGCTAATCTCCGTTTGGAGCGGTGTGGAGCCACGCGGAGACGACGATGTATCCAAGAAGCCACTAGGGCCACCGTAATCTCCTCACTCCCTCGCACAATGCAAGATGTTGTGATTCCACTAAGGGACCCTTGAGGGCGGTCACCAAACCCGTACAAATGGCAACCCTTGGGGGCGGTCACCGAACCCGTACACTTTGGCAACCCTTGGGGGCGGTCACCGGTACCCGTCAAATTGCTCGGGGCAATCTCCACAACCTAATTGGAGACCCCGACGCTTGCCCGGAGCTTTACACCACAATGATTGAGCTTCGAACACCACCAACCGTCTAGGGCGCCCAAGCACCCAAGAGGAACAAGCTCAAGGGTACCAAGCACCCAAGAGTAATAAGCTACTCAACTTCACTTCCACGTATCACCGTGGAGAACTCAAACCGATGCACCAAATGCAATGGCAAGGGCACACGGAGTGCCCAAGTCCCTCACTCTCAAATCCCACCAAAGCAACAAAAGCTATGGAGGAAAAAGAGAGGAAGAACAAGAAGGAGAACACCAAGAACTCCAAGATCTAGATCCAAGGGGTTCCCCTCACATAGAGGAGAAAGTGATTGGTGGAAATGTGGATCTAGGTCTCCTCTCTCTTTTCCCCCCAAAACTAACAAGAATCCATGGAGGGATTGAGAGATAGCAAGCTCGAAGAAGGTCAACAATGGGGAAGAACTCGAGCTAAAGGGATAGGGTTCAATGGGGAAGAAGACCCCCTTTTATAGGAGGGGAAAAAACCAACCGTTATGTGCTTAGCCCGCACACGGGCGGTACTACCGCTCCAGCGAGCGGTACTACCGCTCGGGCGGTAGTAACGGGAAAAAAGGAGTAACGGCTAAGAACCTTGGGGCGGTAGTGCCTCTTGTAAGTGGTACTACTGCTCATCCCAACGGTACTACCGCGGGAGAAGCAGAACACGAGAGCAGAGGAGCCAGGGCAGAGCATAGCACGACGGACGTACTGTTGAAGCGGTACTACCGCCCGACCGGGCGGTACTACCGCGTATAGGCGGTACTGCCATGCCTCACTGCCGCCCTACTACTGCTGAACCCGACACGAAAAACAGAACCCCCAAAAAGCAGCATTAGAAGCCGCGGAACTGGACAATAGAAGTACAGCTTACAAGCGGTACTACACCCAACAGGGACGGTACTACCTCTTACAAGCAGTACTACCGCAGGGGTGCATCAAGCAAGCCCCAAGCAAAGCAGATGCAACAAGGAAAACCTGAACTGCCATAACTTCTGCAAATGAGCTCCGAAATGAGCAAACTCAAGCTTGTTGGTTATAGTAAGAAGAGGCAGTAGAAAAAAGACAAATGTATAGAGATGTGAAACCTCTATGAATGAAGAACCGACAAAAACCCCAACATCGAAAACATCATAGAAGATGCATGTGAACTCCGTTTTCGATGAACTCGAGCTTGTCATGAAGATGACCATAAGCTCCAAATCTCACAAGGAGAAGAACCAAACAAGAACCAAGAAAGATGATGCAAGGATGCAATGGTTTGAGCTCTCGACGAACGATACGATCAAGCTACTCACTAGAGAGCCCCCCTTGATAGTACCGCAATCGATCCTATAACCCGGTCTCCAACAACCACCATGAGACCGGTAAAATAGAAAACCTATCAAGGGCAAACCATTTTCTTGCTCATGATCCACTTGAGCTAGATGATGACGATCTTGTCCTCCTCAAGATGGACCACCTTTCTTGATTGCGTTGGGTCGATGAAGACTAGTTGATTGCTCCCCCATACTCCACTATGGGTGAGCCACTCTTCGGCACATCTTCACAAGTCCATTGTCACCACAATGGACGGCAAGCTTCAAGCACTTGATCTCTTCGTGATGCTCCACTTGAACTTGCACACCACAATCTTGATGACGAAGACCACTTGATGTCATCCTCTCTGTAACACCCCGAGAATCAAGCCACAATATTCTCCCACTAATCATGCCAAGTCATCATCATTACACCCTAATAAAAATAGTTAAGGAATAATCCAAACTCAATTTCAAATTCCAAACTCAAGTCAAAATAATTATTTCTTCAAACAGCAAATCAAAATAGTTCACCATGTTGAAAATATTCCTAAGGCAATTATAAAATTGAAACCAACATTTTTCAAAATTCCAAATTGCTCCTAGAAATTATTTAGTGGACCAGCAGCAATTATTTTGGCTCTTTTCATTTTCCAAAAATGCCTAACCTTCTCCTTTTAGCCCCAAACTTTTTGTGCCACTTGACAAAATTGAGCCATAATTTTGAGCAAAGTTTCACTCATAGCAAAAATCATTTGCTAGTCCTTTTAATTGCAACAGTAGCTCATCTGGTTTTCTGGAACAGAAAATAGCTAAAACCTCCTGTGTCCCCGGCCCATCTGCTATAGGGCGAAGCCCAGCCCACCAGGGCCCTTCCTCACCTGCCCCGCCGTCGTGTCACCGTCTCCATGGCCGCTCTCGCCTCCTCCACGCGCTGCTCGCCACTTCGACGAGGCGGGTGGATGGGAGGATAAGGGCCGTCCCCATCCATCTCCTCTGGCCCCTCCTTCATTCGCCGTCTCCTCCCCCCTGCTCACTCTCTCCCTCCCCCTAGCCCCGCTCCTCCTCGTTCCCCTTCTCTCTACTCGATCCAGAGGAGCCCGACGCAGCCGTCGCCGTCGCTCGCCTCCACCGCGACCACCGGACTCTCTGAGCTCCGGGAGCATGTCCATCCGCCGCGCCGCGCCTTTCTCCATCGCCTGGACCACGAGCTCGATCCCGAGGCCCCAGCAATGCCGCCTATGCCCACTCCCGTCGGCTACATCCGCCACGGCCGCGGCTTCGATCCGCCATCGACCGAGCTCCTCCGGCCCCCTCGACCTCACCGGTGCCCCGTTGTGAGCATCCGGCCCTCGCGGCCTCCCTCTCTCTTCCCCGTGCCCCCCCTTACGCATCGAACCATCGGGCGCCGCCCGTAGTCGCCGTCGGCCATCGTGGGTCTGGTTGACTCCGGCCACGCTCGACCGTGCCACTTGCGCCACTGCACTCGCCGCTCTGTGCCCGTTCGATGAGTAGTCGCGGCAGTCCATAGGGACGCCGGATTCGGCAGCCGGCGTTCAGCCGCCGTTACGGTAGGCCGCCGTCGGCGCGCGCTGGTTCAACCAGCGGGCCGGCTCACTGACAGCGGGCCCCAGCTAGTTTAGGTTAGGGGCTAATCGCGTAGTTAGCCACTACCAGCCGCTGACAGCTGGGCCCCCCCTGGTTATTAACGTTTCGGTTAATTGTGACACTGACGTGTGGGCCCGAACACTGTAGATCATTAGTTTAACTCTAACAGAGCCCCTGTGCCACTGGCAGTAAACCCCACCTAGTTAATTAGTCTAATTAAAATGTTTAGATTAACCCTGTGCCTATGACAGCTGGGTCCCATAGCCCATTTGACCAGTCAGCGCTGACCCAGTCAACTGCTGACTGTGCAGTTGACTGGGCCCATTGTCAGCCTCTCTGGTGCACACTGGGTGCAGTGCACCGGGTGCACCCAGCGATTCCGGTTACTGTTTAAATTTGAATTAATAAATAAGTCCAGAAAATCAATTAAATCTTTGAAAATTAATAACTTTTAAACCGTAGCTCAGATCGAAAAACTTAAAACATGAAAGTTGCTCAGAACTACTAGACGAGTCTGATCGTGCCGTCTGATTCCATGTCGGAACCTCCTACATAAGAGAAATCGTAACTCTAGGCCCGATTCCGGTAGATGAATAGTGCACACACGCCGGGTAATAAATCCCGCGACAATCCTAAAAATAACTAGAATGACTTAGATGCATATTTAGGCAACCCTCCACTGCATCATAGCATAGCACGCACTGTGTGGCATCTGTTTGCATTATGTTTACCTGTTTCTTCCCCCTCTTCTCTTTCGGTAGACCCTGACGTTGCCGTAGCTCCTGAGGCAGACGCCGCTCCGGAGTATGACTACGTCCCCGACGATCAGACCCTTGCCGTCGAGCAGACAGGCAAGCACCCCCATTTTGGGCATTCCGATATCGCCCACTCTCTTCTCTCTTATGCTTGCATTAGAAGTTACTGCTGCTACTGTTATCCTATATCTGCTGCATAGCCTGTTTACTTGTAACCTGCTGTTGATATTTATCTATTATCCTAAACTGCTTAGAATAGGTTGGGTAGAGACCATCAGAGACCCCACTTATCCCGACTGCCCCGCTGGATGATCAGAAGACCCGTGCAACGGGATTGAAGACCAGGCCCCGACACCGCACGTCACATTCCCCCCTTAGTTGCCGACACTGCTGGGTTACTATCGAGTGCCGAGGGTGATACCTTGATAGCACTTCTGATGATAACCTTGTAGGTTAGTTATTCGGTCGTGGTAAGCGAGGGTGATTCCTCCTACACCACCCCCGATATCGACGTCGTCGTGCAACACTTCAAGTGTGGACCTCGAGGGTGATGCCTCTTTAGTTCACCTTGACGTTTTCGTCAGGTGGGAGTCCAACGAGGGTGATGCCTCAGATTCCTTCTTGATATGATAGCCACACAGATGCCCTTACTTTTCTGTTGACACTACATATTATGGATAAAGACGGGTCGGCCCTGAGGGGTACCCGCGTGAGCTTAATAGCGTGTGATGTGGAATCGGGTGGACCTGGATGGTGCCCGAGGGTTGAACACGAGGCGTGGCCGGGCATTCCTAGCCCTTGCCGCAAATCCTCGAGACGGGGCGACGGGGTCACATCTTTCGTGAGTCTCTGCTCGTTACCGCACTACCAACACACTAACGGTTTGGATATTTGATCCGAGGGGCCTCTGGCCTGATAGCACTAACCATCACGTGGGCATAGTATGGGCATTCTGCGTCGTATACATCAGCCGAAGCTTATTTGATGTCAGTAAGGAGCGGTGCACGCCGAGTTGGACTGGTAACGCAACCGCGCTTGTACAAGGGGTTGCTAGGTCTGCTCTCGGTGGCCCCGTAACGTGCAGGAGTTCCCGGGGCGATGGACCAAGACCCCTGGGGGCATAGGTTTAGTCCGGCGTGCTGACCTCTCTTTTAAGCCTAGGTCGGGTTGCGGCGTGTTGCTTAGCCGAGGCCGGGCATGACCCAGTAAAGTGTGTCGGACGGAGTTAATCGAGCGTGGTGGGTAACTTGGTGCACCCCTGCAGGGAAGAACTAATCTATCGATAGCCTGTCCTACGGTAACAGACACTCGGAGTTGTATCCCGATCGGTACAACTAGAACTGGAGACTTGAGATGAAATGGATAGTATGGCTCTGGGATTGCTTTCTTGCAGGGAGTCGAGGAAGGATCTCTGGCCGAGGTTGATAATACTACTACTACTTTACATTATGTTACTTTGCACTCTCCTTATGCTGCAAGACTGATGAAGATGCTAGTCTTTGATAGGACTAGGCTTTCTCCCTCTATTCTGGCATTTCTGCAGCCCAGTCCACATATACAGCCCTCCTTTGAAAATGTTGCATATGTAGTGTAGATCCTCGCTTGCTGAGTACTTCGGATGAGTACTCACGTTTGCTTTATTTTCTTTTTCTCCCCATATCCACTTGTCGCATCCAGATGACGGAGCCCCTGAGGTAGTTGCCCCTGTCGATGACTACGGCTACTACTTCTACCCTCCAGGTGAGTACTACTAAGAGGAGCCGACTGACGACCAGGAGTAGGATTCGGAGGGTCCTAGGCAGGAGGCCTACGCCTTTCGATCGTAGAGTTTTATTTTGCCCCGCCTTCCTAAAGGCTTATCTCTATTTCTGTAATATATCTGTACTCAGATATCTGATGCTTCCGCTGACACATGTATGCCATCGAGCTACGTATTCGAGCCCTCGAGGCCCTGACTTGTAATATAAAGCTTGTATGACTTTATTTATGTTTTAGAGTTGTGTTGCGATATCTTCAAGTGAGTCCTTAGGCTTCATCGTGAGCAATTGCGTGTATGGTTAGTGCACGATTAAGCCGGGGTCGTCACAGGTTGGTATCAGAGCCGACTGCCTCTAGGAATCCCCGTATCCAATTCCTTGGCCAAAGTTAAGTCTAGAAACCGAAAACTGTTTTACTAACTTGGCTGTGTGGCTTACGGGCCCACGTCGCCAATTGGGTGGTATTAGGATCTTTTATTCCTCGTCTATACTCTGGGACTCTGATCTCTCTTCCTTTCAGGTTAAAATTTTACTAACTTGACATTAGGTTCTCGTAACCGCTTCTCCCGGAGACCCCTCCTCATTCCAGAAGATGGCGTATTATCATTAGAAAACTTTGAAGATACTCCCCGAAGTTTTCCGAGACCCTTTGTCCACTGCTTTTGCAGCTTACTAACACCGATAATCCCCGTGGACATCTACACATCCTTGCCGTTGTATCATCTTGGCCAGTTACTTCTGTATGTACGAGATACCCCGAAATACTCCTCGTTAAACCAGGAATCCCTTGAGCCTACTGCCGTGCAGCTTCCTTTCGCACTGCAGTTAATTCCTCACGTTACCGGGGATCCGTTCATCCCCAGTTGTTCTTGTGATTCCTAAAGCACTTTGAAATATTATCCGATCTCCCAAAAATCCCTTGCAGCCTACTGCTTTTAACATTCTTCTTAACTACTTGCATTATGGTTAGTTCCATATGTCAAGTAATCATTGTTGATATTCTCTGGCACTACCATTCTGATTCCATTGATTCAACATGTGTGCGAATACCCGCAAACATCATTCCCATCCTACTAATTCATCCTTCCGGCTCGGATGTCATTTTGGATATGAGCTAGTTCTCGGTAAATCAATCTTTGATTGATTGGCCATCTAATTCTATCCAACATACTCATTATTTGATCAGAGCCTCTGCTTCTGATCCTTCATTTTGGAATCATAACCCCTTTGTGCTTAAGCGCTAAATTATTTTGATGTTTCTATAATCCGATGCCTTTGCATCCCTTCCTCATCTGATTGAGTGCCGATACTCACAATCTTATCCTTTGCGGTCCGCCAGATCTTTTGGTGGATCGTTATCTGATAGTGTCTTCCATATTCCATAACCTTGTTAGTTATTCCCCCTGATACATAATACCTTCGGTGAATTGTATCACCTATTTTAACTTCGACACTTTGCTTTCGAACTCGTGTCCCTTGCCTTGGTTGGTGGTTGTATAGATTCGTAAAATGTGCCGATGGGTTGTATCTATGCTTCTGCCATCTGCGAGAACCCAGAAACTTCTACGAGTCATACTCTACTGGTACTACGCCAGATAAATTTTTCAACATGTCAACTTCACTAAAAGGCGAGAAGTGAATGAGAGGTTATGCATTGAAGAAGTGGGAGTCGACCTTGAACCTTTGTGTTCATGCCCATGGACCCGATGTAGAACTTATCATGGAAGCTTCTCTTAAAATCAATCGTTCCTTGGTATAAGTCCATCTTGTATCTGGGATTTGATCTTTCGCCACCATGGTTCCGACCATGAATATTCCTCCGTGATCCCATTCCCGGACAAATTAAATACTTGCCTTCTGTAGGTCAACTTACCTGTCCAACCTCTATTCTGATCTACCATCGAGTATTACCCTCTGGTATCTCGAGAATGTCACAGGAACTACATAATTTCTTATGAGTTCTTCATCCACTATCGTTGATCACCAATTCCAATTTTCCTGGGTTCTGAGTTGTTTGTCACTCGAGAACACCGATAAGTAAATCGATTCCGCATTCCGATTCAATAACCCTAAGTAATTTATGTTGATTACGAGTTTAATAATCCTTCAAGTCATTCCTAGCCTGATCGGCTATATCTTTATCGTGCTACACTAAACTGTGCCATCTGGTTCTCCTTCCCAGTGCACATTTCTGATAATGGGCTAAGCCCGTGTTAAACTTTGATCATAATATCATTTTGCTTACACAACATGAATCTCACTCCATCTGCCTTGATCATCCTACCGATCGATTTCATCTTCTTCAGAGATGTCCATTGAATTCATGGCTAGGAATGCCATCCTTGCCCCGATGATTTGCATTATCACCGACAATGCTTTTGTCTTTCTTCCGACATATGTTGATCATGACTTGGTTATACTTTGAGCTCCTTGCTATTCTCGCAAATTGTTCCTTGAGTAATTCTTGTGATCTTCAACTCCAAACCTTACCTGAAACACCATGCTATTGCTACCTCGAAGCATGTCTGTGGTATTCCGAATATCAACAAGAACATTTGAGGCACATTGCCGAATGTTTCATGATCAATTATCCAAACACCGTTGCATGGGTAATATCATGATTCATCCCTCGCCCCTTTACCTAAAAGCTTTTGAACTTGCTGTCCCATCATGTATATCATGCTCCGCTTTTCCTTGGACAGGATATACTCCCAATTCTTGTGTGTAAACACAATTTCCTTTCCATTGTTTTGTTTAACATTTCTAGTAATCTAGCTTATTTAAGCAGAAATAATTCTCTGCCTATGAAAACATCTCGGTCTACAACTCTGTCAGTAAGACCATGTTACTATTGTTGATGACATTCCGGTAACCACCGATGGACGAGAACTTTGCCTATTGGTCCACCTCGTTTAACGAGCAGGAAAATGGTTCTCTTCGTCCCTCGCCCTTGGTACCGACGATGTTGACGACATAGCTGACAAGATACCTTCTGACATACCTTGTTGATGTGACTAGTAAAATGTCACCGTTTCCACTACTTTTGATCGACACCCCTCCACAAGTCCACAGGATCGGAACCTGACTCTTCCATACAACGTTGATTCCGAAGTTTCCCATGATAATGACTTTATGTGTTATCATGAGCCACCCCTCGATAGATGATCTATTCCCGATGCACTGAACCCCTTTTCACACTCTGTTCATGTATCGATCGGATGTCCATTCGCTTGAAACTTTTTATCGTACTTTCTTATTTTGCTCTCGATGCTTTCTTAAGTTTCAACTCGAGTGATACTTCTGCCACATTCCCTGAGTTGTCCACCCGATAACCGACCCTATAAGGGTTAGTTCTCCCGGAGTTACTCTTTATTTCCCCACTTAAATCTCGGGACGAGATTTCTTGTAGTGGAGGAGATTTGTAACACCCCGAGAATCATGCCACAGTATTCTCCCACTAATCATGCCAAGTCATCATCATTACACCCTAATAAAAATAGTTAAGGAATAATCCAAACTTAATTTCAAATTCCAAACTCAAGTCAAAATAATTATTTCTTCAAACAGCAAATCAAAATAGTTCACCATGTTGAAAATATTCCTAAGGCAATTATAAAATTGAAACCAACATTTTTGAAAATTCCAAATTGCTCCTAGAAATTGTTTAGTGGACCAGCAACAATTATTTTGGCTCTTTTCATTTTCCAAAAATGCCTAACCTTCTCCTTTTAGCCCCAAACTTTTTGTGCCACTTGACAAAATTGAGCCATAATTTTGAGCAAAGTTTCACTCACAGCAAAAATCATTTGCTAGCCCTTTTAATTGCAACAGTAGCTCATCTGGTTTTCTGGAACAGAAAATAGCTAAAACCTCCTGTGTCCCCGGCCCATCTGCTATAGGGCAAAGCCCAGCCCACCAGGGCCCTTCCTCACCTGCCCCGCCGTCGTGTCACCGTCTCCATGGCCGCTCTCGCCTCCTCCACGCGCTGCTAGCCACCGCGACGAGGCGGTTGGATGGGAGGATAAGGGCCGTCCCCATCCATCTCCTCTGGCCCCTCCTTCATTCGCCGTCTCCTCCCCCCTGCTCACTCTCTCCCTCCCCCTAGCCCCACTCCTCCTCGTTCCCCTTCTCTCTGCTCGATACAGAGGAGCCCGACGCAGCCGTCGCCGTCACTCGCCTCCACCGCGACCACCGGACTCTCTGAGCTCCGGGAGCATGTCCATCCGCCGCGCCGTGCCTTTCTCCGTCGCCTGGACCACGAGCTCGATCCCGAGGCCCCAGCAATGCCGCCTACGCCCACTCCCGTCGGCTACATCCGCCACGGCCGCGGCTTCGATCTGCCGCCGACCGAGCAACTCCGGCCCCCTCGACCTCACCGGCGCCCCGCTGTGAGCATCCAGCCCTCGCAGCCTCCCTCTCTCTTCCCCGTGCCCCCCCCTTACGCATCGAACCACCGGGCGCCGCCCGTAGTCGCCGTCGGCCATCGTGGGTCTGGTTGACTCTGGCCACGCCCGACCGTGCCACTTGCGCCACTGCACTCGCCGCTCTATGCCCGTTCGATGAGTAGTCGCGGCAGTCCATAGGGACGCCGGATTCGGCCGCCGGCGTTCAGCCGCCGTTCCTGTAGGCCTCCGTCGATGCACGCTGGTTCAACTAGCGGGCCAGCTCACTGACAGTGGGCCCCAACTAGTTTAGGTTAGGGGCTAATCACGTAGTTAGCCACTAACAGCCGCTGACAGCTGCCCCCCTGGTTATTAACGTTTCGGTTAATTGTGACACTGACGTGTGGGCCCGAACACTGTAGATCATTAGTTTAACTCTAACAGAGCCCCTGTGCCACTGGCAGTAGACCCCACCTAGTTAATTAGTCTAATTAAAATGTTTAGATTAACCCTGTGCCTATGACAGTTGGGTCCCACAGCCCATTTGACCAGTCAGCGCTGACCCAGTCAATTGCTAACTGTGCAGTTGACTGGGCCCACTGTCAGCCTCTCTGGTGCACACTGGGTGCAGTGCACCGGGTGCACCCAGCGATTCTGGTTACTGTTTAAATTTGAATTAATAACTAAGTCCAGAAAATCAATTAAATCTTTGAAAATTAATAACTTTTAAACCGTAGCTCAGATCGAAAAACTTAAAACATGAAAGTTGCTCAGAACGACTAGACGAGTCTGATCGTGCCATCTAATTCCATGTCGGAACCTCCTACGTAAGAGAAATCGTAACTCCAGGCCCGATTCGGGTAGATGAATAGTGCACACACGCTGGGTAATAAATCCCGCGATAATCCTAAAAATAACTAGAATGACTTAGATGCATATTTAGGCAACCCTGCACTGCATCATAGCATAGCACGCACTGTGTGGCATCTGTTTGCATTATGTTTACCTGTTTCTTCGCCCTCTTCTCTTTCGGTAGACCCTGACGTTGTCGTAGCTCCTGAGGCAGACGCCGCTCCGGAGTACGACTACGTCCCCGACGATCAGACCCTTGCCGTCGAGCAGACAGGCAAGCAGCCCCATTTTGAGCATTCCGATATCGCCCACTCTCTTCTCTCTTATGCTTGCATTAGAAGTTACTGCTGCTACTGTTATCCTATATCTGCTGCATAGCCTGTTTACTTGTAACCTGCTGTTGATATTTATCTATTATCCTAAACTGCTTAGAATAGGTTGGGTAGAGACCATCAGAGACCCCACTTATCCCGACTGCCCCGCTGGATGATCAGAAGACCCGTGCAACGAGATTGAAGACCAGGCCCCGACACCGCACGTCACATTCCCCCCTTAGTTGCCGACACTGCTGGGTTACTATCGAGTGCCGAGGGTGATACCTCGATAGCACTTCTGATGATAACCTTGTAGGTTAGTTATTCGGTCGTGGTAAGCGAGGGTGATTCCTCCTACACCACCCCCGATATCGACGTCGTCGTGCAACACTTCAAGTGTGGACCTCGAGGGTGATGCCTCTTTAGTTCACCTTGACGTTTTCGTCAGGTGGGAGTCCAACGAGGGTGATGCCTCAGATTCCTTCTTGATATGATAGCCACACATATGCCCTTACTTTTCTGTTGACACTACATATTATGGATAAAGACGGGTCGGCCCTGAGGGGTACCCGCGTGAGCTTAATAGCGTGTGATGTGGAATCGGGTGGACCTGGATGGTGCCCGAGGGTTGAACACGAGGCGTGGCCGGGCATTCCTAGCCCTTGCCGCAAATCCTCGAGACGGGGCGACGGGGTCACATCTTTCGTGAGTCTCTGCTTGTTACCGCACTACCAACACACTAACGGTTTGGATATTTGATCCGAGGGGCCTCTGGCCTGATAGCACTAACCATCACGTGGGCATAGTATGGGCGTTCTGCGTCGTATACATCAGCCGAAGCTTATTTGACGTCAGTAAGGAGCGGCGCACGCCGAGTTGGACTGGTAACGCAACCGCGCTTGTATAAGGGGTTGCTAGGTCTGCTCTCGGTGGCCCCGTAATGTGCAGGAGTTCCCGGGACGATGGCCCAAGACCCCTGGGAGCATAGGTTTAGTCCGGCGTGCTGACCTCTCTTTTAAGCCTAGGTCGGGTTGCGGCGTGTTGCTTAGCCGAGGCCGGGCATGACCCAGTAAAGTGTGTCCGGCCGGAGTTAATCGAGCGTGGTGGGTAACTTGTTGCACCCCTGCAGGGAAGAACTAATCTATCGATAGCCTGTCCTACGGTAACGGACACTCGGAGTTGTATCCCGATCGGTACAACTAGAACTGGAGACTTGAGATGAAATGGATAGTATGGCTCTGGGATTGCTTTCTCGCAGGGAGTCGAGGAAGGATCTCTGGCCGAGGTTGATAATACTACTACTACTTTAAATTATGTTACTCTGCACTCTCTTTATGATGCAAGACTGATGAAGATGCTTGAAGATGCCAGTCTTCGATAGGACTAGGCTTTCTCCCTCTATTCTGGCATTTCTGCAGCCCAGTCCACATATACAACCCTCCTTTGAAAATGTTGCATATGTAGTGTAGATCCTCGCTTGCTGAGTACTTCGGATGAGTACTCACGTTTGCTTTATTTTCTTTTTCTCCCCATATCCACTTGTCGCATCCAGATGACGGAGCCCCTGAGGTAGCTGCCCCCGTCGATGACTACGGCTACTACTTCTACCCTCCAGGTGAGTACTACTAAGAGGAGCCGACTGACGACCAGGAGTAGGATTCGGAGGGTCCTAGGCAGGAGGCCTACGCCTTTCGATCGTAGAGTTTTATTTTGCCCCGCCTTCCTAAAGGCTTATCTCTATTTCTGTAATATATCTATACTCAGATATCTGATGCTTCCGCTGACACATGTATGCCATCGAGCTACGTATTTGAGCCCTCGAGGCCCTGGCTTGTAATATAAAGCTTGTATGACTTTATTTATGTTTTAGAGTTGTGCTGTGATATCTTCAAGTGAGTCCTTAGGCTTGATCGTGTGCATTTGCGTGTATGGTTAGTGCACGATTAAGCCGGGGTCGTCACACCGTTCACATAGTGTTGCTTGGTTTTCCTACTGGTTCGATAACCTTGGTTTCATAACTGAGTATACCTGGCCAAACCTCGGGCCGGGCCGGGCTTCGGGCCGGGCCGGGCCTAGCCAAGCCCGAGGCAAAAAACCTAGGCCCGGGCCCGGCCCGGCCCGACCATCGGGCCTGTTTTTTGGGCCCAAGCCCGGCCCGAACGCGTAAAAGTCCGCCGGGCCTCGGGCCGGGCCCCTTAGAAAAGAGCAAAATTAACGGGCCCGGGCCCGGCCCGGCCCGGCCATCGGGCTCAAAATCTAGGCCCGAGCCCGGCCCGGGAGCAGCGTCGGGCCGGGCTTTTTCGGGCCGGGCCGGCCGGGCCTGGCTTCCCATGGCCAGGACTACGCATGAGTGAGTCCACATGTCTGCTGTCACTGTACAACTTCTGCAAGGCCGTGGTGGCAGTGTTTGGCCCTGAGTACTTGAGGCAGCCAAATGCCGCTGATACAGAAAGGCTGTTGGCGATCAACGCCGATAGAGGCTTTCCAGGCATGCTTGGCAGCATAGATTGTATGCACTGGGAGTGGAAGAACTGTCCATTTGCTTGGTATGGCCAGTACAAGGGGCATGTTAAAGCATGCACTGTCATATTAGAAGCGGTGGCTTCACACGATCTTTGGATATGGCATTCTTTCTTCGGCATGGCAGGTTCTCACAATGATATCAACGTGCTGCAGCGTTCTCCAGTCTTCGCAAGGCTTGCAGAAGGCCACTCCTCACCAATCAACTTTGAGATCAATGGCCACCACTACAACAAGGGATTCTACCTAGCTGATGGTATATATCCTCAGTGGTCAACTTTTGTGAAGACAATCTCGAACCCCCAAGGTGAGAAGAGATAGAGATTTGCCCAAATGCAATAGAGTGCTAGAAAAGATGTGGAGCGTGCTTTTGGTGTGCTTCAATCCCGATGGGGTATCGTTCGAAACCTTGCACTGACATGGGATGAAGGAAAGCTTTGGGAGGTGATGACTGCTTGTGTGATCATGCACAACATGATCGTCGAGGACGAGCGTGATAACAACATCTTCGACCAAAGATTTGATTTTCAAGGTGAAAATGTTGAGCCCCTGCACCAAAAACCGGCCACGTTTGAACATTTTACCCAATTCCATCGTGAAATGCGTGATTGGCACACTCATTTGGATCTTCAAAATGACTTGGTTGAGCACATATGGAATCACATTGGCAACCAACAGATGTATTGGTTCATTATGTTTATTCAGGACAATTTCGATTTGGTTGTAAAACTATTTTATTCGAGACAATTTCGATTGGGTTGTAAAACTATTTTTATTTGAGGCAATTAATATTTGAACGTGCAAACTTGTTTTAAACATTCAAATATGAATATATAGGCATATTGACCGTGGCGGACAGGATGGACCAGAGAATGCGTCTGCGCGTTGGGCGCACGGCCACCACATCCAGAAAAGGCCCGGACACAACCCCGATATACTACCCAAACGGACAGAATCCGGACGAAACGGACGTCCGTCTGAAATCGTAAGTTGGAGTTGGCCTAAGGACAGGACCTTCACTTCACCAAACCGAAAACCCATCTACTGAATCAGCACCAAACCCACCAAACCAAAGAGCGACGCCATTATTCTATCTACCATGTGGAGAACCGGATGAGCTGACACCGCACCAGCAATGTTGATTCATGTCAGTGTACACTGACGTGTCATCTAGCCAAAAGCCAAGCATTAAGCCATCGCAGCAATATTTTTATTTTTCAACCTGACCCCCTGCTCCCTCGAATAAAAAACTGACTCTTAGTAGCAACGGTTGGCAGATCCATAGCAATGAGCGTTGTGGTGAGCAAGTCCTCGCCGGTGGTCGTGTACCCCGCCGAACCCCAGGTGCCGGCCGGCGACGTCCACCTCTCCTCTTTCGACCAGCGCATCCCCCCTTTCGCGGTCACATTGCTCCTCTTGTTCGACCATCCGATCGACAAGCCCGTCCAGACCATCAAGCGGGCGCTGTCGCGAGCGCTCGTCCACTACCGCCCTGTGTGCGGCCGCCTCGCCGGGGCCGATCACCGCATCGCGTGCACCGACGAGGGCGTGCCGTTCGTGGGGGCGTCCGCCGGCTGCGCCCTGGATCTGGAGGTCGTCACCCCGGCGCTGCTCGCGGATCTCGTCGTCGCCTACGCCGCTCCTTTCTGCCGGCGCGCCGACCCGCTGCTGCAGATGCAGGTCACGGAGTTCTCCTGCGGCGGCTTCGTCGTCGGGGTCACGTGGAACCATGTCCTGGCCGACGGCACCGGGATGGGGCAGTTCCTGCAGGCCGTCGGCGAGCTCGCCCGCGGGATGCCGCGGCCGTCCGTCGTCCCGGTCAGGTCGGCCGCCGCGGTCCGGGATCTCCCTCCGCCCACGGCCACGTCGGAGAGGCGCTCCTTGATGAAGCCCAAGGAGAAGGAGGGCCAGGGCACCTTCCTCGACATCACCGTCCCGTCGAGCCTCATCGGCCGCGTCAAGGTCCAGTGCGCCTGCACGGTGTTCGAAGCCGTCGCGGCGGTGCTGTGGCGGTGCCGGACCCGCGCGGCCGTCCAGCACCCCGACGCCCCTACGCCGCTCATCTTCCCCAACAACGTGCGCGAGCTCTTCGGCGCCCAGGACGGCTACTACGGCAACTGCACCATCATGAAGTCGGTGCGAGCGACGCGCGCCCAGGTGGCCGACGGCGACATCAGGGACGTGGTGCGGCTCATCAGGCACGGCAAGGAGACCCTGCTCGAGGCCGAGGCCGAGGGCGGCGGCACGGAGACCGGCGTAGACTTGTACAACAGGCTGGCCGTGTCGAGCTGGCGGCGCATCGGGTTCGACGCGGCCGACTTCGGCGGCGGGACGCCGGCGCGGGTGATGTGGCACGAAGATCGGATGGTGGTGCCCGAGTGCATCGTGTGCCCGCCGTGGAAGGGCAAGGACGGGGTCAGCGTGCAGTCGCTCTGCGTCAGGCCGGAGCACGCCGCCGCCTTCCTGGCCGAGCTTGCGGCAATGTGATGTGATCCCCTGCTCGTTCTTCACCCTGCCCTGCTCCCGACCCACAGCTGCCCAAACGTAGAATCCAGCCAAAGTATGTGAACGTCTCTTTGAGATGAAAAACAAGTAGTGGTATGAGCTTGAGATGAAAACAGACATCTCTTTGCATTGTATCCGAATAAAAGAGCAAATTCGTTTAGTTTTTGTACATTATAGAAGAAGCATCACTTTGTCTTACAAAAGTATTACTCCCTCCATTTCTACATTTCTATATACAAGGCCACTTCATATTTCTATGTTTAACTTGATCATTAATTTTATCAACAAAAGGTGAGTAATATGACAGAAAAAGTATGTCATTGGATGCACATTTCATAGAACTTTCAGTTCTTGTATTTTTTATGGCATATAACCCATATTTTATTGATCAAAACTATAATTTAAAAATTAACGCAAAAAATAAAAATGGCCGTGTATATAGAAATGGAGAGAGTAGAACAAACGAGGAGTAGTAGTTGGATGCCATTCACCATAAACAATGGAAATGATAAACATGGAAAGCAACACTACAGTCATCGAGATTCTTGAAGAGGAGTGGTTGCCCCTCTGCCCTATGGTTGTGTGGTTTTGCAAATAAATTAACAGTTACATTTTTTTAAGAGTACAGAAGGCTATGCATGGATGGATGCACCGAGTCAACTCAATTTTACTCCCTTCATTCCATGGAATAAGCTGTGTACCCACCTTAAAATTTAACTTTGACCATAAATTAGGCTTGGTTATATGTGATGAAAATTATACCGTTGAAATTGAATTGAAAAGAAGTTATTACTGGTATAAATTTTAAGTCATAGTAGTATATATTATTGATCTAATATATGATCGAAGTAGAATTTTGGTAAGCGTGTACGCCTTATTTATTGAAACGGAGGAAGTAGATATTAAACCACCGATCCGTTCGCCTTTCGCTATTCATGCAATTACATCAAATTATTCTCTGAAGTTCGCCCAAGAACCTATTCCTGAAGTTCTATGGGAGAAGCCACCGACGGGTATGAACAAGCTGAACATCGATGCATCATATTTTGAGGACGGTACTGGTGATATTGCCGTTGTGCTTCGCCCTTCGCAATGGAAGAGGAAAAGCATTGGCTGGTGTGACTGTGTTGTTACTTGTTTGATCATGTACTTGACACGACTACCGCTGAAGCTCTTGCTCTACGATGAGGACTGAAACTAGTGGATGACATTAACTGTGCTAGAGTTATTGCGAAGTTGGATAGTTTGGAGATCATAGAAGCTTGCAATGGTACCATGAATGTTCTTGGCACGCTGTGATGGAGGATTTTGCTTTCAACTTGCACATAAAATACCCACCTTAAAATTTAACTTTGACCATAAATTAGGCTTGGTTATATGTGATGAAAATTATACCGTTGAAATTGAATTGAAAAGAAGTTATTACTGGTATAATTTTTAAGTCATAGTAGTATATATTATTGATCTAATATATGATCGAAGTAGAATTTTGGTAAGCGTGTACGCTTTATTTATTGAAACGGAGGAAGTAGATATTAAACCACCGATCCGTTCGCCTTTCACTATTCATGTAATTACATCAAATTATTCTCTGAAGTTCACCCAAGAACCTATTCCTGAAGTTCTATGGGAGAAGCCACCGACGGGTATGAACAAGCTGAACATCGATGCATCATATTTTGAGGACGGTACTGGTGATATTGCCGTTGTGCTTCGCCCTTCGCAATGGAAGAGGAAAAGCATTGGCTGGTGTGACTGTGTTGTTACTTGTTTGATCATGTACTTGACACGACTACCGCTGAAGCTCTTGCTCTACGATGAGGACTGAAACTAGTGGATGACATTAACTGTGCTAGAGTTATTGCGAAGTTGGATAGTTTGGAGATCATAGAAGCTTGCAATGGTACCATGAATGTTCTTGGCACGCTGTGATGGAGGATTTTGCTTTCAACTTGCACATAAAATACCAATGCTTAGATTTCAACATTGCCCTAGGGAAGCTAATGGCTTGGCACACTTTTTAGCTAGACATGCTTATGATTCAAAGTTGGTGTATTGGTGGGATGATGATACACCTGATTTTCTCTTGACGCATGTAATCAGTGATGTAATATTTTTTTAATTAAATAAAGTGGCAAGAGGCTTTCCCTAAAAAAACTCTTAGATTTTAAATTTAAGGGTACGTCTACATCTCAAGCTGGTGTAGCTTTTCCTATGTCGAAGTTATATTGGTGATGTGTATGTGTTTGGGGTTAGAAACATTTTCATCAAACATAGGTGGTGGCATAATTTTTGGAGTGCACCCCCCCCCTCCCCCCGCGCGCGCGCAATTGGAAGGGCGTCTCCAGCGCCGTGCATCTTATCGGACACAACAATGCCGGACATGTCCGCACATAGCGGATAGGGTGGTGGCCATCCAACCCCATGCACCAAATGTCCATCCCTGCTTTTTCCCTATATCTAGAGCACACATAATAATTAATGATAAATATCATCCTTCGTCCAAAATTCAAATATGAATATTACAATCCGAACATGAAGTTTTCCAATAAAATAGTTTAATTTGAATTCAACTTATTCACACACATTTTTTTACTTAGACCCTTGAAGTGCTCACAAATGCTTAGCCAGATCATTCTGAACCTAATCATTAATTGCCCGATGGATAATCAACAGAATATTTGAATAAAATCCTTAGACGTCTGATACGTCTCCAACGTATCTATAATTTATGAAGTATTCATGCCATGTTTACAACAATTCTATATGGTTTTGGTATGATTTGAATGGAACTAACCCGGACTGACGTTGTTTTCAGTAGAACTACAGTGGTGTTGTTTTTTGTGCAGAAATAAAAGTTCTCCAAATGCAACGAAACTTTTTGATTATTTTTTTGGAACAAAAGAGGCACTAGAAGCTTCGTGGGAGGACCAGAAGGTGAAGGAGGTGGCCACCATGCACCAGGGCGCGCCAGAGGCCTTGCTCGTGAGCTGGTGGGTGGTGGGCACCTCGTGGCCCATCTCAGCGTGAGACCGACACCAAAATATCCTATAAATATAGAAACCCACAGAAATAACCCTAGATGAGAAGTTCCGCCGTCGCAAGCCTAGCCACGAAAAACCAGTCTAGACCCCGTTCCGGCACCCTGCCGGAGGGGGAAATCATCACCGGAGGCCATCTTCATCATCCCTATGGCCACCATGATGAGGAGGTAGTAGTCCACCCTCGAGGCTGAGGGTTTGTACCAGTAACTATGTGTTTAATCTCTCTCTCTCTCTCTCTCGTGTTCTTGATGGCATGATCTTGATGTATCGCGAGCGTTGTTAATATAGTTGGATCATATGGTGTTTTCCCCTCTCTATCTTATTGTGATGAATTGAGTTTTCCCTTTGAGATTCCACTTTTATCGGATTGAATACTTTGTTGGATTTGAGAGCACTTGATGTATGTCTTGGCACTCAACTCGCGGATTCCCGAGGTGACATTGGGGTAATCTATGCGTAGGGGTTGATGCACGTTTTCGTCCTTGTTTCTCCGGTAGAAATCTTGGGGCACTCTTTGAAGTTCTTTGTATTGGATTGAGTATTATGAATCTGAAATTGTTTGATGCACATCGTATAATCAACTCACGGATACTCGCGGTGACATTGGAGTATCTAGGTGATATTAGAGTTGGTTGATGTGTATCATATGGTGTTGTTTTAGTACGAACGATTAGATAGATCGATCGGAAAGGATAACTTGGTGTTATTTTAGTACAAACTCTTGGATAGATCGATCGGAAAGAATAACTTTGAGGTGGTTTTGTACCCTACAAACAATTTCTTCTTATGTTCTCCGCTAGATAAGAACTTTAGAGTGATTCTTCATCGCACGTTGGGAGATGGTTATATGTGTTGGGGAACGTTGCATGGGAATTTTTTTCCTACGCTCACTAAGATCAATCTAGGAGATGCACATCTACGAGAGGAGAGATTGGATCTACATACCCTTGTAGATCGCTAAGCGGAAGCGTTAAGAAACGCGGTTGATGTAGTCGAACGTCTTCGCGATCCAATCACAATCCGTCCACGAACTCCCTATCAAGTGCCGAACGGACGGCACCTCCGAGTTTAGCACACGTGCGGCTCGGCGGCGTCCTCTCCTTCTTGATCCAGCAAATGAGAGAGAGGGAGTAAATGAGATTGGGACCAACACGACGGTATGGTGATGGTGGTGGCAGGGGAATTCCGGCAGGGCTTCGCCAAGCGCGTACCGGTGAAACGTGGGAGGAGTTGGGAGAGGTAACGAGCAAGGGTCCAAGGGGTGGCTGCCCCCAATGCCTCCCCACCTTTATATAGGCGTGGAGGGGGCTAGTGGCTTGCCCTCCAAGGCCCTAGGGTCGTTGTCCAAAGGGGGCGGAAGGAAATCCCTCCTTTCCTTCCCCACCGATCGCTATCCCCCTTTTTAGGGATCCTGGTCTTATCCCTTTGGGATATGATATTATTCCTTTTAAGGGAGGATCTTGGTGCGCCTAGACCAGGGTTGTGGGGACTTTCCCAACTACCCTCCGGAACCTTCTAGAACCTTCCCGGTACAATACCGAAAAAAGTTAAACTTTTTCCGGAACCCCGATAACAACTTTCCATATATGAATCTTTACCTCTGGACTATTCCGAAGCTCCTTGTGATGTCCCTGATCCCATCCGGAACTCTGAACAACCTTCGGAATTTCCACTATTAATATCTCAATACTACCCTAGCGCTACCGAACATTAAGCGTGCGACCCTACGGGTTCGGGAATATGCAGACATGACCGAGACTCCTCTCCGGTCAATAACCAATAGCGAGACCTGGATGCCCATATTGGTTCCTACATATTCAACGAAGATCTTTATCGGTTGAACCACGATGTCAAGGATTCAGTCAATCCCGTATGGAATTCCCTTTGTCCGGCGATATGTTACTTGCCCGAGATTCGATCGTCGGTATCTCCATAATTAGTTCAATCTCGTTACCGGCAAGTCTCTTTACTCATTCCGTAATACAAGAGCACGTGGCTAACTCTTTAGTCACATTGTTTGCAAGCTCACTGTGATGCTGTATTACCGAGTGGGCCCTGAGATACCTCTTCGTCATACAGAGTGACAAATCCCAGTATTGATCCATGCCAACTCAACAGACACCCTCGAAGATACCTGTAGAGCATCTTTATAGTCACCCAGTTATGTTGCGACGTTTGATGCACACAAGGTACTCCTCCGGTGTCAGTGAGTTGCATGATCTCATGGTCATAGGAACAGATACTCGACATGCAGAAAACGATAGCAATAAACTTGATACGATCATATGCTACTGATAACCCACAAGTATAGGGGATCAGTTGTAGCCTCTTTCGATAAGTAAGAGTGTCGAACCCAATGAGGAGCTAAAGGTAGAACAAATATTCCCTCAAGTTCTATCGACCACCGATACAACTCTACGCACACTTAACGTTCGCTTTACCTAGAACAAGTATGAAACTAGAAGTACTTTGTAGGTGTGATAGGATAGGTTTGCAAGATAATAAAGAGCACGTAAATAAAAACTAGGGGCTGTTTAGATAAAGAAGCAACTAAATTAGTTTTAGTAGAGAGCTTTTTGTCACAAGAAAGTTATTTGTCCCTAGGCAATCGATAACTAGACCGGTAATCGTTATTGTAATTTTATATGAGGGAGAGGCATAAGCTAACATACTTTCTCTTCTTGGATCATATGCACTTATGATTGGAACTCTAGCAAACATCCGTAACTACTAAATATCATTAAGGTAAAACGCAACCATAGCATTAAAGTATCAAGTCCTCTTTATTCCCATACGCAAACAACCTACTTACTCGGGTCTGTGCTTCTGTCACTCACGCCACCCACCATAAGCAAATCATGAACATATTGCAAACCCTACAGCGGGGATCCCTCATGCTTGCGCGACACGGAGAGAACCATAGGACAGCACCAATAATAAAACATGCAACTCAAACCAATCATGATAATCAATTAACCCATAGGACAAAACGGATCTACTCAAACATCATAGGATAGCCATACATCATTGGGAAATAATATATAGCGTTGAGCACCATGTTTAAGTAGAGATTACAGCGGGGAGAAGAGGTGTTACACCGCTGCATAGAGGGGGAGAGAGTTGGTGATGACGACGGCGAAGTTGTTGGTGTAGATCGCCGTCACGATGATGGCCCCGGCGGCGTTCCGGCGCCACCGGGAGAGAGGGGGAGAGAGCCCCCCTCCTTCTTCTTCTTCCTTGACCTTCCCCTTAGATGGGAGAAGGGTTTCCCCTCTGGTCCAAGGCCTCCATGGCGGCGGAGGGGCGAGAGCCCCTCTGAGATTGGATCTCTCTCTGTGTTCCCTTCTGTTTCTGCACTCCAAGATTCTGGCCTTTCACCGTTTCTTAAATTCCCGGAGATCCGTAACTCCGATTGGGCTGAAATTTTAACACGATTTTATCCGGATATTAGCTTTCTTGCGGCGAAAAAAGGGCACCAACCGGCTTACGGGGTGGCCACAAGGGTCCAGGGCGCGCCCTACCCCCTGGGGCGGCCCCCCTCGGGCATTGTCTCACGTTGATTCTTTGTCCCAAAAATCACATATATTCCAAAAAAAATCTCCGTAAGTTTTTATCCTGTTTGGACTCCGTTTGATATGGATTTTCTGCGAAACAAAAAACATGCAACAAACAGGAACTGGCACTGGGCACTGGATCAATATGTTAGTCCCAAAAATAGTATAAAAAGTTGCCAAAAGTATGTAAAAGTTGTATAATATTTGCATGGAACAATCAAAAATTATAGATATGACGGAGACGTATCAGCATCCCCAAGCTTAATTCCTGCTCGTCCTCGAGTAGGTAAATGATAAAAAAGATAATTTTTGATGTGGAATGCTACCTAGCATAATCTTGATCATATAATCTAATCATGGCATGAATATTAAGACATGAGTGATTCAAAGCAATAGTCTATCATTTGACATTAAGATAATAATACTTTAATCATACTAATAAAGCAATCATGTCTTCTCAAAATAACATGGCCAGAGAAAGTTATCCCTATAAAATCATATAGTCTTGCTATGCTCCATCTTCACCACACAAAATATTCAAATCATGAACAACCCCGATGACAAGCCAAGCAATTGTTTCATACTTTTGATGTTCTCAAACCTCTTCAACTTTCACACAATACATGAGCGTGAGCCATGGACATAGCACTATAGGTGGAATAGAATATGATGGTGGGGGTTGTGTGGAGAAGACAAAAAGGAAGAAAGTCTCACATCGCCGTGGCTAATCAACGGGCTATGGAGATGCCCATCAATTGATGTCAATGCGAGGAGTAGGGATTGCCATGCAACGGATGCACTAGAGCTATAAGTGTATGAAAGCTCACAAATGAAACTAAGTGGGTGTGCATCCAACTTGCTTGCTCATGAAGACCTAGGGCAATTTGAGGAAGCCCATCGTTGGAATATACAAGCCAAGTTCTATAATGAAAACTTCCCACTAGTATATGAAAGTGATAACTCAAGAGACTCTCTATATGAAGAACATGGTGCTACTTTGAAGCACAAGTGTGGTAAAAGGATAGTAACATTGTCCCTTCTCTCTTTTTCTCTCATTTTTTTCTCTTTTTTTTGGGCTTATTTGGTCTCTTCTTTTTTTGTTGGCTTCTTTGGCCTCTTTTATTTTTCCTCACATGGGGCAATGCTCTAATAATGAAGATAATCACACTTTTATTTACTTACAACTCAATATTACAACTCGATACTAGAACAAAGATATGACTCTATATGAATGCCTCCGGCGGTGTACCGGGATGTGCAATGATCTAGCGTAGCAATGACATCAAAAAACAGACAAGCCATGAAAACATCATGCTAGCTATCTTACGATTATGCAAAGCAATATGACAATGAATGCTCAAGTCATGTATATGATGATGATGGAAGTTGCATGGCAATATATCTCGGAATGGCTATGGAAATGCCATGATAGGTAGGTATGGTGGCTGTTTTGAGGAAGATATAAGGAGGCTTATGTGTGACAGAGCGTATCATATCACGGGGTTTGGATGCACCGGCGAAGTTTACACCGACTCTCGAGGTGAGAAAGGGCAATGCACGGTACCGAAGAGGCTAGCAATGATGGAAGGGTGAGAGTGCATATAATCCATGGACTCAACATTAGTCATAAAGAACTCACATACTTATTGCAAAAATCTATTAGTCATTGAAACAAAGTACTACGCGCATGCTCCTAGGGGGATAGATTGGTAGGAAAATACCATCGCTCGTCCCCGACCGCCACTCATAAGGAAGACAATCAATAAATACCTCATGCTTCAACTTCGTTACATAACGGTTCACCATACGTGCATGCTACGGGAATCACAAACTTCAACACAAGTATTTCTACAATCCATAATTACCCACTAGCATGACTCTAATATCACCATCTTTATATCGCAAAACTATTGCAAGGAATCAAACATATCATATTCAGTGATCTACAAGTTTTATGTAGGATTTTATGACTAACCATGTGAATGGCCAATTCCTGTCAACTCTCTAAATAGATATAAGTGAAGCAAGAGAGTTTAATTCTTTCTACAAAAGATATGCCCACGCTCTAACAAATATAAGTGAAGCAAAAGAGCATTCTACAAATGGCGGTTTTCTATGTGTAGGGAAACAGGCAATCCAAACTTCAAATGATATAAGTGAAGCACATGAAGCATTCTATAAAGCCATACTCAAAAGATATAAGTGAAGTGCAAAGAGCATTCTATAAATCAACCAAGGACTATCTCATACCAGCATGGTGCATTACTAAAAGAAAAATAAAAAGCACACGACGCTCCAAGATTTACGCATATCATGTCATGAATAAAAATATAGCTTCAAGTAAAATTACCGATGATCGTTAGAAGAAAGAGGGGATGCCTTCCGGGGCATCCCCAAGCTTAGTTTCTTGGGAGTCCTTGAATATTACCTTGGGGTGCCTCGGGCATCCCCAAGCTTAGGCTTTTGCCACTCCTTACTCCTTCATCCATCATGATCTCACCCAAAACTTGAAAACTTCAATCACACAAAACTTAACAAAACCCTCGTGAGATCCGTTAGTATAATAAAACAAATCACCACTTTAAGTACTGTTGCAAACCCATTCATATTTTATTTTTGCATTGTAGCTACTGTATTATAACTTTTCCATGGCTTATACCACCGATTCAATCGATAGTTTCATCAAAACGAGCAAAACAATCCATCAAAAACAGAATCTGTCAAAAACAGGACAGTCTGTAGCAATCTGAAAATCTACCATACTTCTGTAACTCCAAAAATTTGAAAAATTAGGACAAAATAATAAATTTGTATAGAAGTACTTTGCAAAAAGTTTCAGAAGCGTTTGACTTTCCAGTAAAAAAATTAAAATCACGCACTACAACCAAAGTTTCTGTTTTTGCACCGCACAAACCAAACAAGCAATCTAATCATCCTAAAGGCAAATCTTGACACATTATATTTATAATACAATGGATTTATACAAGGGGATAATTATTTTTGTTGAAAAGTTTCTATAGTTCAAGATTTGCAAAGTTTCCATGGGCATGAACAAAGTTCAAGGAGCTCCCCCACTTCAACGGTGCTCGTCCTTCTTACTTTCACTTTTCTTTTTGAAAAGTTTTTGGTTCCCCACTTTATTTTTTTATTTTTAAACTATATAAAAGCACTCAACATAATAAAATGACTCTCTAAAACTTCCGGGTTGTCTCCCTGGCAGCGCTTTCTTTAAAGCCATTAAGCTAGGCATATAGTGCTCAAGCAATTGATCCACCCGGATCCAAAGGTATATCAAAGCCAATTTTAATTAACAATGATTTGTGATTTAGTAGTGAGCACAAAGTAATATATATCAAGTAACGACAAAGTCTAACTCTCTTCCTATGCATCGGCATGTCATAAAAGAACAATTCATGCACATCAAGTAAAGGCCAATGCATTGTATAAACAGTTTCCTGCAATTTTATCGTATTGGAAACATAGAGATGCGGAGATGTAGTTCCTCTCTCATAATAATTGTAAGTAGGAGCAGGAAGCACATGCATATTATATCTATCAAAATCATTATGTGTAATGGTAAAACGCAACCCATCAATATAATCCTTAATAAGCGCAAACTTTTCCGATATAGTGTAGTTGGGAGAATTCAAAAGGATAATAGGACTATCATGCGTGGTTGCAATAGCAACAATTTCATTCTTAACATAAGGAACTATAGCAAGTTCATCTCCATAAGCATAATTCATATTGGCATCTTGGCCACAAGCATAGCAAGCATCAATTACATCAAAAAGGGATATTTCAAACAAATCCAAGGGATCATAGCAATCATCATAGCATTCATCCTTCGGTAAGCACGAAGGAAAATTAAACAATGTATGGGATAAAGAGTTACTCTCATTAGAAGGTGGGCACGGGTGATCAATCCGCTCTTCCTCCTTTTGTTCTTCGCTCTTCTCCTCATCTTTTTCATCCAATGAGCTCACAGTGTCATCAATTTCTTCTTCCATAGTTTCCTGCAAAATATTAGTCTCTTCTTGGACAGCGGAGACTTTCTCAATAAATGCATCAATATCGGCATTGTATTCATAATTCTCATAGCAATATTTAAGTATAGCAAAATTTTCAGGTCTGTAAACAGCATCATCAAGATTTTCACACTTTTCAAACAAAGGTTCAATTTCATAAGCACCCTTAAAAGCAACGAATTCTTCTATTCGTTCCACATCGTAGTAATCATATATACCATTAGCATAAGAAGCCAAGGTTTTATTATCATTAAATTTACATGAAAAGGGAAGGTGTGGAGCCTTCATCCTAGAGCAACAAGTATAATCATATCTCAAGCATAGTTCCCGAGCATACCAATGCAACATATGAATTTGATCCCATAATACTTTCCCTTTTTGAGTCAAGCGATAATCCCTAAAGTATTCACGTTGATCCAACATGTCTCCCATTATATAGTTGAATGGGGTTTTCTCAGGATTATTAAAGTAGTGCATAATATCTTTCACATAATGAGCATCGAGGGTTTTAGGAGGTTCCTCATCTCCATGAGTAGCAAGTACACCTAATTTTTTTGGTATTTCGTGTTCCATATCCATAACTAAAGATAGAGAACAACTAAGAACAGCAAATAAAATCTACTTAGTGATAAAGCAAACAAGCACACACGAGAATATTCACCCCACGCTATTGCTCCCCGGCAACGGCGCCAGAAAAAGGTCTTGATAACCCACAAGTATAGGGGATCAGTTGTAGCCTCTTTCGATAAGTACCCAACGAGGAGCTAAAGGTAGAACAAATATTCCCTCAAGTTCTATCGACCACCGATACAACTCTACGCACACTTAACGTTCGCTTTACCTAGAACAAGTATGAAACTAGAAGTACTTTGTAGGTGTGATAAGATAGGTTTGCAAGATAATAAAGAACACGTAAATAAAAACTAGGGGCTGTTTAGATAAAAAAGCAACTAAATTATTTTTAGTAGAGAGCTTTTTGTCACAAGAAAGTTATTTGTCCCAAGGCAATCGATAACTAGACCGGGAATCATTATTGCAATTTTATATGAGGGAGAGGCATAAGCTAACATACTTTCTCTTCTTGGATCATATGCACTTATGATTGGAACTCTAGCAAACATCTGTAACTACTAAAGATCATTAAGGTAAAACACAACCATATCATTAAAGTATCAAGTCCTCTTTATTCCCATACGCAAACAACCTACTTACTCGGGTCTGTGCTTCTGTCACTCACGCCACCCACCATAACAAATCATGAACATATTGCAAACCCTACAGCGGGGATCCCTCACGCTTGCGAGACATGGAGAGCACCATAGGACAGCACCAATAATAAAACATGCAACTCAAACCAATCATGATCATGAACTAACCCATAGGACAAAACGGATCTACTCAAACATCATAGGATAGCCATACATCATTGGGAAATAATATATAGCGTTGAGCACCATGTTTAGTTAGAGATCACAGCGGGGAGAAGAGGTGTTACACTGCTGCATACAGGGGGAGAGAGTTGGTGATGACGACGGCGAAGTTGTTGGTGTAGATCGCCGTCACGATGATGGCCCCGGCGGCGTTCCGGCACCACCGGGAGAGAGGGGGAGAGAGCCACCCTCCTTCTTCTTCTTCTTCCTTGATCTTCCCCCTAGATGGGAGAAGGGTTTCCCCTCTGGTCCATGGCCTCCATGGCGGCGGAGGGGCGAGAGCCCCTCCGAGATTGGATCTCTCTCTCTGTTTCCTTCTGTTTCTGCGCTCCGAGATTCTGGCCTTTCACCGTTTCTTAAATTCCCGGAGATCCGTAACTCCGATTGGGCTGAAATTTTAACACGATTTTTATCCGGATATTAGCTTTCTTGTGGCAAAAAAAGGGCACCAACCACCTTACGGGGTGGCCACAAGGGTCCAGGGCGCGCCCTACCCCCTGGGGCCCCCCCCGTCCTTGTGGCCCCCTCGGGCATCGTCTCGCGTTGATTCTTTTTCCCAAAAATCACATATATTCCAAAAAAAATCTCCATAAGTTTTTATCCCGTTTGGACTCCGTTTGATATGGATTTTCTGCGAAACAAAAAACATGCAACAAACAGGAACTGGCACTGGGCACTGGATCAATATGTTAGTCCCAAAAATAGTATAAAAAGTTGCCAAAAGTATGTAAAAGTTGTATAATATTGGCATGGAACAATCAAAAATTATAGATACGACGGAGACGTATCAGCTATGCTTATAGTTTGGGTCTTGTCCATCGCATCATTCTCCTAATGATGTGATCCCGTTATCAAATGACAACTCATGTCTATGACTAGGAAACTATAGCCATCTTTGATCAACGAGCTAGTCCGGTAGAGGCTCACTAGGGACATGTTGTTGTCTATGTATCCACACATGTATTTGAGTTTCCATTTAATACAATTATAGCATGGATAATGAATGATTATCATGAACAAGGAAATATAATAATAAGGGATTTTTATTTCTGTGCCCCTGGTTTGTTACTTGTACTCATTCATCCCCACGCTCTTAACTTTTGCTCACTTTTCCCCACTCCCTTGCCCGAAACCCTCAGAACAGGTTACAACAGACATTGCCGTCGGGTCAATGCCTTTGACCGTTAACTCTGATGAGTGGGGCCGCGTAGGGCCGAGTCCACCTTTGACCGTTAACTCTAACGAGTGGGGCCGCTCCCGTGCCGCCCTGGACGAACCCGTATAGTGGTTTCATATGCCGACCGTATAGTGGTATTCGTATACGTGGGCGAATGCAACTGACCGCGGTCGTGGGGTAGTACGTGTCCATGGGGCATCCCCGAAACGTCCCATTGTATAAAGAGGAGGAACCACCTCCCGACGCATCGCCCCTACCATTTCCCCCAAATCCCCTCCCTGCCGCATCGTCTTCCTCTCCCCCACCACGTCGTCTCGCTCTCCTCCACTGCCTCCACCGCACCGTCTCGCTCTCCCCCGCCGCATCCTCTTCCTCACCTTCATCGCCTCCATCTGTCCGATGGCGGACGCTCATGGCGATGCCGGCGCAGCGGCCGGAGATGTAGTGGAGCTCCAGGGCGCGGTGACCGCGGATGAAGTGAAGGACGTTGGCGGCGTCCACGGCGGTGCGGGGAAACTCGCAACCGCTGCGGATGTGGAGAAGGAGGTGGCGGGCTCCGCCTCTGCACTGCCGGAGCAGAAGGTGATGGCGTCGAGCGGCGCAATCCATCCAGATGCGCAGCCTGGCGAGGAGAAGGTGGTACAGGAGGTACTTCCATTTGCTTTTACCCTAGTTGCAATCCCTATTTAGATTGTAGAGTTAGTCCCTAGTTTCATTGATTGGATTGTGATTCGTAGGGTAGTACAGATGGTTAGAGTAGTTGGTTTGAGGGATGGGGTTTTCTGTATGGGGGGATGGGGTTTTTTTGTATGGGTTTTCTTGGATTACATTCGTTGCAAAAATGCTAGACAGATCTTAATGAGAGATAGGGGTCTCTGTGCTTAAATGCTACACGGGATTATTAGATTTGTTTTTGAATGCTACACAGATTGGGGTTTTGAATGCTACAGACATGTATGCTTATATTTGTTTTTGAATGCTACACATATTGGTGTTTTGAATCTCATATGCCCAAATGGAATGCATTAATTTTGATGTACCTATCAATTGATTAAGAACTTACTTGATTCATCAGTATATAAATTTGTCAACAATATGTAGTTATATTAGCTTTGTTGTTCAATGTGTGTGCATGACAATGGAAAATGCAAATAGAATCATATTATGGATAATATGATCAAGGGTTCCCTATGATCAATGTGTCATGTGTGCATATCTAAATTATCAGTTGGCTTATGTATTTACTAGTAATGGATCTAATTGTATATTCAGGAGGATGATTCTGTGGGGAATAAGAGGAAGCTGGCCCTTACTGGGTTCGACCCGTACGATCCAGAGTATAGTGACGACGAAGAATATGAGGTAAGCCTACTTGAAATTTAGATTGTTCATTTAGTTCCTTTGACATGGTGTATATGAATCTATAATGTATTAATGTAATTCATTCATGTGTGCAGTATGATTCTGGAGAAGATGTGTACAAGGGCAACGTCGCGTCCTTCACTGCGAAGGAGGTGGAGAAGATCAAGGCCAAGGGATTTGCTTCCTTCTACAACCGCAAGATCAAGAAGTGGCACTGCCCCTACTGCACCACCAAGCCAAAGCCAAAGGATGGCCGCTTCGATCACCTTCTGTCTCATGCAGAGGATGTAGCGATTCGCGGGGAGGACTACAAGATCAGGGGCCAGCATGCTGCCCTCGCGAAGGCCCTGACCCCGGTGTGATGTGATGATGTGATGATGTTTTATCTTTGGGATACTTTTGGTAAACTGAATGTGGCTGTTTGGTAAACTTTGTGTGGTGGTATCTAAACTTTGTGTGTGATCTATGGTACTAATATATTATGCTATCTATATTTGTCTGTCCTTAAATTTGCCTGTGGTGTATGGTATGTTCTGTTTAGATGTTGTGAGCTATGAGTTTAGGTGTTGCAATGATCACACATGCTGTTTCAGTGTTGCTTCACTGATCAGACATGCTGCAAAGAATAAGAAAAAAGAGCAAATAGTCCATCATTTTATCAAATATTCCAATAACAAAGCAAAAAACAACATTTGAATGAAGATGTAATGATTTTTGTAATAAAGGAGTATTATTCTAATTATTTGTCTCATGTTTATTAATCAAATGCATGCTTTTTCCCACCAGCATGTCTCATTATCCGATGTTTTGAACTGACATTCGACAGGACAGTATAAATTCAAAAAGATGCAAAAAAAAAACCTTGGCAACCTATCTATGTTTGTGTAGGAGATCATGTGTGCAAAATTAGAGGAGGTCAAAGAAATTTGAATTCGAGAAATGAGCTCCCAGGCTAGGGTAAACAGCCCCATTTGTAATCAAGTTTTTTTGGATCTACTCTAAATGAGCCAAATGTTTTTTATTAACACCTATTCAATCTATATAGTGTAGATTCGAAGTCTCACTATTTTTTGAATTAATCTTCATATTTTTACATTTTCTTTTGAAAAAATATGCTTTAATATAAAAACTATTAAAAACACGTTTAAAATATGAAAATGGAAAACTAAGTTCAGATCCTTCTTATTTACTTTGAAATAAAGCTTTGGTGATTTTTTTTTTAATTTTTTTTCAAAAACAGAATGTAACCCTATCTCCTCTCCTTGAACTCTATGAAATGTTGTATGTGATAGCTCATATGTGTGAAGGGTTTTTCATGAAAATGACCATAGACCAAGTTTATGATTTTTTGTTGGTAACATGTCACATAAGACAACATTGTGCGCAGGTTTTATATTTTTTTGATTTTTTTTAAATTAATGGTGCTCATTTGACCTCGATCATGCCAGGTAGATTTTTTTTTAAATATCCGTATACCAAGTTTAGTATTTTTCCTCGTTAGTGTGTCTTATAAAATGACGAACGGCGAAGGTTTCATATTTTTTCAAATGTTTTTTAAATTAGTTATGCTTAGTCAAAGCCTTGGAAACCCCGTTGACCAGCTCAAAACCCCTCTAAACCCTGCGGGGTTTCTCCTAACCCTAGCTCCGAACGTTAGCCGTCCAATCATACCCTGGCACCAAGCGACAGCCCTCAGATGTGGCCTTCTAGAAGGAATTCGGTGGGCAGGCTGAGTGCAGGCTCCGCGCCGTTGGATCACATGGACGGCCCCGCATCGTTGGATCGTGGGGCAATCCGCGAGAGGCGATCCTGTTAGTTGTGCTCAGCTGCTCGCCCACCACTGACTCCGCGAAAAAAACATAGTTATTGGGCCCAAAAGGAAACCAAGCTCTGGTTGGGCCGTCGAATTGCGTCGTTTTTTTGCATCGTTTGCTCTGCTTTTTGTGAACGTGCTGGCTCTGTTTTTTTGCATCGTTTGAAATTACACAACAATTGACATTGCCTAGAAAATTTAGTTCTTTTTGTTCAATACAAATGCAAAATGACCATATTTATAAGGGCCAAATTTATTTTTATCATGCAAAATGGCCACAAACTATTCAAAAATTGTCTCTTTTTGTTCATATAATATATATGACCACGGATTTCCACGCGTGTAATTAGCTTCTTTTTCTTCTTCTTTTCAAACCACGGTTTCCCACGCGTGTACACTCCTGATGCCGCGGTGGGTGTGAAACGGGCTACTTCACATTTGACCCCGTATTGCCACGGCAAAATAACACGTAGCACTACGGCTATTTAAGCCACCCTCTGCCTCTGCCATCCCTCATCCATCTCCCATCCTCTGCCATCTGCCCTTCTTGCTCTTCGACCCCTTCTCCTTCTTCTGCACATCCCTCAGCCATGCAGTACACCGGACCAACCTACCGCTTTCCACCCACCATGCCGGAGAGGCTCTACCCTACCGGCGTGTACGTTGAGCGCACACTACGTGTGTGGGCGATATCAAGGTGGAGGACCGCAAGGAACTTCACCGAGTTCTTCCTCGCGGTCGGCTACCGCCACCTCCCTCGGGGATCTCCAACGATGTTCCGCGTCGAGGAGGTCATCCAAAATGGGGTGGTGGTTGCTCTCCTTGCCCACTTCACCAACACATTCGACGCCTTCTACCTCCTCGGCCGGGTGTTTTGGTGTGGCTGAGAGTTCATCGCTTTCACCACCCACAACATATTCACGGAGTACACCAACATATTCCCCACCGCGTCGTGCATGCACACTCTTCCGTACCCCATGGACAACGCCCCAGAGGAGCAGTGAAGGGCGCCCGGAGGAGGAGCGAGGTGGAGAAGGCGGCGGCTAGAGTTCTAAACCCTCTATCTATTTTTCTTTTTTTTAGTCTATGTTATATTAAGTTGTAATTGAACTATGTTGGAGATGCTATGGGCTTGTTGGCCCTTTTATTAAGTTCTATTATTAAGTTTTCTATCTATTCTATTATTAAGTTCTTCCTAGTTTGAACTATGTGATCATGCTATGGGCTTGTTGGCCCTATCTACATATTTGTTGATTGTTTTCTTAGAGAGCTCGTTTGTTAGTAACCACCTAGTGCATGCAGCCACAACGAACCCTTCTCTTTTTTCTTACACAAGCCACAAATATGTAGCCACCTAGCTAGTGCATGCAGCCACAAAAATATAAAACATATTGTTCAATTTATTTGTCATAGCAAAACGGGTGCAGATGCGAGTGGATCGAAAAGGCTGAAACTGATCATAAAAAAACGATGCTCTAAATCGAGGAGACAAGCATGCGAGAAGAGAGGAACCAGCGGCAACGACCGTCGCTGCATCCGTGGCGGCTGGCATGCATGAAAGCGGCTTGGTCAGTGCATCGTGGCGGCACGCATCGGCGCATGCAGGCTCGGTCGGCGCATCGTGGCGGCGCGCATCGACGCATGCAGGCAGGCATGCTGGGTGCATGCATAGCAGGCTTCTGTCGTGGCGGCGCGCGCAGGCGTTTAATGCAAGGGACGACCCAACGAAACCACAGCCCAACGGTCGAACAGCGACACCGCCCAACGCGGCCCCGCTTGTTAGGTCCAACGGACGACACAGTCCAGCACGGCCCCACTCGTCAGAGTTAATGGTCAAGCCATTGACCCGATGGCAACGACCGTTGTGACCTGTTCTGAGGGTTTCGAGCAAGGGAGTGGGGAAAACTGAGCAAAAGTTAAGAGCGCGGGGATGAATGAGTAGAGCTAAGGAACCAGGGGCACAAATGTAAAAAACCCTAATAATAACCACTTTATTATTGCCTCTAGGGCATATTTCCAACAGTCTCCCACTTGCACTAGAGTCAATAATCTAGCATTACATTGTAATGAATCTAACACCCATAGAGTTCTGGTGTCGATCATGTTTTGCCCGTGGAAGAGGTTTAGTTAACGGATCTGCAACATTCAGATCCGTATGTACTTTGCAAATGTTTATGTCCTCCTCCTTGACCGCATCGCGGATGGAATTGAAGCGTCGCTTTATGTGTCTGGTCCTCTTGTGAAACCTTGGTTCCTTGGCTAGAGCAATGGCACCAGTGTTGTCACAGAACAGAGTCATTGGGTCCAGTGCACTAGGCACAACTCCATGATCTGTCATGAACTGCTTCATCCAGACACCTTCCTTCGCTGCCTCTGAGGCAGCTATGTACTCTGCTTCGCATGTAGAATCAGCTACCACGCTTTGCTTGGAACTGCACAAGCTTACCGCTCCCCCATTTAGAATATATACGTATCCGGTTTGAGACTTAGAGTCATCCGGGCTCTTGATCACCTCCATAAACGAGAAACATTTCCTTAGTCCTTTTCAGGTACAAAAGGATATTCTAGACCGCTGTCCAGTGTTCCACTCCTGGATCACTTTGAAACCTGTAACACCCCTGTGTAATAAGCACTGTGATCATCTATTAATTATGCCAAGTCATCCTCATTTGCAATGCTTAATCACAGTGGTTAACTCTTGCAATTCAAAATTCTCTTTGAAACTCAATTCAAATTCAACTGAAAAATAAAGTTGTTCAAAAGTTGCTGCAAAAATGTTCATCTGCTAGCAAATATTCCATAACATTTATCTGTTAAGGAGTACAACATCACTCTTATGCAACTATGAACAGTAGCAATTAAAACAGAACAATTCCTGCATATTTAAATGCCAAGTCATGTTTGAAAAATCCAAATGAACTTCAAAGTTTCCCAAACTTTTTGAGGCAGTAAGGAATATTGCATGACAAATATTGTGACAAGTGCCACAATGTACAAAGGACATTTGGGAGCAGAAGAAATAGGAAACAGAAATAAAACAAAAGCAGAAAAAGAGAAAATAGAAAAAGGCCTAATGCTTTATTGTGCACTCAAGCCTGCGTGCTACAGGGCCGGGCCCAACCCACCCCAGCCGGTCGTCGTCCTCCGTCGCACTGTCGGCACACGCGCGTGCCTGAGTGCAGATCGTCACCGTGTCGTTGATCCCGTGGTTCCCTGGCGCCTACAAGTGCTGCCCCGAGCTGCTATCCTTCTTCCCCCGCAACCCTAGCCCCACTCCTCCTCGTTCCCCTCCTCCCCTCGTCGCTTTCTTCACCGTGTCGCCGCCCGTCTCTGCCGTCGATGTCGCCGCTTCGATCCCGCACACCCCGACGACCTCGAGCCCCGCTGACATGACGTAGAGCACCGCCGCGGTCTTCTTCGTCGACCGCGCCCATCCATCGAACGCCACCTCACACGCATCGAACGGTGGCCGGAGCGCGATTTCCAGCCACCTCCCGAGCCACGCCGCCGCTAGTTTGGTCGCCGGAGCCTGTTCCGGCGCCGGCGCCGGCGGGGCTGAGCTGGCCTGACCAGTGGGGCCCGCTGAGCCACTGACGGGTGGGCCCAGTTGACTCGTTGACTGGGTCAACCCACTAACATGTGGGGCCCAGTCAATAAAACGGTTTAGATAAATAGAAAATCTATTAATTAAGTTAATTAATTAATCTATTCACTAATTAGACACTGACAATAGGCCCCGCTAGATAATTAGAATTAGATTAGTCCAATTAACGCTGTTTATTTAGTCCAGTCACTGACCAGTGGGTCCCACTGGACCCACAGGTCAGGTTTGACCAGTCAATGGTCACAGTTGACTGCTTATGTTAGTGTGGTGTCATGCTGACATCATAAATCATTTTAGATATTTCTGTTAAATTAATTAATTCCAGAAAATACTAAAATCTTTAGAAATTCGTAGAAAAATAACCGTAGCTCAGATGGAAAAACTTTGTACACGAAAATTGATCAGAACGATGAGACGAAGCTGACGGTACCGTCTGTTTTCGTGCCGGGACCCTCTACGGAGGTGAACCCGCAACTTCGAGGCCGTTTTTGGTAGATGAATAGTGCATAACGACCGGTTATTAAGTCCAACTTAAATCCTAAAATCACTAATATGACTTAGACATGCGTTTAGGCAACCCTGCGCTGCACGTTAGCATAGCACGCTCTATGTTGCAAATGTTTGCTGTGTATTTATCTGTTTCCTCCCCCTCTTCTCTCTCGATAGAGCCCGGTACCGACGCAGCTCTGGTGATTGGCTACACTTCTGACGACCTTGCCCTTGCCGCCGAGCAACCAGGCAAGCCCCCCCCCCCCTTGAGCATCCCGATATCGCCCATTCTATTCTCTCCTGCTTGCATTAGATTTTGCTACTGTTACTGTTATCCTATTTCTGCTGCATAGCCTGTTTATTTGTAACCTGCTGTTGATACCTACCTCCTTATCCTAAACTGTTTAGAATAGACTGGGTAGAGCCCCATCAGTGAACCCCACTTGTCCTGACTGCTCCGCCGGATTCTCAGAAGACCCGATCAACAGGATCGAAGACCAGGCCCCGGCACCGCACCTCCCTTCCCCCTTAGTGGCTCGACACTACTGGGCTAATATCGAGTGCCGAGGGTGATACCTCGTCAGCACTTCTGATGTTAACTCTGTGGAGTAGTTACTCGGACGTGGTCATCGAGGGTGATTCTTCTTTCTCCACCCCGATAACGACGCTGTCGTGCAAACACCTTAAGTGTGGACCTCGAGGGTGATGCCTCCTTCGTTCACCTTGACAGATACATCGAGTAGGAATCCAACGAGGGTGATACCTCGGATTCCTTTGATAATATGGACACACGGATATTTGGACCTTACAACTGATACTTGGAAAGGCGGGTCGACCCTGAAGGGTACCTGCGAATGATGGATAGCTACCCGTGAGTTACTTTACGAGGCGCGGCCGGGCATTCCTAGCCCTTGCAGCAATTCCTCGAGACGGGGCGACGGGGTCACATCGATCGTGAGTCTCTGCTCGTTACCGCAAGCCCCTAGTCCCCTAACAATTTGGATATTTGATCCTAGCAGGCCTACGGCCTGATAGCACTAACCATCACGTGGGAATAGTTATGGGCACTCTGCATCGTAGCATCAGCCGAAAGCTCTGTCAGACGTCCAGTTCAGCATTGCGGCATGGTCGGATCGTGTCGGCCTTCCGAGGCGGCGCTGGTATCCACCCTGTTCGCAATGACCTGGAGTGCACAGGGCGATGGCCCAAGACCCCTGAGCGCTTAGGAGGTAGACCGGCGGGGACCTCTCTGCTATGCTGTAGGTAGGGTTGCGGTGTGTCGTTTGGCCGAGGCCGGGCATGACCCTGGAAAGTGTGTCCGGCTGGAGTTAAGCGAGCGTGGTGGGTAAGTTGGTGCACCCCTGCAGGGAAGAAAACATCTATCGATAGCCGGTCGTACGGTAAAGGACACTCGGAGTTGTATCCCGATCGGTACAACTAGAACTTGGAATGGTACCTGGATATATGGCTCGGGGATCGCTTTCTCGCAGGGAGTCGAGGAAGGATCTCTGGGCGAGACTGTTACTTGATTCTACTACTACTTTACATTATGCTAATCTGCACTCTTCTAATGCTGCAAGACCGATGAAGCTGCTGAAGATGCTAGTCTTCGATAGGACTAGGCTTTCCTCTTTATTCTAGCATTTTTGCAGCCCAGTCCACATATACAGCCTTCCTTTGATAATGTTGCATATGTAGTGTAGATCCTTGCTTGCTGAGTACTTCGGAGTACTCACGGTTGCTTTGCTTTCTTTTTCTCCCCGTATCAGTTTGATGCAACCAAGTGACTGAGCCCCTGAGACAGCTGCCCAGCGGACGACTACTACTACCACCTCGAGGGTGGTTACTTCTACGAGCTGGCCGACGACCAGGAGTAGGATCGGAGGGTCCTAGGCAGGAGGCCTACGCCTTTCGATCGTAGTGTTTTGTTTTGCCCCGCCTTTCTAAAGGCCTTTCTGTTTCTCTTTTATATCTGTTCTCAGATATCTGATGCTTCCGCTGGCGCTTGTATGCCATCGAGCTATGTATTCGAGCCCTTGAGGCCCCTAGCTTGTAATATAAAGCTTGTATGACTTTATTTATGTTTTAGAGTTGTGTTGTGATATCTTCAAGTGAGTCCTTAGGCTTGATCGTGTGCATTTGTGTGTATGATTAGTGCATGATTAAGCGGGGGGCGTCACAGGTTGGTATCAGAGCCGACTGCCTATTGGAAACCCCCTTTCCAACTCCTTGGCCGAAGTCGAGTCTAGTGGCCCAAAACTGTTTTACTAACTTGGTTGTGTGGCTTACGGGCCCACGTCACCAACTGGGTGGTATTAGGATCTTTTATTTCTTGTCTTTACTCTGGGACTCTAACCTCTCTTCCTTTCGAGTTAAATTTTTACTAACTCCAACATTAGGTTCTCGTGATCACATCCACCCGGAGTTCTGAAATTACCCCCTTGGTTCAAGATTGTGGGCCAGGTTCTGCTTACAGGATCCGTTTATCGAGGGCACCCTGTGTTGTCACTTGCAGATTCCTCGCTCCATAGTTTTCTCCGACGTTGATGCAGCCTTTGCTATGTCTCGTTGTGTACTTCCTTACCGTGTGCCTGCGCGCCGCCTAGTTGTCTAGCCTTCCCCTTTCAGCTATCGTAATGCCGGTTTGTAACCAAGACTATGTGTGGATTTGAATGTCTGGTGTGACTATGATGAAGTATCTATTGCACTTCCTTCTGTTGTGCGTGTTACTTCATGAATGATTCCATACACCTGCAGTTCTTCTTGCTAAACTGCCCCTGATGATTGGCAGGATGGCTGACGATCCTCCACCTCCACCCTATATTGCCGCAATGATGCAGCAGTTTGAATTGAACCGTCAGCTCAACGAGAGTCTGGTAAAACATTTGGAACGCAATGATGCTCGTCAGGAGCCTGGACCGATCTCACTTCCAGAATTTGTTCGCCTCAATCCATCTGTTTTCCGCAACTCTACCAATCCTACGGATGCTGATGATTGGCTTCGTGACATCCTGTTTGAAATGGAGTCAGCTAATGTGGCCCCTGATAGTTACGTCACCTTTGCGACATTTCATTTGAAGGGTCCCGCTGCTCAATGGTGGGAAAGCCACAAGGATATATTGCCTGCAGAGACTGTAACCACTTGGCAGGAATTTCAGTCAGCTTTTCGTGCATGGTACATTCCTCCAGGTCTGATCGATCAGAAGAAGCAAGAGTTCCGCAAACTCTCACAGGGCACAATGACTGTGGATGAATACCAGAGGAAATTTCTCGAATTATCCCGCTATGCTAAAGATGATGTCGACACTGACGCTCGCTAGCAGGAGAAATTCCGTGAAGGACTGCGTTCCGATATACAGCTCGCACTTCTTGTCCTTGATTGTGAGGACTTTGCGACGCTTGTCAGTCAAGCCTACCGAGTTGAAACTGGTCTGGCTAAATACCAAGAGTCGCTCAAATGCACTCGTGATGTTGGCTCATTCTCAGGTCAGCCTGTTCAGAAACGTCGAGTCTGGATCCCGCACAATGTTTATCACCGACCTGCTCCAATACCAAGGCCATCATATGTTGCACCTCGTCTGCCTTCACCACCGAGACAGCTAACAGTTCAGGGTGGACAGCCTAATGCTATGGCAACTCCCCAGGTTGCACCACGTCCTCCTGTTGGTCGTAAGAAGAGCTGTCGAAACCGCCGATTCAGGAACCGTAATATTATACCGGCTGCTATTGTACATGGCCATGTCAATCATGTCGATGCTGAAAAGGCCCTGAAGGAACCAACAATTGTGATGGGTACCCTTCTTGTTAATTCAGTGCCAGCTTCTATTCTCTTTGATTCAGGAGCATCGCATGCTTTCGTGTCCCAACAATTTGCTCAGTTGCATGGACTAGGCATGGAAGAATTACCCACTCCTCTAGCGGTTCAATCTCCGGGGTCCAAGTGGCAAACCTCAATGGTAAGCCACCACAACCACATTGAGATTGGAGGTCTACTTTTTCCGGCTTCCCTCGTTGTGCTCGGACCATCCAACATTGATATCATTCTTGGTATGGAATGGTTGACAGCGCACAAGGCTCTGATTGACTGTGCTACCAAGACAGTCCAGCTCACTCATCCTTCTGGCCAGACAGTCAAATACTCAGCTCGAACAGTTTAGAATACCGAGAATCAGATATATGTTCTGAATGCATTGAATGCTTCACCTCTTGAAGGCATCGAGAACGTTCCAGTTGTTCGTGATTTCCAGGATGTTTTTCCGGAAGAACTTCCAGGAATACCCCCTGCTAGAGCTGTCGAGTTTGTCATCGACTTGAAACCAGGTACTACCCCTATTGGGAAGCGTCCTTATAAGATGCCTCCACACCACCTTCTCGAGCTTAAGGAAGAAATTGATAAGTCACTTAAGAAGGGTTTCATCCGCCCCAGTTCCTCTGCTTGGGGAGCACCTTTCCTCGTTGTCAAGAAGAAGGATGGTACGAATCGGTTGGTTCAAGATTATTGACCTATCAACCAAGCAACAATTCAGAACAAGTATCCGCTTCCTAGAATCAACGATCTGTATGATCAACTTGCTGGTTCCTCAGTATTCTCTAAGCTTGATTTGAGATTGGGATACCACCAGATCCGAGTTCGTGAAGAGGATATTCCGAAGATAGCATTCGTTACTCACTATGGTTCTTATGAGTACACTGTCATGTCTTTCGGATTGACTAATGCTCCAGCTACCTTCTCCAGGTTAATGAACTACATCTTCATGGATTATCTCGACAAATTCGTCGTAGTATATTTGGATGATATTCTGGTGTATTCGAAGAATGAAGAAGAACATGCCGAACATCTTCGGCTTGTACTGGAGAAGCTGCGTGAACACCAACTGTATGCCAAGTATTCAAAATGCGAGTTCTGGTTATCTGAAGTGACATATCTCGGCCATGTGATTTCCAAGGATGGCATAGCTGTTAACCCAGAATGAGTTCAGGTGATTCTTGAATGGACTCCACCGAAAAATGTCAAGCAAGTTAGAAGTTTTCTCGGCCTTGCAAGCTATTGCCGACGCTTTGTCGAAAATTTCTCAAAGATTGCTAAGCCTTTGACTGATCTACTTCACAAGGGCATTAAGTTTGAGTGGACAGAAAAATGTCAGGAAAGTTTTCAAACACTCAAAGACAAGCTGACATCTGCCCCAGTACTTGCTCCTCCAGATTCTCGCAAAGACTTCATGATCTATTGTGACGCATCCCGTGAAGGATTAGGCTGTGTCCTAATGCAAGAGCGTAAAGTGATTGCCTATGGCTCTCGTCAGTTGCGCCCGCATGAAGAGAATTATCCGGTACATGATCTAGAACTAGCTGCTGTCATCTATGCATTATAGTTGTGGTGACATTACCTCCTCAGTAATCGTTGCAAGATCTACACGGATCATACAAGTCTGAAGTACTTGTTCACTCAGCCATCTCTGAACCTCCGTCAGCAAAGATGGATGGAGACCATTGTGGACTATGATTTGGGTATTTGTTATACCCCTGGAAAGCCTAATGTAATGGCTGATGCGTTGAGCCGTAAATCCTATTGCTGTGAACTTGAAGTCCAGCTAGAGCAACAACTTTTGTATGAAGAGCTTTGAAAGCTAAATATCGAGATAGTTCCTCAAGGATACCTAAAAACCTTGGTTGTTGAACCAGACCTTGAGAAGGCTGTTAAGAGTGCACAAGCTAAAAATGCTGAAGTTGACCTGATGAAGAAAGATCTTCACCTTAAAAAGTACAGGGATTTCTCGTTGTCTGAAGATGGAACCTTGTACTTCAGAGACCGCATTGTGGTACCTCGCTTCGAGCTAATGACTGACAAAGTCATGAAGGAGGCACATGATACACCGCTGTCTATTCATCCGGGTAGCACAAAGATGTATCGTGATCTCCGACAAAGGTACCGGTGGTCTAGAATGAAGCAGGACATTGCTCGATATGTTGCTGAATGTGATGTGTGTCGTCGCGTTAAAGCAAAACATCAGAAGCCTGCTGGAATTCTGCAACCCCTTCCTATTCCTTTATGGAAATGGGATAAGGTTCAAATGGATTTTATTACTGGCCTTCCCAAGTCACAGAAGGGTCATGATGCTATTCTTGTCATCGTCGACCAACTCTCTAAAGTTGCACACTTTCTGCCTGTCAAGGAGACGATCACTGCTAGTCAGTTAGCAGAATTATATATCTCCAGAATTGTTTCACTCCACGGTATTCTGAAGGAGATCAGTTCGGACCGTGGCGGTCTTTTCACCTCCAAGTTCTGGGAAAGTTTCCAAGAAGCTATGGGAACTCATATCACCTAGAGTTCAGCTTATCATCCCCAGTCCCAAGGCCAAGTTGAGCGAGTCAATCAGGTTCTTGAAGGCATGCTTCGGGCTTGTGTTATTTCTTTTGGCAAGAAGTGGGAAGAATCTCTCCCGTATGCCGAGTTCTCTTATAACAGCAGCTATCAAGCCAGCTTGAAAATGGCCCCCTTCGAAGTACTATATGGACGTAAGTGTCGAACCCCTCTGAATTGGTCAGAAACTGGGGAACGACCGCTCGTGGGTCCGGATATTATCCAACACGCTGAAGAGCAAGTCCGTATTGTCCGAGAAAATCTCAAGGCGGCTCAGGACCGTCAGAAGAGCAACTATGATCGCAAACGATGGGGTTTGACTTATCAACCTGGTGATCAGGCTTATCTGCGAGTCACTCCTATGAAGGGCACTCACCGTTTCGGAATCAAGGGCAAGCTAGCTCCACGCTACATTGGTCCTTTCCACATTGTTGCTAGACGTGGTTAGGTGGCATACAAATTGGATTTGCCGCCGCAATTCTCTCATATCCACGACGTCTTCCATGTGTCGCAACTTCGTAAATGCTTCAAGGAATCTCCGCACCACGCAGTGGATCACGAGATGCTCGAATTGCAAGATGATCTTTCTTATAAGGAGCATCCGATCCGCATTCTCGATGAAGCTCAACGTCGGACCCGTCAAAAGGTTACCAAGTTCCTGAAAGTGCAGTTGTCTAATCATACTGAAGATGAAGCCACTTGGGAACGCGAGGATCATCTTCGCAAGGAATACCCCGACCTCTTTTCTTCTACCTCCTGAATTCTCGGGACGAGAATTTCTTTTAGAGAAGGAGAATTTGTAACACACCTGTGTAATAAGCACTGTGATCATCTGTTAAATATGCCAAGTCATCCTCATTTGCAATGCTTAATCACAGTGGTTAACTCTTGCAATTCAAAATTCTCTTTGAAACTCAATTCAAATTCAACTGAAAAATAAAGTTGTTCAAAAGTTGCTGCAAAAATGTTCATCTGCTAGCAAATATTCCATAACATTTATCTGTTAAGGAATACAACATCACTCTTATGCAAATATGAACAGTAGCAATTAAAACAAAACAATTCCAGCATATTTAAATGCCAAGTCATTTTTGAAAAATCCAAATGAACTTCAAAGTTTCCCAAACTTTTTGAGGCAGTAAGGAATATTGCATGACAAATATTGTGACAAGTGCCACAATGTACAAAGGACATTTGGGAGCAGAAGAAATAGGAAACAGAAATAAAACAAAAGCAGAAAAAGAGAAAATAGAAAAAGGCCTAATGCTTTACTGTGCACTCAAGCCTGCATGCTACAGGGCCGGGCCCAACCCACCCCAGCCGGTCGTCGTCCTCCGTCGCGCTGTCGGCACGCGCGCGCACCCGAGCGCGGATCGTCGCCGTGTTGTTGATCCTACGGTTCCCCGGCGCCAACAAGTGCTGCCCCGAGCTGCTATCCTCCTTCCCCCGCAACCCTAGCCCCACTCCTCCTCGTTCCCCTCCTCCCCTCGTTGCTTTCTTCACCGCGTCGCCGCCCGTCTCTGCCGTCGACATCGCCGCTTCGATCCCGCGCACCCCGACGACCTCGAGCCCCGCTGACATGACGTAGAGCACCGCCGCGGTCTTCTCCGTCGACCGCGCCCATCCATCGGCGTCGGGAGCCATCGCCACGAGCTCCACGAGCTCTTCTTCAACTTTCGGTCGCCAGCGCATCTCCAGCCAATGACGCTGCTCTGCTGCTCCTAAACTTCCGCCGGCCCTCCGTGTGCCCTCCCGGTGAGCAAGCGCGCCTTTCCCCTCTCTCTCCCACGCCTTCCCGCCGCCGTAGCCGTAGTTGCCATCGCCGTCCGAACGGAGCTCCGCTGATGAGCTCGCCGCCGTCAAGGTGGTCCCTGTCATGGCTGTCCGAGTGCGTGAATGTGCTCTGCGCGTCCATGCGGTGCCAGTGCGTTAGTCCTCGTCGCCTGCCGTGCCGTGTAGCCGCCGTTCACGAGGAGGCCGTACTCCGGCGAACTCCCCGAGCTCGCCGCCGTCGAGGTAGGGCTCCTACGGCCATGAGACCGCCGCAGGTCGACGCGGCTTAGTCTCCACTTTCGAACGCCACCTCGCACGCATCGAACGGTGGCCGGAGCGCGATTTGCGGCCACCTCCCGAGCCACGCCGCCGCTAGTTTGGTCGCCGGAGCCTGTTTCGGCGCCGGCGCCGGCGGGGCTGAGCTGGCCTGACCAGTGGGGCCCGCTGAGCCACTGACGGGTGGGCCCAGTTGACTCGTTGACTAGGTCAACCCACTAACATGTGGGGCCCAGTCAATAAAACGATTTAGATAAATAGAAAATCTATTAATTAAGTTAATTAATTAATCTATTCACTAATTAGACACTGACAATAGGCCCCGCTAGATAATTAGAATTAGATTAGTCCAATTAACCCTGTTTATTTAGTCCAGTCACTGACCAGTGGGTCCCACTGGACCCACAGGTCAGGTTTGACCAGTCAACGGTCACAGTTGACTGCTGATGTTAGTGTGATGTCATGCTGACATCATAAATCATTTTAGATATTTCTGTTAAATTAATTAATTCCAGAAAATACTAAAATCTTTAGAAATTCCTAGAAAAATAACCGTAGCTCAGATGGAAAAACTTTGTACATGAAAATTGATCAGAACGATGAGACGAAGCTGACGGTACCGTCTGTTTTCGTGCCGGGACCCTCTACGGAGGTGAACCCGCAACTTCGAGGCCGTTTTCGGTAGATGAATAGTGCATAACGACCGGTTATTAATTCCAACTTAAATCCTAAAATCACTAATATGACTTAGACATGCGTTTAGGAAACCCTGCACTGCACGTTAGCATAGCACGCTCTGTGTTGCAAATGTTTGCTGTGTATTTATCTGTTTCCTCCCCCTCTTCTCTCTCGATAGAGCCCGATACCGACGCAGCTCTCGTGATTGGTACACTTCTGACGACCTTGCCCTTACCGCCGAGCAACCAGGCAAGCCCCCCCCCTTGAGCATCCCGATATCGTCCATTCTATTCTCTCCTGCTTGCATTAGATTTTGCTACTGTTACTGTTATCCTATTTCTGCTGCATAGCCTGTTTATTTGTAACCTGCTGTTGATACCTACCTCCTTATCCTAAACTGTTTAGAATAGACTGGGTAGAGCCCCATCAGTGACCCCCACTTGTCCCGACTGCTCCACCGGATTCTCAGAAGTCCCGATCAACGGGATCGAAGACCAGGCCCCGGCACCGCACCTCCCTTCCCCCTTAGTGGCTCGACACTACTGGGCTAATATCGAGTGCCGAGGGTGGTACCTCGTCAGCACTTCTGATGTTAACTCTGTGGAGTAGTTACTCGGACGTGGTCATCGAGGGTGATTCCTCTTTCTCCACCCCGATAACGACGCTGTCGTGCAAACACCTTAAGTGTGGACCTCGAGGGTGATGCCTCCTTCGTTCACCTTGACAGATACATCACGCAGGAATCCAACGAGGGTGATACCTCGGATTCCCTTGATAATATGGACACACGGATATTTGGACCTTACAACTGATACTTGGAAAGGCGGGTCGACCCTGAAGGGTACCTGCGAATGATGGATAGCTACCCGTGAGTTACTTTACGAGGCGTGGCCGGGCATTCCTAGCCCTTGCAGCAAGTCCTCGAGATGGGGCGACGGGGTCACATCGATCATGAGTCTCTGCTCGTTACCGCAAGCCCCTAGTCCCCTAATGATTTGGATATTTGATCCTAGCAGGCATACGGCCTAATAGCACTAACCATCACGTGGCAATAGTTATGGGCACTCTGCATCGTAGCATCAGCCGAAAGCTCTGTCAGACGTCCAGTTCAGCATTGCGGCACGGTCGGATCGTGTCGGCCTTCCGAGGCGGCGCTGGTATCCACCCTGTTCGCAATGACCTGGAGTGCACAGGGCGATGGCCCAAGACCCCTGAGCGCTTAGGAGGTAGACCGGCGGGGACCTCTCTGCTGAGCTGTAGGTAGAGTTGCGGTGTGTCGTTTGGCCGAGGCCGGGCATGACCCTGGAAAGTGTGTCCGGCCGGAGTTAAGCGAGCGTGGTGGGTAAGTTGGTGCACCCTTGTAGGGAAGAAAACATCTATCGATAGCCGGTCCTACGGTAAAGGACACTCGGAGTTGTATCCCGATCGGTACAACTAGAATTTGGAATGGTACCTGGATATATGGCTCCGGGATCGCTTTCTCGCAGGGAGTCTGTAACACACCCAGTGGTTAACTACAGTAATCCCTTTTGATTATGCCATGTCATCATGATCAACAATGCTTAATTATCATTAGTATCATATCTCTTTTCAAATTCAAATTCAAATGGAAATTCAAACTGAAAGTGAAAATAAAAGTTGTTCAAATTTGAAAACTAAATTGTTCATAATATTGTAAATAATCCAGAGACAATTCTAAAATTATATTCAACATATACTAAATAAATTATGTGACTCTAACAACCACAAAACAGAGTTATTTAACCCTTATTCTCTTATTTAAAATCCAAATAAAATCATTTGTACTCCAAACCATTTTCTAACAATGTCTAATATTGCACTGTGAATATTTGGGCAAGTTTCATAAAATACAAAAGTCATTTGAAACAAGAATAAAAGAGAAAACAGAAAAGAAAATAAATAAAAAGTAAAAACAAGACAAAAGGAAAGAAAGACCTCCCCCCACTGGGCCGTGGCCCAGTTGGACCACCAGGTCGGCCCACCCCGCTCTCCCCTTAACCCCCTCCCGACCGAAACCCTAACCCACTCGCCCCCACTACCCCCACTCGTTCCCCTCGCTCCTCGCCCCCTCTGCCCGATCTGGATCGGGGCACGGCGCCCCGACCCCGTCGCCGATCCCTGCCGCCCCAACGCCGGCGCCACCCTGTCGCCTCCTCGACCGCCTCCCCGCCGGCTTCCTCGAGCCACGCCGCCCCCTCTCCTCTCCAACATGCGGTGAGGCCACCGGCCTTCCTCTCCCGTCGCCAGATCGGCCGCGCCCGCGCTCGCGGTGGGCACGCACTCACCGTGCCCCCGTGCACCGTTCACACTTGCGCGCTCGCCACCACACCACGCCCGTTGCCTCGCCGCGCCCCGGCCGGTTCTGCCGCTACTGTCGCGCTCGCCTGCTCGCTGCGCTCACGCCGCCCGCCTCGCTGCGCTGCTGCTCACCCTACTCGCCGCCACCGCTCGCCCACATGCTGCTGCCCGCAACTGCTCTGACCGCCTGCCGCTACTCGCCCCTCATCGGCCGCGTCGGCCCTGCTCCCCGCCCGCTTCTGCGTTCGCCGGTGCCGCCACTCAGCTTGGTCGCTAGGCTGCCTCCGGCCCCCTCGCGCCCACCGCCCTGTTCCGCCTACCCCGCCGCCGGCCGCGGCCTTGGCCTCGCTGGGGCCATGTCCGGCCGCCGCGCCCTCTGCCCCTCCCCTGTGTGCGTTCGTGCACAGGAGGGAGGTGGCCAGAGCCACTTCCAGGTGGGGCCACCCCCCTGTAAAACAAAAATAATAATAAATATTAATTAAATAATTAATTACTAATTAACCTAATTACCTCTGATTAATTAAGACTAATTAAGTATAATTAACTTAATGTTTAATTAAGCTAATTAACTACTATTAATTAACTAACAGAGGCTGACATGTGGGCCCCACACGTCAGTTGACTAGGTCAACTGCACTGTTGATTGCTAATGTCAGCATGATGTCGTGCTGACGTCATCAATTACTATTCTGGATAATGTTGGATTTAATAATTTAAATAATTCCAGAAAATCAATAAAACTTTGTAAAATCATATAAAATAATCCGTAACTCCGATGAAAATACTTTGTACATGAAAGTTGCTCAGAATTTCGAGACGAATTCGAATATGCGGTCCGTTTGTCCGTCACACGTCTCTAACTACCTGAACATGGGACATTCCCCCTCCGGATCGCCTGTCCGAAAATGCAACTTCGGGAAAACTTTCCCATATGTTATTCCCCCTCCACCTATGTCGTGTAGCACTACGATAGGTCACCCCTAGCACCGTGTATCGTATTTTCATGCATCTGTTTGCTTGTATTTATTGTTTCTTCCCCCTCTTCCTATTCGCTAGACCCCGAGACCGCTGACGATGTCCTGAAGATCGACGACCCCACTGACGACCTTGCCCTTGCCGCCGAGCAACCAGGCAAGCACCCCCCCTTTGAGCATACCGATATCACCTATTCTTCTCTCTTATGCTTGCATTAGAATTGCTGCTGCTACTGTTCATCCTATTCTGATGCATAGCCTGTTTATTGTAACCTGCTGTTGATACCTTACCTGCTTATCCTAAACTGCTTAGTTTAGGCTGGGTAGAGACCCACCAGAGACCCTACTTTGTGCCCAGTTGCCCCGCTGGATTATTAGATGACTCGATCAGTAGGATCGACAACCGGGCCCCGATACCGCACATCACCCCCCTTAGTTGTACGACACTGCATCATTACTATCGGGTGCCAAGGGTGATACCTCGTTTAGCACTTCTGATGTTAACTCTGTAGAGTAGCTATTCGGTCGTGGTCCTCGAGGGTGATTCCTCCTTCACCACTTTCGATAACGACGCTGTCGTGCAACACCTCAAGTGTGAACCCATCGAGGGTGATTCCTCTGAGTTCACCTTGACGGATACATCGAGTAGGAATCCAACGAGGGTGATACCGCGGATTCCCCTGATGTTATGGACACACAGATACTTGGACTTCACAACTGTTACTTGGGAAGGCGGGTCGACCCTGAGGGGTACCCGCGAGTAATGTGAAGACGGGTTGACCTGGAGGTTACCCGAGAGATGAATACGAGGCGTGGCCAGGCATTCTTGGCCCTTGCCGCAAGTCCTCGAGACGGGGCGACGGGGTCACATCGATCGTGAGCCTCTGCTCGTTACCGCACCCCCAATGTACTAACAATTTGGATATTTGATCCGAGTGGGCCTCTGGCCCAATAGCACTAACCACCACGTGGGCATAGTATGGGCATTCTGCATCGTATGCATCAGCCGAAAGCTCTGTCAGACGTCCAGTTCAGCAGTGCGGCATGGAGTGATTGGCGCCATTCACGACAGAGGTGGTGCTTGGATCTGAGCCATGTGCGCAACGACCCGGAGGGCGAGGGGCGATGGCCCAACACCCCCTTGCGCTTAGGATGTAGACCGGCGGGGACCTCTCTGCTGAGCTCTAGGTAGGGCTGCGGTGTGTCGTTTGGCCGAGGCCGGGCATGACCCAGAAAAGTGTGTCCGGCCGGAGTTAAGCGAGCGTGGTGAGTAAGTTGGTGCACCCCTGCAAGGAAGAACTAATCTATGCATAGCCGGATCCTCGGTAACGGACACTCGGAGTTGTATCCCGATAGATACAGCTAGAACTTGAGATGAGACCTGGATATGAGGCTCTGGGATTGCTTCTCGCAGGGAGTCAAGAAGGGATCTCCGGACGAGGTTGATGACTGTATGGCTCTGGGATTGCTTTCTCGCAGGGAGTCGAGAAAGGATCTCTGGGTGAGGTTGATATCATTACTACTACCTTATATTGTACTGTTCTACTCTCTTCTATTGCTGCAAGACCGCTGAAGATGCTAGTCTTTGATAGGGCTAGGCCTTCTCTCTATTCTGGCATTTCTGCAGCCCAGTCCACATATACAGCCTTCCTTTGATAATGTTGCATATGTAGGGTAGATCCTTGCTTGCTGAGTACTTAGGATGAGTACTCACGGTTGCTTTGCTTTCTTTTTCCCCATATCCATTTGATGCGACCAGATGACGGAGCCCCGGATTCAGATGCCCCGTCGATCGACTACTACTACCACCCCGAGGGTGGATACTACTTCGAGCTTGCCATCGACCAGGAGTAGGATTCGGAGGGTCCCAGGCAGGAGGCCTGCACCTTTCGATCGTAGTGTTGTCTTTTGCCCCGCCTTCCAAGGGCTTATCTGTGTTTTCTTTTATATCTGTACTTAGATATCTGATGCTTCCGCTGACGCTTGTACGCAAGCTTATGTATTCGAGCCCTCGAGGCCCCTGGCTTGTAATATAAAGCTTGTATGACTTTGTTTATGTTTTAGAGTTGTGTTGTGATATCTTCCCGTGAGTCCTTAGGCTTGATCGTGTGCATTTGCGTGTATGATTAGTGCACGATTGAGCCGGGGGCGTCACAAGTTGGTATTAGAGCCGACTGCCTGTAGGAACCCCCCCCCCCCCTTTCCAACTCCTTGGCCGAAGTTGAGTCTAGTAACCCGAAAACTGTTTTACTAACTTGGCTGTGTGGCTTACGGGCCCACGTCACCAATTGGGTGGTAATAGGATCTTTTACTCCTCGACCTATACTCTGGGACTCTGACCTCTTGTCTATTCGGGTTAAATATTTTACTAACTCCAACATTAGGTTCTCGTGATCACATCCACCCGGTGTTCTGAAAATTACCCCTCCTTTCTTCAAGATTGGGCCAGGTTCTGCTTGCAGGATCCTTTTATCGAGGGCACCCTGTGTTTCACTTGCAGATTCCTCGCCCCAATAGTTTTCTCCGACGTTGATGTAGCCTTTGCTATGTCTCGTTGTGTACTTCCTTGCCGCGTGCCTGCGCGCTGCCTAGTTGTCTAGCCTTCCCCTTTCAGTTGTCGTATTGCCGGATTGTAATCGAGGCTATCTGTGGATTCGAATGTCTGGTGCGAATATGATGAAGTGTCTACTGCACCTCCTTCTGTTGTGCGTGTTACTTCATGAATCATTCCATACACCTGCAGTTCTTCTTGCTAAACTGCCCCTGTTAATTTGGCAGGATGGCTGATGATTCCCCACCTCCACCTTATATTGCCGCAATGATGCAGTAGTTTGAATTGAACCATCAGGTTATGACCGGGATATTGGCTCAGTTCCCAAACCAGAATGCTCATCAACAGCCTACACCAACAACTTTGCCGGAATTCGTGCGCCTCAATCCGTCCACTTTTCGCAGCTCGACTGATCCAATGGATGCTGATGATTGGCTCCGTGACATTGCCTTCCAGATAAAGTCGGCCAATGTTATCCCTGACAGTTATGTCGCCTATGCGACGTATCACCTGAGGGGATCAGCTGCTCAATGGTGGGAAAGCCACAAGGGTATGTTGCCTGCTGAAACTGTAACCACTTGGCAGGAATTCCAGTCAGCTTTTCGTGCACGGTACATTCCTCAAGGTCTGATAGACCAGAAGAAGCAGGAGTTCCGCAAACTCTCACATGGCAAAATGTCTGTGGAGGAATACCAGAGGAAATTCCTTGAATTATCCCGCTATGCTGCGGATGACGTCGACACTGACACTCGCAAGCAGGAGAAATTCCGTGAAGGACTACATACTGATATAAACCTTGCACTTGCTGTCCATAATTGCACAGACTTCGCAACGCTTGTCAGCAAATCTTTCCAAGTTGAAACAGCTCTAACTAAATACCAGGAGTCGCTCAAGCGTACTCGAGATGTCGGCTTGTCTTCGGGTCAGCCCGTTCAGAAACGTCGAGTGTGGATTCCGCACAATGTTCATCACCGACCTGCCCCTATACCCAGGCCATCTTATGCTGCACCTCGTCTGCCTCCACCACCAAGACAACTGAACATCGCAAGTGGACAGCCCAATGTTGGTGTTTCTCCCCATAATGATGGTCTGTGCCACCAGTGTGGACAGCCAGGGCACCGTACTATCAACTGCCGTCAGAGTCAGCCTCAACACGCATCACGTCCTTCTGCTGGTTGCAGGAAGAGCCGTCGAAAACATCCTTCTAGGAACGTTGAAACCAGACTACCTGCTAGTCAACTTGTTCATGTCAACCAAGTCAACATTGAAGAAGCTCGACAGGACCCCAAGATTGTGAAGGGCACCCTTCTAGTGAATTCAATCCCAGCTTCAGTCCTCTTTGATTCTGGAGCATCACACTCCTTCATGTCTGAAAGTTTTGCGCGAAGCCATGATATACTTTTCGAGGAGATGTCCACTCCATTCGTAATCCAGTCACCTGGGGCTAATTGGCAAACTACCATGGTAAGCCACGGTAACCACATTGTGATCGGAGGATTGATGTTCCCCGTTTCTCTCATTGCTCTCAAGACCTCCAACATAGACATTATTCTGGGTATGGACTGGTTGAAGCCTCATAAAGCTTTGATTGACTGTGCCACTGAAACAGTCCGCCTCACACACCCTTCTGGTCAGACTGTCAGATACTCAGCTCGAACAGTGCAGGACGCCGAAGCTCAGATTTATGTCCTGAATGCATTGAATGCTTCACCTCTTGAAGGCATCGAGAACGTTCCAGTTGTTCGTGATTTTCAAGATGTCTTTCCAGAAGAACTTCCAAGAATACCGCCTGCTAGAGCTGTCGAGTTTGTCATCGACTTGAAACCTGGCACAACTCCTATTGCGAAGCATCCTTATAAGATGCCTCCGCATCATCTTCTCGAGATTAAGGAAGAAATCGACACGTCACTTAAGAAAGGTTTCATCCGCCCCAGTTCCTCTGCTTGGGGAGCACCTTCACTCTTCGTTAAGAAGAAGGATGGAACTAACCGATTGGTTCAGGATTATCGGCCCATTAACCAAGCCATAGTTCAGAACAAATATCCGCTTCCTCGGATCAATGATTTGTATGATCAGCTTGCTGGATCATCGGTGTTTTCTAAACTCGACTTGAGGTTGGTTATCATCAGATCCGAGTCCGCGAAGAGGATATTCCCAAGACAGCATTTGTTACTCGCTATGGTTCTTATGAGGACACTGTCATGTCCGTCGGCTTAACAAATGCTCCAGCCACATTCTCCCGTCTGATGAATTACATCTTCATGGATTATCTCGATAAATTTGTCGTGGTTTATCTAGATGATATTCTGGTCTATTCAAAGAATAAAGAAGAACATGCCGAACACCTCCGTCTTGTACTGGAAAGGCTTCGAGAACACCAGTTGTATGCCAAATACTCCAAATGTGAATTCTGGCTTTCTGAAGTAACCTACCTTGGTCATGTGATTTCCAAGGATGGAATTGATGTTAACCCGGAACGAGTTCAGGCTATTCTTGACTGGACTCCTCCGAAGAACGTCATGCAAGTGAGAAGTTTTCTCGGCCTTGCAAGCTATTGCCATCGATTTGTCGAGAACTTTTCGAAGATTGCTAAGCCGTTGACTGATCTGCTTCACAAGGGCGTTAAGTTTGAGTGGACAGAAAAATGTCAGGAGAGTTTTCAAACACTCAAAGACAAGCTAACATCTGCCCCAGTACTTGCTCCTCCAGATTCTCGCAAAGATTTTGTGATTTATTGTGATGCATCCCGTGAAGGATTAGGCTGTATCCTAATGCAAGAGCGTAAGGTGATTGCTTACGGCTCTCGTCAGTTGCGCCCACATGAAGAGAATTATCTGGTACATGATTTAGAACTAGCTGCTGTCATCTATACACTGCAGTTGTGGCGACATTATCTTCTCGGTAATCGTTGCGAGATATACACGGATCATAAAAGTCTGAAGTACTTGTTCACTCAGCCATCTCTAAACCTACGTCAGCAAAGATGGATGGAGGCCATTGCGGATTATGATTTGGGTATTTTCTATACCCCTGGCAAGGCTAACGTGATGGCTGATGCCTTAAGCCGCAAGTCCTATTGCGACAACCTCATGGTTAGGCGAGCTCAACCTCGTCTTTTTGAAGAACTGTGCAAGCTGAATCTGTGTATTGTTCCACAGGGTTCTCTTAATAACCTTGTGATACAACCAGATCTTGAGAAAGCTGTTAAGAATGCGCAAGCTAAAGATGCTGAAATTGATCTGATGAAGAAAGACCTTCACCTTGTAAAGTATAGGGATTTCTCGCTGTCTGAAGATGGAACCTTGTATTTCAGAAACCGCATTGTCATACCTCGCTTCGAACTTATGACCGACAAGGTCATGAAGGAGGCACATGATACCCCGCTGTCTATTCATCCGGGTAGCACCAAGATGTATCGTGATCTCCGTCAAAGGTACTGGTGGTCTAAAATGAAGCAGGATATTGCTCGATATGTTGCTGAATGTGATGTGTGTCATCGCGTTAAAGCAGAACATCAGAAGCCTGCTGGAATTCTGCAACCACTTCCCATTCCACTATGGAAATGGGATAAGGTTCAGATGGATTTCATTACAGGACTTCCCAGGTCACAGAAGGGACACGATGATATTCTTGTCGTCGTCGACCAACTCTCTAAAGTTGCACACGTTCTGCCCGTCAAGGAGACTATCACTGCTAGCCAGTTAGCAGAGTTGTATATCTCCAGAATTGTTTCACTCCACGGTATTCCGAAGGAGATCAGTTCGGACCATGGCGGCCTTTTCACTTCTAAATTCTGGGAAAGTTTCCAAACAGCTATGGGAACTCATATTACCTGGAGTTCAGCTTATCACCCTCAATCCCAAGGCCAAGTCGAGCGAGTCAATCAAGTGCTTGAAGACATGCTTCGGGCTTGTGTTATTTCTTTCGGCAAGAAGTGGGAAGAATCTCTCCCGTATGCCGAGTTCTCTTATAACAACAGCTTTCAAGCCAGTTTGAAAATGGCCCCCTTCGAAGTACTCTATGGACGTAAGTGTCGAACCCCTCTGAATTGGTCAGAAACTGGGGAACGACCGCTCGTGGGTCCGGATATTATTCAACACGCCGAAGAACAAGTCCGTATCGTCCGTGAGAATCTCAAGGCGGCTCAGGACCGCTAGAAGAGCAACTATGATCGCAAACGATGGGGTTTGACTTATCAACCTGGAGATCAAGCTTATCTGTGTGTCACTCCTATGAAGGGCACTCACCGTTTTGGAATCAAGGGCAAGCTAGCTCCGCGCTACATTGGTCCTTTCCGCATTGTTGCAAGACGTGGTCAGGTGGCGTATAAATTGGAGTTGCCGCCACAAGTCTCTCATATTCACGACGTCTTCCATGTGTCGCAACTTCGTCGTTGCTTCAAGGAGTCTCCGCACCGAGCTGTGGATCACGAGATGCTCGAATTGCAAGATGATCTTTCTTATAAGGAGCATCCGATCCGCATTCTCGATGAAGCTTGAACGTCGGACCCGTCAGAAGGTTACCAAGTTCCTCAAAGTGCAGTGGTCAAATCATACTGAAGATGAAGCCACTTGGGAACGCGAGGATAATCTTCGTGCGGAATATCCCGAACTTTTTCCTTCTACCTCTTAATTCTCGGGACGAGAATTCTTGTTAGTGGAGGAGATTTGTAACATCCCCAGTGGTTAACTACAGTAATCCCCTTTTGATTATTCCATGTCATCATGATCAACAGTACTTAATCATCATTAGTATCATATCTCTTTTCAAATTCAAATTCAAATGGAAATTCAAACTGAAAGTGAAAATAAAAGAAGTTCAAATTTGAAAACTAAATTGTTCATAATATTGTAAATAATCCAGAGACAATTCTAAAATTATATTCAACATATACTAAATAAATTATGTGACTCTAACAACCATAAAACAGAGTTATTTAACCCTTATTCTCTTATTTAAAATCCAAATAAAATCATTTGTACTCCAAACCATTTTCTAACAATGTCTAATATTGCACTGTGAATATTTGGGCAAGTTTCATAAAATACAAAAGTCATTTGAAATAAGAATAAAATAGAAAACAAAAAAGAAAAATAAATAAAAAGTAAAAACAAGACAAAAGGAAAGAAAGACCCCCCCCCACTGGGCCGTGGCCCAGCTGGACCACCAGGCCGGCCCACTCCGCTCTCCCCTTAACCCCCTCCCGACCGAAACCCTAACCCACTCGCCCCCACTACCCCCACTCGTTCCCCTCGCTTCTCGCCCCCTCTGCCCGATCTGGATCGGGGCACGGTGCCCCGACCCCGTCGCCGATCCCCGCCGCCCCAACGCCGACGCCACCCTGTCGCCTCCTCGACCGCCTCCCGCCGGCTTCCTCGAGCCACGCCGCCTCCTCTCCTCTCCAACGTGCGGTGAGGCCACCGGCCTTCCTCTCCAGTCGCCAGATCGGCCGCGCCCGCGCTCGCGGTGGGCATGCGCTCACCGTGCCCCGTGCACCGTTCGCGCTTGCGCGCTCGCCACCACACCACGCCCGTTGCCTCGCCGCTCCCCGGCCGGTTATGCCGCTGCTGTCGCGCCCGCCTGCTCGCTGCGCTCACGCCGCCCGCCTCGCTGCCCCGCTGCTCACCCTACTCGCCACCACCGCTCACCCACATGCTGCTGCCCGCAGCTGCTCTAACCGCCTGCTCCCCTCGTCGGCCGCGTCGGCCCTGCTCCTCGCCGCTTCTGCGTTCGCCGGCGCCGCCACTCAGCTTGGTCGCTAGGCTGCCTCCGGCCGCCTCGCGCCCACCGCCCTGTTCCGCCTACCCCGCCGCCGGCCGCGGCCTTGGCCTCGCTGGGGCCAAGTCTGGCCGCCGCGCCCTCTGCCCCTCCCCTGTGTGCGTTCGTGCACAGGAGGGAGGTGGCCAGAGCCACTTACAGGTGGGGCCACCCCCCTGTAAAACAAAAATAATAAAAAATATTAATTAAATAATTAATTACTAATTAACCTAATTACCTCTGATTAATTAAGACTAATTAAGTTTAATTAACTTAATGTTTAATTAAGCTAATTAACTACTGTTAATTAACTAACAGAGGCTGACATGTGGGCCCCACATGTCAGTTGACTAGGTCAACTGCACTGTTGATTGCTGACATCAACATGACGTCGTGCTGACGTCATCAATTACTATTCTGGATAATGTTGGATTTAATAATTTAAATAATTCCAGAAAATCAATAAAACTTTGTAAAATCATATAAAATAATCCGTAACTCCGATGAAAATACTTTGTACATGAAAGTTGCTCAGAATTTCGAGACGAATCCGAATATGCGATCCGTTCGTCCGTCACACATCTCTAACTACCTGAACATCGGACATTCCCCCTTCGGATCGCCTGTCCGAAAATGCAACTTCGGGAAAACTTTCCCGGATGTTATTCCACGTCCACCTATGTCGTGTAGCACTACGATAGGTCACCCCTAGCACCTTGTATCGTATTGTCATGCATCTGTTTGCTTGTATTTACTGTTTCTTCCCCCTCTTCCTATTCGCTAGACCCCGAGACAGCTGACGATGTCCTGAAGATCGACGACCCCACTGACGACCTTGCCCTTGCCGCCGAGCAACCAGGCAAGCACCCCCCCTTTGAGCATACCGATATCGTGTATTCTTCTCTCTTATGCTTGCATTAGAATTGCTGCTGCTACTGTTCATCCTATTCTGATGCATAGCCTGTTTATTGTAACCTGCTATTGATACCTTACCTGCTTATCCTAAACTTCTTAGTTTAGGCTGGGTAGAGACCCACCAGAGACCCTCCTTTGTCCCCAGTTGCCCCGCTGGATTATCAGATGACTCGATCAGCAGGATCGACAACCGGGCCCCGGTACCGCACATCACCCCCCTTAGTTGTACGACACTGCATCGTTACTATCGGGTGCCGAGGGTGATACCTCGTTTAGCACTTCTGATGTTAACTCTGTAGAGTAGCTATTCGGTCGTGGTCCTCGAGGGTGATTCCTCCTTCACCACTTTCAATAACGACGCTGTCGTGCAACACCTCAAGTGTGAACCCATCGAGGGTGATTCCTCCGAGTTCACCTTGACGGATACATCGAGTAGGAATCCAAGGAGGGTGATACCTCGGATTCCTCTGATGTTATGGACACACGGATACTTGGACTTCACAACTGTTACTTGGGAAGGCAGGTCGACCCTGAGGGGTACCCGCGAGTAATGTGAAGACGGGTTGACCTGGAGGTTACCCAAGAGATGAATACGAGGCGTGGCCGGGCATTCTTGGCCCTTGCCGCAAGTCCTCGAGACGGGGCGACGGGGTCACATCAATCGTGAGTCTCTGCTCGTTACCGCACCCCCAATGTACTAACAATTTGGATATTTGAGCTGAGTGGGCCTCTGGCCCGATAGCACTAACCACCACGTGGGCATAGTATGGGCGTTCTGCATCATATGCATCAGCCGAAAGCTCTGTCAGACGTCCAGTTCAGCAGTGCGGCATGGAGTGATTGGCGCCATTCACGACAGAGGTGGTGCTTGGATCTGAGCCATGTGCGCAACGACCCGGAGGGCGAGGGGCGATGGCCCAAGACCCCCTTGAGCTTAGGATGTAGACCGGCGGGGACCTCTCTGCTGAGCTCTAGGTAGGGCTGCGCTGTGTCGTTTGGCCGAGGCCGGGCATGACCCGGAAAAGTGTGTCCGGCCGGAGTTAAGCGAGCGTGGTGGGTAAGTTGGTGCACCCCTGCAGGGAAGAACTAATCTATGCATAGCTGGATCCTCGGTAATGGACACTCGGAGTTGTATCCCGATCGATACAGCTAGAACTTGAGATGAGACCTGGATATGAGGCTCTGGGATTGCTTCTCGCAGGGAGTCGAGAAGGGATCTCTAGACGAGGTTGATGACTGTATGGCTCTGGGATTGCTTTCTCGCAGGGAGTCGAGAAAGGATCTCTGGGTGAGGTTGATATCATTACTGCTACCTTATATTGTACTGTTCTACTCTCTTCTATTGCTGCAAGACCACAGAAGATGCTAGTCTTCGATAGGGCTAGGCCTTCTCTCAATTCTGGCATTTCTGCAGCCCAGTCCACATATACAGCCTTCCTTTGATAATGTTGCATATGTAGGGTAGATCCTTGCTTGCTGAGTACTTAGGATGAGTACTCACGGTTGCTTTGCTTTCTTTTTCCCCATATCCATTTGATGCGACCAGATAATGGAGGCCCTGATTCAGATGCCCCGTCGATCGACTATTACTACCACCCCGAGGGTGGATACTACTTCGAGCTTGCCATCGACCAGGAGTAGGATTCGGAGGGTCCCAGGCAGGAGGCCTGCGCCTTTCGATGATAGTGTTTTCTTTTACCCCGCCTTCTAAGGGCTTATCTGTGTTTTCTTTTATATCTGTACTCAGATATATGATGCTTCCGCTGACGCTTGTACGCAAGCTTATGTATTCGAGCCCTCGAGGCCCCTGGCTTGTAATATAAAGCTTGTATGACTTTGTTTATGTTTTAGAGTTGTGTTGTGATATCTTCCCGTGAGTCCTTAGGCTTGATCGTGTGCATTTGCGTGTATGATTAGTGCATGATTGAGCCGGGGGCGTCACAGAGTCGAGGAAGGATCTCTGGGCGAGACTGTTACTTGATTCTACTACTACTTTACATTATGCTAATCTGCACTCTTCTAATGCTGCAAGACCGATGAAGCTGCTGAAGATGCTAGTCTTCGATAGGACTAGGCTTTCCTCTCTATTCTGGCATTTCTGCAGCCCAGTCCACATATACAACTTTCCTTTGATAATGTTGCATATGTAGTGTAGATCCTTGCTTGCTGAGTACTTCGGAGTACTCACGGTTGCTTTGCTTTCTTTTTCTCCCCATATCAGTTTGATGCAACCAAGTGACTGAGCGCCTGAGACAGCTGCCCCGTGGACGACTACTGCTACCACCTCGAGGGTGGTTACTTCCATGAGCTGGCCGACGACTAGGAGTAGGATCGGAGGGTCCTAGGCAGGAGGCCTACTGAAAGATCGAGGATGTCGCCTAGAGGGGGGGGGGGTGAATAGGCGCTTTAAAATAATTACGGTTTAGGCTTGAACAAATGCGGAATAAACCTAGTGGTTAATTTGTCAAGCACAAAACCTACAAGAACTAGGCTCACCTATGTGCACCAACAACTTATGCTAAGCAAGATAAACAACTAAGTGATAGCAAGATATATGACAAGAAACAATATGGCTATCACAAAGTAAAGTGCATAAGTAAAAGGGCTCGGGTAAGAGATAACCGAGGCACGCGGAGACGACTATGTATCCCGAAGTTCACACCCTTGCGGATGCTAATCTCCGTTTGGAGCGGTGTGGAGGCACATTGCTCCCCAAGAAGCCACTGAGGCCACCGTAATCTCCTCACGCCCTCGCACAATGCAAGATGCCGTGATTCCACTAAGGGAGCCTTGAGGGCAGTCACCGAACCCGTACAAATGGCAACCCTTGGGGGTGGTCACCGGTACCCGTCAAATTGCTCGGGGTGATCTCCACAACCTAATTGGAGACCCCGACGCTTGCCCGGAGCTTTACACCATAATGATTGAGCTCCGAACACCACCAACCGTCTAGGGCGCCCAAGCACCCAAGAGGAACAAGTTCAAGGGTACCAAGCACCCAAGAGTAATAAGCTACTCAAATTCACTTCCACGTATCACCGTGGAGAACTCAAACCGATGCACCAAATGCAATGGCAAGGGCACACGGAGTGCCCAAGTCCTTCTCTCTCAAATCCCACCAAAGCAACTAATGCTAGGGAGGAAAATGAGAGGAAGAACGAAGAAGAGAACACGAAGAACTCCAAGATCTAGATCCAAAGGGTTCCGCTCACCTAGAGGAGAAAGTGATTGGTGGAAACGTAGATCTAGATATCCTCTCTCTTTTCCCCCCAAAACTAGCAAGAATCCATGGAGGGATTGAGAGATAGCAAGCTCGAAGAAGGTGAACAATGGGGGAAGAACACGAGCTCAAGAGATAAGACTCAATGGGGAAGAAGGCCCCCTTTTATAGGAGGGGAAAAATCCAACCGTTATCCCCTCACTCAGCCCACGCGACGCGGTACTACTGCACACAGCCGCGGTACTACCGCACAGGTTTGCGGTACTACCGCTGCAGGGTGCGGTACTACCGCTTGCGCGGTAGTGACCAGATGAGGGCCTGTTGCACGGTGCAACGAGCGGTAGAACCGCTGGGGCGGTACTACCGCGCTCCCCTACGGTACTACCGTAAGGCAGGGCTCAGCTGGCGCAGGAATTGCACGGAAGTAAAAAATGACTTCCGTGACTACTTCCGCTGAGGTTGGAGCTGAGCAAAAGTCCGGCACGGTACTACCGCACGCTGAGAGCGGTACTACCGCGTAGGGCGCGGATGTAAAAAATTACTTCCGCTCCTACTTCCGCGCATGCCATTGTTCTTGGCTAGAGGCCACGGTACTACCGCACCTGAGGAGCGGTACTATCGCATGGCGCGGTACTACCACTTCCCTAGCCGGTACTACCGTGGGCCACTACGGTACTACTGCTCCGTTGAGCAGTACTTCCGCACGCCACAGAACTATAGCACTTGGAGGCCTTCATTTTGCAGCTAAAGACAACAGAAAGATACAATAAAACCAGAACTGCCATAACTTCTGCAAATGAGCTCCGAATTGAGCAAACTCAAGCTTGTTGGAAAGAAGACAACGAGTAGCATCAAAATAGCGACCAGATAATGGAGGCCCTGATTCAGATGCCCCGTCGATCGACTATTACTACCACCCCGAGGGTGGATACTACTTCGAGCTTGCCATCGACCAGGAGTAGGATTCGGAGGGTCCCAGGCAGGAGGCCTGCGCCTTTCGATGATAGTGTTTTCTTTTACCCCGCCTTCTAAGGGCTTATCTGTGTTTTCTTTTATATCTGTACTCAGATATATGATGCTTCCGCTGACACTTGTACGCAAGCTTATGTATTCGAGCCCTCGAGGCCCCTGGCTTGTAATATAAAGCTTGTATGACTTTGTTTATGTTTTAGAGTTGTGTTGTGATATCTTCCCGTGAGTCCTTAGGCTTGATCGTGTGCATTTGCGTGTATGATTAGTGCATGATTGAGCCGGGGGCGTCACAGAGTCGAGGAAGGATCTCTGGGCGAGACTGTTACTTGATTCTACTACTACTTTACATTATGCTAATCTGCACTCTTCTAATGCTGCAAGACCGATGAAGCTGCTGAAGATGCTAGTCTTCGATAGGACTAGGCTTTCCTCTCTATTCTGGCATTTCTGCAGCCCAGTCCACATATACAACTTTCCTTTGATAATGTTGCATATGTAGTGTAGATCCTTGCTTGCTGAGTACTTCGGAGTACTCACGGTTGCTTTGCTTTCTTTTTCTCCCCATATCAGTTTGATGCAACCAAGTGACTGAGCGCCTGAGACAGCTGCCCCGTGGACGGCTACTGCTACCACCTCGAGGGTGGTTACTTCCATGAGCTGGCCGACGACTAGGAGTAGGATCGGAGGGTCCTAGGCAGGAGGCCTACTGAAAGATCGAGGATGTCGCCTAGAGGGGGGGGGGTGAACAGGCGCTTTAAAATAATTACGGTTTAGGCTTGAACAAATGCGGAATAAACCTAGTGGTTAATTTGTCAAGCACAAAACCTACAACAACTAGGCTCACCTATGTGCACCAACAACTTATGCTAAGCAAGATAAACAACTAAGTGATAGCAAGATATATGACAAGAAACAATATGGCTATCACAAAGTAAAGTGCATAAGTAAAAGGGCTCGGGTAAGAGATAACCGAGGCACGCGGAGACGACTATGTATCCCGAAGTTCACACCCTTGCGGATGCTAATCTCCGTTTGGAGCGGTGTGGAGGCACATTGCTCCCCAAGAAGCCACTGAGGCCACCGTAATCTCCTCACGCCCTCGCACAATGCAAGATGCCGTGATTCCACTAAGGGAGCCTTGAGGGCGGTCACCGAACCCGTACAAATGGCAACCCTTGGGGGTGGTCACCGGTACCCGTCAAATTGCTCGGGGTGATCTCCACAACCTAATTGGAGACCCCGACGCTTGCCCGGAGCTTTACACCATAATGATTGAGCTCCGAACACCACCAACCGTCTAGGGCGCCCAAGCACCCAAGAGGAACAAGCTCAAGGGTACCAAGCACCCAAGAGTAATAAGCTACTCAAATTCACTTCCACGTATCACCGTGGAGAACTCAAACCGATGCACCAAATGCAATGGTAAGGGCACACGGAGTGCCCAAGTCCTTCTCTCTCAAATCCCACCAAAGCAACTAATGCTAGGGAGGAAAATGAGAGGAAGAACGAAGAAGAGAACACGAAGAACTCCAAGATCTAGATCCAAAGGGTTCCCCTCACCTAGAGGAGAAAGTGATTGGTGGAAACGTAGATCTAGATATCCTCTCTCTTTTCCCCCCAAAACTAGCAAGAATCCATGGAGGGATTGAGAGATAGCAAGCTCGAAGAAGGTGAACAATGGGGGAAGAACACGAGCTCAAGAGATAAGACTCAATGGGGAAGAAGGCCCCCTTTTATAGGAGGGGAAAAATCCAACCGTTATCCCCTCACTCAGCCCACGCGACGCGGTACTACTGCACACAGCCGCGGTACTACCGCACAGGGTTGCGGTACTACCGCTGCAGGGTGCGGTACTACCGCTTGCGCGGTAGTGACCAGATGAGGGCCTGTTGCACGGTGCAACGAGCGGTAGAACCGCTGGGGCGGTACTACCGCGCTCCCCTACGGTACTACCGTAAGGCAGGGCTCAGCTGGCGCAGGAATTGCATGGAAGTAAAAAATGACTTCCGTGACTACTTCCGCTGAGGTTGGAGCTGAGCAAAAGTCCGGCACGGTACTACCGCACGCTGAGAGCGGTACTACCGCGTAGGGCGCGGATGTAAAAAATTACTTCCGCTCCTACTTCCGCGCATGCCATTGTTCTTGGCTAGAGGCCACGGTACTACCGCACCTGAGGAGCGGTACTATCGCATGGCGCGGTACTACCACTTCCCTAGCCGGTACTACCGTGGGCCACTACGGTACTACTGCTCCGTTGAGCAGTACTTCCGCACGCCACAGAACTATAGCACTTGGAGGCCTTCATTTTGCAGCTAAAGACAACAGAAAGATACAATAAAACTAGAACTGCCATAACTTCTGCAAATGAGCTCCGAATTGAGCAAACTCAAGCTTGTTGGAAAGAAGACAATGAGTAGCATCAAAATAGCGACCAGATAATGGAGGCCCTGATTCAGATGCCCCGTCGATCGACTATTACTACCACCCCGAGGGTGGATACTACTTCGAGCTTGCCATCGACCAGGAGTAGGATTCGGAGGGTCCCAGGCAGGAGGCCTGCGCCTTTCGATGATAGTGTTTTCTTTTACCCCGCCTTCTAAGGGCTTATCTGTGTTTTCTTTTATATCTGTACTCAGATATATGATGCTTCCGCTGACGCTTGTACGCAAGCTTATGTATTCGAGCCCTCGAGGCCCCTGGCTTGTAATATAAAGCTTGTATGACTTTGTTTATGTTTTAGAGTTGTGTTGTGATATCTTCCCGTGAGTCCTTAGGCTTGATCGTGTGCATTTGCGTGTATGATTAGTGCATGATTGAGCCGGGGGCGTCACAGAGTCGAGGAAGGATCTCTGGGCGAGACTGTTACTTGATTCTACTACTACTTTACATTATGCTAATCTGCACTCTTCTAATGCTGCAAGACCGATGAAGCTGCTGAAGATGCTAGTCTTCGATAGGACTAGGCTTTCCTCTCTATTCTGGCATTTCTGCAGCCCAGTCCACATATACAACTTTCCTTTGATAATGTTGCATATGTAGTGTAGATCCTTGCTTGCTGAGTACTTCGGAGTACTCACGGTTGCTTTGCTTTCTTTTTCTCCCCATATCAGTTTGATGCAACCAAGTGACTGAGCGCCTGAGACAGCTGCCCCGTGGACGGCTACTGCTACCACCTCGAGGGTGGTTACTTCCATGAGCTGGCCGACGACTAGGAGTAGGATCGGAGGGTCCTAGGCAGGAGGCCTACTGAAAGATCGAGGATGTCGCCTAGAGGGGGGGGGGTGAACAGGCGCTTTAAAATAATTACGGTTTAGGCTTGAACAAATGCGGAATAAACCTAGTGGTTAATTTGTCAAGCACAAAACCTACAACAACTAGGCTCACCTATGTGCACCAACAACTTATGCTAAGCAAGATAAACAACTAAGTGATAGCAAGATATATGACAAGAAACAATATGGCTATCACAAAGTAAAGTGCATAAGTAAAAGGGCTCGGGTAAGAGATAACCGAGGCACGCGGAGACGACTATGTATCCCGAAGTTCACACCCTTGCGGATGTTAATCTCCGTTTGGAGCGGTGTGGAGGCACATTGCTCCCCAAGAAGCCACTGAGGCCACCGTAATCTCCTCACGCCCTCGCACAATGCAAGATGCCGTGATTCCACTAAGGGAGCCTTGAGGGCGGTCACCGAACCCGTACAAATGGCAACCCTTGGGGGTGGTCACCGGTACCCGTCAAATTGCTCGGGGTGATCTCCACAACCTAATTGGAGACCCCGACACTTGCCCGGAGCTTTACACCATAATGATTGAGCTCCGAACACCACCAACCGTCTAGGGCGCCCAAGCACCCAAGAGGAACAAGTTCAAGGGTACCAAGCACCCAAGAGTAATAAGCTACTCAAATTCACTTCCACGTATCACCGTGGAGAACTCAAACCGATGCACCAAATGCAATGGCAAGGGCACACGGAGTGCCCAAGTCCTTCTCTCTCAAATCCCACCAAAGCAACTAATGCTAGGGAGGAAAATGAGAGGAAGAACGAAGAAGAGAACACGAAGAACTCCAAGATCTAGATCCAAAGGGTTCCCCTCACCTAGAGGAGAAAGTGATTGGTGGAAACGTAGATCTAGATATCCTCTCTCTTTTCCCCCCAAAACTAGCAAGAATCCATGGAGGGATTGAGAGATAGCAAGCTCGAAGAAGGTGAACAATGGGGGAAGAACACGAGCTCAAGAGATAAGACTCAATGGGGAAGAAGGCCCCCTTTTATAGGAGGGGAAAAATCCAACCGTTATCCCCTCACTCAGCCCACGCGACGCGGTACTACTGCACACAGCCGCGGTACTACCGCACAGGGTTGCGGTACTACCGCTGCAGGGTGCGGTACTACCGCTTGCGCGGTAGTGACCAGATGAGGGCCTGTTGCACGGTGCAACGAGCGGTAGAACCGCTGGGGCGGTACTACCGCGCTCCCCTACGGTACTACCGTAAGGCAGGGCTCAGCTGGCGCAGGAATTGCATGGAAGTAAAAAATGACTTCCGTGACTACTTCCGCTGAGGTTGGAGCTGAGCAAAAGTCCGGCACGGTACTACCGCACGCTGAGAGCGGTACTACCGCGTAGGGCGCGGATGTAAAAAATTACTTCCGCTCCTACTTCCGCGCATGCCATTGTTCTTGGCTAGAGGCCACGGTACTACCGCACCTGAGGAGCGGTACTATCGCATGGCGCGGTACTACCACTTCCCTAGCCGGTACTACCGTGGGCCACTACGGTACTACTGCTCCATTGAGCAGTACTTCCGCACGCCACAGAACTATAGCACTTGGAGGCCTTCATTTTGCAGCTAAAGACAACAGAAAGATACAATAAAACCAGAACTGCCATAACTTCTGCAAATGAGCTCCGAATTGAGCAAACTCAAGCTTGTTGGAAAGAAGACAACGAGTAGCATCAAAATAGCGACCAGATAATGGAGGCCCTGATTCAGATGCCCCGTCGATCGACTATTACTACCACCCCGAGGGTGGATACTACTTCGAGCTTGCCATCGACCAGGAGTAGGATTCGGAGGGTCCCAGGCAGGAGGCCTGCGCCTTTCGATGATAGTGTTTTCTTTTACCCCGCCTTCTAAGGGCTTATCTGTGTTTTCTTTTATATCTGTACTCAGATATATGATGCTTCCGCTGACGCTTGTACGCAAGCTTATGTATTCGAGCCCTCGAGGCCCCTGGCTTGTAATATAAAGCTTGTATGACTTTGTTTATGTTTTAGAGTTGTGTTGTGATATCTTCCCGTGAGTCCTTAGGCTTGATCGTGTGCATTTGCGTGTATGATTAGTGCATGATTGAGCCGGGGGCGTCACAAAGTCGAGGAAGGATCTCTGGGCGAGACTGTTACTTGATTCTACTACTACTTTACATTATGCTAATCTGCACTCTTCTAATGCTGCAAGACCGATGAAGCTGCTGAAGATGCTAGTCTTCGATAGGACTAGGCTTTCCTCTCTATTCTGGCATTTCTGCAGCCCAGTCCACATATACAACTTTCCTTTGATAATGTTGCATATGTAGTGTAGATCCTTGCTTGCTGAGTACTTCGGAGTACTCACGGTTGCTTTGCTTTCTTTTTCTCCCCATATCACTTTGATGCAACCAAGTGACTGAGCGCCTGAGACAGCTGCCCCGTGGACGGCTACTGCTACCACCTCGAGGGTGGTTACTTCCATGAGCTGGCCGACGACTAGGAGTAGGATCGGAGGGTCCTAGGCAGGAGGCCTACTGAAAGATCGAGGATGTCGCCTAGAGGGGGGGGGGTGAATAGGCGCTTTAAAATAATTACGGTTTAGGCTTGAACAAATGCGGAATAAACCTAGTGGTTAATTTGTCAAGCACAAAACCTACAACAACTAGGCTCACCTATGTGCACCAACAACTTATGCTAAGCAAGATAAACAACTAAGTGATAGCAAGATATATGACAAGAAACAATATGGCTATCACAAAGTAAAGTGCATAAGTAAAAGGGCTCGGGTAAGAGATAACCGAGGCACGCGGAGACGACTATGTATCCCGAAGTTCACACCCTTGCGGATGCTAATCTCCGTTTGGAGCGGTGTGGAGGCACATTGCTCCCCAAGAAGCCACTGAGGCCACCGTAATCTCCTCACGCCCTCGCACAATGCAAGATGCCGTGATTCCACTAAGGGAGCCTTGAGGGCGGTCACCGAACCCGTACAAATGGCAACCCTTGGGGGTGGTCACCGGTACCCGTCAAATTGCTCGGGGTGATCTCCACAACCTAATTGGAGACCCCGACGCTTGCCCGGAGCTTTACACCATAATGATTGAGCTCCGAACACCACCAACCGTCTAGGGCGCCCAAGCACCCAAGAGAAACAAGCTCAAGGGTACCAAGCACCCAAGAGTAATAAGCTACTCAAATTCACTTCCACGTATCACCGTGGAGAACTCAAACCGATGCACCAAATGCAATGGCAAGGGCACACGGAGTGCCCAAGTCCTTCTCTCTCAAATCCCACCAAAGCAACTAATGCTAGGGAGGAAAATGAGAGGAAGAACGAAGAAGAGAACACGAAGAACTCCAAGATCTAGATCCAAAGGGTTCCCCACACCTAGAGGAGAAAGTGATTGGTGGAAACGTAGATCTAGATATCCTCTCTCTTTTCCCCCCAAAACTAGCAAGAATCCATGGAGGGATTGAGAGATAGCAAGCTCGAAGAAGGTGAACAATGGGGGAAGAACACGAGCTCAAGAGATAAGACTCAATGGGGAAGAAGGCCCCCTTTTATAGGAAGGGAAAAATCCAACCGTTATCCCCTCACTCAGCCCACGCGACGCGGTACTACTGCACACAGCCGCGGTACTACCGCACAGGGTTGCGGTACTACCGCTGCAGGGTGCGGTACTACCGCTTGCGCGGTAGTGACCAGACTAGGGCCTGTTGCACGGTGCAACGAGCGGCAGAACCACTGGGGCGGTACTACCGCGCTCCCCTACGGTACTACCGTAAGGCAGGGCTCAGCTGGCGCAGGAATTGCACGGAAGTAAAAAATGACTTCCGTGACTACTTCCGCTGAGGTTGGAGCTGAGCAAAAGTCCGGCACGGTACTACCGCACGCTGAGAGCGGTACTACCGCGTAGGGCGCGGATGTAAAAAATTACTTCCGCTCCTACTTCCGCGCATGCCATTGTTCTTGGCTAGAGGCCACGGTACTACCGCACCTGAGGAGCGGTACTATCGCATGGCGCGGTACTACCACTTCCCTAGCCGGTACTACCGTGGGCCACTACGGTACTACTGCTCCGTTGAGCAGTACTTCCGCACGCCACAGAACTATAGCACTTGGAGGCCTTCATTTTGCAGCTAAAGACAACAGAAAGATACAATAAAACCAGAACTGCCATAACTTCTGCAAATGAGCTCCGAATTGAGCAAACTCAAGCTTGTTGGAAAGAAGACAACGAGTAGCATCAAAATAGCGACCAGATAATGGAGGCCCTGATTCAGATGCCCCGTCGATCGACTATTACTACCACCCCGAGGGTGGATACTACTTCGAGCTTGCCATCGACCAGGAGTAGGATTCGGAGGGTCCCAGGCAGGAGGCCTGCGCCTTTCGATGATAGTGTTTTCTTTTACCCCGCCTTCTAAGGGCTTATCTGTGTTTTCTTTTATATCTGTACTCAGATATATGATGCTTCCGCTGACACTTGTACGCAAGCTTATGTATTCGAGCCCTCGAGGCCCCTGGCTTGTAATATAAAGCTTGTATGACTTTGTTTATGTTTTAGAGTTGTGTTGTGATATCTTCCCGTGAGTCCTTAGGCTTGATCGTGTGCATTTGCGTGTATGATTAGTGCATGATTGAGCCGGGGGCGTCACAGAGTCGAGGAAGGATCTCTGGGCGAGACTGTTACTTGATTCTACTACTACTTTACATTATGCTAATCTGCACTCTTCTAATGCTGCAAGACCGATGAAGCTGCTGAAGATGCTAGTCTTCGATAGGACTAGGCTTTCCTCTCTATTCTGGCATTTCTGCAGCCCAGTCCACATATACAACTTTCCTTTGATAATGTTGCATATGTAGTGTAGATCCTTGCTTGCTGAGTACTTCGGAGTACTCACGGTTGCTTTGCTTTCTTTTTCTCCCCATATCAGTTTGATGCAACCAAGTGACTGAGCGCCTGAGACAGCTGCCCCGTGGACGGCTACTGCTACCACCTCGAGGGTGGTTACTTCCATGAGCTGGCCGACGACTAGGAGTAGGATCGGAGGGTCCTAGGCAGGAGGCCTACTGAAAGATCGAGGATGTCGCCTAGAGGGGGGGGGGTGAATAGGCGCTTTAAAATAATTACGGTTTAGGCTTGAACAAATGCGGAATAAACCTAGTGGTTAATTTGTCAAGCACAAAACCTACAACAACTAGGCTCACCTATGTGCACCAACAACTTATGCTAAGCAAGATAAACAACTAAGTGATAGCAAGATATATGACAAGAAACAATATGGCTATCACAAAGTATAGTGCATAAGTAAAAGGGCTCGGGTAAGAGATAACCGAGGCACGCGGAGACGACTATGTATCCCGAAGTTCACACCCTTGCGGATGCTAATCTCCGTTTGGAGCGGTGTGGAGGCACATTGCTCCCCAAGAAGCCACTGAGGCCACCGTAATCTCCTCACGCCCTCGCACAATGCAAGATGTCGTGATTCCACTAAGGGAGCCTTGAGGGCGGTCACCGAACCCGTACAAATGGCAACCCTTGGGGGTGGTCACCGGTACCCGTCAAATTGCTCGGGGTGATCTCCACAACCTAATTGGAGACCCCGACGCTTGCCCGGAGCTTTACACCATAATGATTGAGCTCCGAACACCACCAACCGTCTAGGGCGCCCAAGCACCCAAGAGAAACAAGCTCAAGGGTACCAAGCACCCAAGAGTAATAAGCTACTCAAATTCACTTCCACGTATCACCGTGGAGAACTCAAACCGATGCACCAAATGCAATGGCAAGGGCACACGGAGTGCCCAAGTCCTTCTCTCTCAAATCCCACCAAAGCAACTAATGCTAGGGAGGAAAATGAGAGGAAGAACGAAGAAGAGAACACGAAGAACTCCAAGATCTAGATCCAAAGGGTTCCCCACACCTAGAGGAGAAAGTGATTGGTGGAAACGTAGATCTAGATATCCTCTCTCTTTTCCCCCCAAAACTAGCAAGAATCCATGGAGGGATTGAGAGATAGCAAGCTCGAAGAAGGTGAACAATGGGGGAAGAACACGAGCTCAAGAGATAAGACTCAATGGGGAAGAAGGCCCCCTTTTATAGGAAGGGAAAAATCCAACCGTTATCCCCTCACTCAGCCCACGCGACGCGGTACTACTGCACACAGCCGCGGTACTACCGCACAGGGTTGCGGTACTACCGCTGCAGGGTGCGGTACTACCGCTTGCGCGGTAGTGACCAGACTAGGGCCTGTTGCACGGTGCAACGAGCGGCAGAACCACTGGGGCGGTACTACCGCGCTCCCCTACGGTACTACCGTAAGGCAGGGCTCAGCTGGCGCAGGAATTGCACGGAAGTAAAAAATGACTTCCGTGACTACTTCCGCTGAGGTTGGAGCTGAGCAAAAGTCCGGCACGGTACTACCGCACGCTGAGAGCGGTACTACCGCATAGGGCGCGGATTTAAAAAATTACTTCCGCTCCTACTTCCGCGCATGCCATTGTTCTTGGCTAGAGGCCACGGTACTACCGCACCTGAGGAGCGGTACTATCGCATGGCGCGGTACTACCACTTCCCTAGCCGGTACTACCGTGGGCCACTACGGTACTACTGCTCCGTTGAGCAGTACTTCCGCACGCCACAGAACTATAGCACTTGGAGGCCTTCATTTTGCAGCTAAAGACAACAGAAAGATACAATAAAACCAGAACTGCCATAACTTCTGCAAATGAGCTCCGAATTGAGCAAACTCAAGCTTGTTGGAAAGAAGACAACGAGTAGCATCAAAATAGCGACCAGATAATGGAGGCCCTGATTGAGATGCCCCGTCGATCGACTATTACTACCACCCCGAGGGTGGATACTACTTCGAGCTTGCCATCGACCAGGAGTAGGATTCGGAGGGTCCCAGGCAGGAGGCCTGCGCCTTTCGATGATAGTGTTTTCTTTTACCCCGCCTTCTAAGGGCTTATCTGTGTTTTCTTTTATATCTGTACTCAGATATATGATGCTTCCGCTGACGCTTGTACGCAAGCTTATGTATTCGAGCCCTCGAGGCCCCTGGCTTGTAATATAAAGCTTGTATGACTTTGTTTATGTTTTAGAGTTGTGTTGTGATATCTTCCCGTGAGTCCTTAGGCTTGATCGTGTGCATTTGCGTGTATGATTAGTGCATGATTGAGCCGGGGGCGTCACAGAGTCGAGGAAGGATCTCTGGGCGAGACTGTTACTTGATTCTACTACTACTTTACATTATGCTAATCTGCACTCTTCTAATGCTGCAAGACCGATGAAGCTGCTGAAGATGCTAGTCTTCGATAGGACTAGGCTTTCCTCTCTATTCTGGCATTTCTGCAGCCCAGTCCACATATACAACTTTCCTTTGATAATGTTGCATATGTAGTGTAGATCCTTGCTTGCTGAGTACTTCGGAGTACTCACGGTTGCTTTGCTTTCTTTTTCTCCCCATATCAGTTTGATGCAACCAAGTGACTGAGCGCCTGAGACAGCTGCCCCGTGGACGGCTACTGCTACCACCTCGAGGGTGGTTACTTCCATGAGCTGGCCGACGACTAGGAGTAGGATCGGAGGGTCCTAGGCAGGAGGCCTACTGAAAGATCGAGGATGTCGCCTAGAGGGGGGGGGGTGAATAGGCGCTTTAAAATAATTACGGTTTAGGCTTGAACAAATGCGGAATAAACCTAGTGGTTAATTTGTCAAGCACAAAACCTACAACAACTAGGCTCACCTATGTGCACCAACAACTTATGCTAAGCAAGATAAACAACTAAGTGATAGCAAGATATATGACAAGAAACAATATGGCTATCACAAAGTAAAGTGCATAAGTAAAAGGGCTCGGGTAAGAGATAACCGAGGCACGCGGAGACGACTATGTATCCCGAAGTTCACACCCTTGCGGATGCTAATCTCCGTTTGGAGCGGTGTGGAGGCACATTGCTCCCCAAGAAGCCACTGAGGCCATCGTAATCTCCTCACGCCCTCGCACAATGCAAGATGCCGTGATTCCACTAAGGGAGCCTTGAGGGCGGTCACCGAACCCGTACAAATGGCAACCCTTGGGGGTGGTCACCGGTACCCGTCAAATTGCTCGGGGTGATCTCCACAACCTAATTGGAGACCCCGACGCTTGCCCGGAGCTTTACACCATAATGATTGAGCTCCGAACACCACCAACCGTCTAGGGCGCCCAAGCACCCAAGAGGAACAAGCTCAAGGGTACCAAGCACCCAAGAGTAATAAGCTACTCAAATTCACTTCCACGTATCACCGTGGAGAACTCAAACCGATGCACCAAATGCAATGGCAAGGGCACACGGAGTGCCCAAGTCCTTCTCTCTCAAATCCCACCAAAGCAACTAATGCTAGGGAGGAAAATGAGAGGAAGAACGAAGAAGAGAACACGAAGAACTCCAAGATCTAGATCCAAAGGGTTCCCCACACCTAGAGGAGAAAGTGATTGGTGGAAACGTAGAACTAGATATCCTCTCTCTTTTCCCCCCAAAACTAGCAAGAATCCATGGAGGGATTGAGAGATAGCAAGCTCGAAGAAGGTGAACAATGGGGGAAGAACACGAGCTCAAGAGATAAGACTCAATGGGAAAGAAGGCCCCCTTTTATAGGAAGGGAAAAATCCAACCGTTATCCCCTCACTCAGCCCACGCGACGCGGTACTACTGCACACAGCCGCGGTACTACCGCACAGGGTTGCGGTACTACCGCTGCAGGGTGCGGTACTACCGCTTGCGCGGTAGTGACCAGATTAGGGCCTGTTGCACGGTGCAACGAGCGGTAGAACCGCTGGGGCGGTACTACCGCGCTCCCCTACGGTACTACCGTAAGGCAGGGCTCAGCTGGCGCAGGAATTGCACGGAAGTAAAAAATGACTTCCGTGACTACTTCCGCTGAGGTTGGAGCTGAGCAAAAGTCTGGCACGGTACTACCGCACGCTGAGAGCGGTACTACCGCGTAGGGCGCGGATGTAAAAAATTACTTCCGCTCCTACTTCCGCGCATGCCATTGTTCTTGGCTAGAGGCCACGGTACTACAGCACCTGAGGAGCGGTACTATCGCATGGCGCGGTACTACCACTTCCCTAGCCGGTACTACCGTGGGCCACTACGGTACTACTGCTCCGTTGAGCAGTACTTCCGCACGCCACAGAACTATAGCACTTGGAGGCCTTCATTTTGCAGCTAAAGACAACAGAAAGATACAATAAAACCAGAACTGCCATAACTTCCGCAAATGAGCTCCGAATTGAGCAAACTCAAGCTTGTTGGAAAGAAGACAACGAGTAGCATCAAAATAGCGACCAGATAATGGAGGCCCTGATTCAGATGCCCCGTCGATCGACTATTACTACCACCCCGAGGGTGGATACTACTTCGAGCTTGCCATCGACCAGGAGTAGGATTCGGAGGGTCCCAGGCAGGAGGCCTGCACCTTTCGATCGTAGTGTTGTCTTTTGCCCCGCCTTCCAAGGGCTTATCTGTGTTTTCTTTTATAGTAAGAAGAGGCAGGGGAGGTATGCCTAGCTTATAGAGGAGTGAAACCTCCAACAGAGAAGAACCGACATAACCTCCAACATCGAAAACATCATAGAAGATGCATGAGAACTCCGTTTTCGATGAACCCGAGCTTGTCATGAAAATGACCATAAGCTCCAAATCTCACAAGGAGAAGAACCAAGCAAGAACCAATAAAGATGATGCAAGGATGCAATGGTTTGAGCTCTCTACGAACGATACGATCAAGCTACTCAACGAGAGCCCCCCTTGATAGTACGGCAATCGATCCTATAACCCGGTCTCCCAACTACCACCATGAGACCGGTAAAATAGAAAACCTATCAAGGGCAAACCTTTGCCTTGCACAAAGTCCACTTGAGCTAGATGATGACGATCTTGACTTCCTCAAGATGGACCACCTTTCTTGATTGCGTTGGCTTGGTGAAGACTAGTTGATTGCTCCCCCATACTCCACTATGGGTGAGCCACTCTTTGGCTCATCTTCACAAGTCCATTGCCACCACAATGGACGGCAAGCTTCAAGCATATGATCTCTTCGTGATGATCCACTTGAACTTGCACACCGCAACCTAACCCCACAAAAAACTCTCACGAAGACCATGGGTTAGTACACAAAGCGTAATTGACAATGCTTACCATACCATGGGATCACTTGATCCCTCTCGGTACATCTTCTACGCTTTGTGTGTTGATCAACTTGATTCACTCTTTGACTTAGTCTTGATCAACCTCTCACATGACCAATCTTTAGGTAATTCCTTGAATAGCACCTTGGTCATCACAAACTCTCCTTGAAACCAACAAATGGACTCCAAGAAAAGCCTATGGACAAATCCTTCAAATATAACTCAAGGCAACCATTAGTCCATAGAGATTGTCATCAATTACCAAAACCAAACATGGGGGCACCGCATGTTCTTACACCTACGCCTTTCGATCGTAGTGTTTTGTTTTGCCCCGCCTTTCTAAAGGCCTTTCTGTTTCTCTTTTATATCTATTCTCAGATATCTGATGCTTCCGCTGACGCTTGTATGCCATCGAGCTATGTATTTGAGCCCTCGAGGCCCCTGGCTTGTAATATAAAGCTTGTATGACTTTATTTATGTTTTAGAGTTGTGTTGTGATATCTTCAAGTGAGTCCTTAGGCTTGATCGTGTGCATTTGCATGTATGATTAGTGCACGATTAAGCGGGGGGCGTCACAAAACCTTCCGGCCATACTTATGGCAAGGCTGACATCTGGTCTTATGCACAGCATCGCATACATGATAGAGCCTATGGCAGAAGCATAGGGGATGACACTCATATTTTCTCTATTCTCTGTAGTCGTTGGGCATTGAGTCTTACTCAACTTCACACCTTGCAAAACGGGCAAGAACCCCTTCTTGGACAGATCCATTTTGAACTTCTTCAAAATCTTATCAAGGTATGTGCTTTGTGAAAGTCCTATTAAGCGTCTCGATCTATCTCTATAGATCTTGATGCCTAATATGAAAGCAGCTTCTCCTAGGAGCTTCATTGAAAAACTCTTGTTCAAATATTCCTTCACGTTTTTCAAAAGTTCTATATTGTTTCCAATCAGCAATATGTCATCCACATATAATATTAGAAATGCTATAGAGCTCCCACTCACTTTCTTGTAAATACAAGCTTCTCCGTAAACTTGTATAAACCCAAACGCTTTGATCACCTCATCAAAGCGAAGATTCCAACTCCGAGATGCTTGCACCAGTCCATAAATGGATCGCTGGAGCTTGCACACTTTGTCAGCATTCTCTGGATCGACAAAACCTTCCGGTTGTATCATATACAACTCTTCCTTAAGAAAACCGTTAAGGAACACTGTTTTGACATCCATCTGCCAGATTTCATAATCGAAAAATGCAGCTATTTCCAACATGATTCTGACGGACTTAAGCATCGCTACGGGTGAGAAAGTCTCATCGTAGTCAACTCCTTGAACTTGTGAAAACCCATTTGCCACAAGTCAAGCTTTATAGACGGTGACATTACCGTCCGCGTCCGTCTTCTTCTTGAAGATCCATTTATTCTGAATGGCCTTTCGCCCTTCAGGTAATACTTCTAAAGTCCATACTTTGTTTTCACACATGGGTCCCATCTCGGATTTCATGGCCTATAACCATTTGTCGGAATCCGGGCCCGCCATCCCTTCTCCATAGCTCATAGGTTCATCATTGTCCAACAACATGACCTCTAAGACAGGGTTACCGTACAACTCAGGAGTAGTACGTACCCTTGTCGACCTACGAGGTTCGATAGTAACTTGATCCGAAACTTCATGATCACTATCATTAGCTTCCTCTTCAACTGACGTAGGTGCCACAGAAATATCTTTCTGCGCTGCGCTACTCTTTGGTTGAAGTAAAGATTCAACAACCTCATCAAGTTCTATCTTCCTCCCACTCAATTCTTTCGAGAGAAACTCTTTCTCGAGAAAGGACCCGTTCTTAGCGACAAACACTTTGCCCTCGGATCTGAGATATAAAGAATACCCAATCATCTTATTTGGGTATCCTATGAAGACGCATTTGTCCGCTTTGGGTTCGAGCTTTTCTGGCTGAAGCATTTTGACGTAAGCAACGCAGCCCCAAACCTTAAGAAACGACAGCTTAGGTTTTTTGCCAAACCATAGTTCATACGGTGTCGTATCTACAGACTTAGATGGTGCCCTATTTAAAGTGAATGCAGCTGTCTCTAATGCATTACCCCAAAACAATAGTGGCAGATCGGCAAGAGACATCATAGAATTTTTGTCCAAAAGGACCACTTCCCCAGTGGAATTGTCAAAAAAGACCACCCCCTGAGAGCAAATGGTAGAAAGGACCGGCCCAGCCGTGGCGGCAGGCACGGCGGGCGACATGTACGTGGAGCCTATTGCCACACACGCAGGCGGCCAGTGGCGCATAACAGGACGCCGAGTCACACGCGCGCCGCGGCGGAATGGGGCATGGGCCGGTGGGTCCTGCCTCCACGATGTGAGGCGGGCGGTGCTGCTGCTCCCGCGGACGCCGACAGCCTCACTGTTGCTGCGGCGGTGGTGACAACACTGAATCTAATGCCCAAGCTGACGCGACCTTATTTTCCTTTCTGCCACAAGTTCTGATACCCTGGAATCGGATTCCTGCCTAAACTTTGACGTCTTGTGTACTAATTCCTACGCAGGCGACACTGATTAAAGCATTGCGTGATTCCCACTTCGGTCAATTGCTGCAGCCGACGCGACAGCACTCACGCATGCTGATTTCTACGCGTGATTTCCTGCTGCACGCCCAACAACGTTGATGTTGCTGCGTGTGATGAGGCACCACGATGCTAGAATCCGAGGCCGCGTTAGGTGAGTTCTAACTCGTTCTGCCGACAATACAGTGCTCCTCTTCTTTTTATACGCACAGTCGCGGCTCCGTGCGCAGACGCTCTCTCGAATCTCTCTGGTTGCCTTCTCTGCCTCTCTGCTCTCTCTAAGTCTACAAGAAGACACAGAAAGAAAAACTCGGTAGCCACTTTCACTCATGATTTTGGGCGATTTAGAGTTGGATTTTGAAGATGGTGAAGTTCAAGAAAAGATAGATGAAGGTAAGATCTATCCATTTTTGTTGGTTTTGTTCGCATGCATGATGTTTTTGTTATGTTTGATTAGTTCCTAAGTGTGTATTCTTTGATATTTTAGGCATTATTTCAGCACTTTGTGGAGTCATTTGGAGTTTCTGGAGTAGGATTTGCCGTGCGAAGTGAAGTACGAAGGGGAAGATCGAGGTATGAGCTTTGCAATACATGGATTTTTTTGTGCATGTACGGTGAAAATTAGTTAGTTGTTTAGATCTTCATTACCTATGTGATGTTTACTGCTTAGAAGTTAGAAAAGCTTTCAGACGAGGTATGTTGCGTTTATAGTATTTTTATCATAAGAGTAGGTTGAAGGTGTTGTAGATCAATGTTAGCCGGTATTTTAGATCAGCGTTAGGCCTTTCAGATGCATCAGTTTAGTTTGACATGCAAGAAGTTCTTAATATGAGTTTGTACTGTAATTGGTCTTTGCATGGTTAAATGTGATGTTATTTTATGTGGTATGTTTATAATAAGTTCTATAGTTAGGAAACGTAGGTATTTTTTGTTATCTCGCAATAATGATAGTTATGTATATTAAGATTAGATGCTAATTTCCTTAATAATGTATGTAATTAGGTAAACAAAATATCATCTGAGTAGCAAACAAAGAGGAGAAGACGGAGGTTATTATTTCGAACCATTGTGACGCTTAATTTTATTCGGAATGACATTCATATTGGAGCTGAGGTATAAATGACGCCGTGTAATATTGTGAATATATTTTATATTGATTTACTCTTGTGAATGATGTTACTGTTGCTGTGAATATTTGTCATATTATGTTTAAAGTCTAAGCAAATGATACTAAAAACAAACCGACTTTTTCCCCGTTGTGAATATTTGTAGCGTGCACGAGGGCAAGGTAGCGCTGCGCATGGCATGCATCACCGACCACGGTTGCCTCGGCGGAATGAACTTCGTACGCAGCCGTATTTGAGTAGTACTAGTATTCAGACTTCAGAGACTGTCTGTGTCAAATACGTACCACATACCCTACTCTATGCCTCTTTTCCCTCGTTCATGTGTACAAATACAAGACCTTTGATCTGAAGAAAGATCGTCAAGGTGAACGAGTATTTCTCAAAGCAGAAATTTCGCCATTGAGACATGACGAAATTAAGAAACTTGGGTCGCGATTTTGACAAGACTACGCTGAGGAATTACTACATGTTATGTTTTCAGAGGCCACGAACCAATCTTTTGATGCCAGTTCAAATGTAGCATGCGGTGAGAAACTGGCAATGGCATAGTCCATTTTCTTTGCGCACGGGAAAACGAGTCTCGTAGCGACGCGGCCTCGTGTCCTCCGTGCCGCTCTCCTACCACTCCTCTAGCGCTCCAGTGCGTGCTCCGCGAGCCGCCGCGCGCGCCCCTCTCGCACTGTCCCGCTCCGCCCTCGCCACGGCGAGCTCGCCCTTCGCCTCCTCCAGCTGCTTCTTCAGCGCCGCGACCTCCGCGTCCTGCGCCGCCAGCTTCTCTTGCAGCTCCAGCGCGTAGCCTAAGGAGGAGGACACGTAGTTCGCCGCCTGCACACAAATTACCATGATCGATCAGACTCCGCACATACGCCCACCGGTGAAGAATCTGACATTGCATTCACTGCCATGGCATACCTGGAGGATCGCAACATAGCTCGCTGCGACCACATCGGACGGCTCGTTCGCCGCAAACGCGCGCTGCTGCGGTGGCACGACGGCGCCCTGCAGCAGCTCCCGTGCAGCCTCCCAGCCCGTGCCGTCTCCGTCGTGGCTGATGGGGAACCCCGGCGGTGGCGAGCGCATCCCGGACAGCGGCGTGTTCAGCAGAGAACGAGGCGGGCCCTCCTCGCTGTTGGCTTCCTCCAGATTCCTCTTCTTTGCGCACAACGGCGGCGACCCTGGCGCGTGGCTGTCCGGCTCGGATTTCGCCTTCTTCGCCGACGCCGACGCCTGAGCGGCCGCCTTCTCCGCCAGCATATTTTTCATCACCTCGTAGACGGAGGGGTCCATGCCTAGCACACAGTAGCAACATCAGAGCTCGATTAAAAACAGGGGAATCGGAGGGGTTAGAGAAAGCGTTCAATTACCTTTGGAATCGGAGGTGATGCGGGTAAACGAAGGTGGCGGCGGCGGCGTAGATGCGGCAGGTGCCATGACGGCTGCAAGGTTGCTGTCGGAGAGACATGTGTCGATGTCAACGGCGGCGCTGGCGTAACTGCGCAGTAGCTTCGCCGCGTATTTCTTCCCCTCGCTGTCAAGTACCGGCTCCATGAAAGAGCTCTTGGACGGCTCGCCCCACTCCACGGGGAAAGGCCACGGCTCCGGCGACGAGAGGAAGAAGAACGAGTTCTTCCAGTCCTTGATGTAGCTCGGCATCCCCTTGAAGCGCAGGCCGGAGGTGTCCCTGGATCGGAAAAAGTAGCAGCCTCTGTGCTTGTGGTTGACGATGGACAGCAGGAAGAAGTACCGGAACACGGGCAGCGACGGCGGCACGCCGGCGGAGTGGCAGAGCACCAGGAAGCCCGCCAAGATGCGCCACCCGTTGGGCGCGAGCTGGGTCGGCGCGATGCCGAAATGGGCGAGCACGTCGCAGAAGAAGCCGTGCAGCGGGACGCGCATCCCGGCCTCCAGCGCGTCCGCATACACGCAGACGCACCCCGGCGGCGGGGGCGAGCTCGCGCGCAGGTCGCCGGCGGGGCGCGCGGTGTACCGGTCCCTGGGGACGCCGTACTTGTCGCACACCGCGTCGACGTCGTGCTGCGTTCGCAGGAACGAGACGGCGCCCTCGGTGTCGCCTTGTCTCGGGTGGGCAGCGTGGTGGTCCGGCTCGAGGGAGGACGAGGAGGACGAAGGCATGGCGTCCTGCTTGTCTTCCTCACGTTTCCTCTCCGCTCGCAGTGGCAGGAGTGTAGCAGTGGAGTGGAGTGGCTTCCCGAGGGGCCTAGCCTGGTGGTGGTGGACGCTCGATGTCTTCTAGCTCTAGGCCAAGGCATCCAATGGATAGTCAAAACAGTTTGTCTAATTTACAGGGAGATGTTTTATAAAGATGTCACATCTAATCTTTCACAAATAACGCAGCAATAAAAAGAAAGCTAGAACAAAAAAAATTGACCACAAACATAATGGACATCAGATTAGATGTGATATGATGTGTCCTAGACAGACCTAGCGGAAAATTTCACCACTAGTTTTTACCAATTTTTCTTATGTCACTCTAGCATTTCACTTTTAGATTTTAACAATGCATCACAATTGCCATTTCATAACAAAAGCAAAAAATTCAGAGTGACAATTGTGATACATTGTCTAATCTAAGTCTTGCAAAAGTTAAATATTTTTCTTTTCGCTTTTGTCACGAAATGGCAATTGTGATACATTGTAAAATCTAAGTCTTGCAAAAGTTAAATGTTTTTCTTTTCGCTTTTGTCACGAAATGGCAATTGTGATACATTGTCAAAAGTTAGCTAGGAGTGACAAAAATGAAGTGTCAAATTTAGAGTGGCATAAGAAAAATTAAGAAAAGCTAGAAGTTAACAAATGTGGGTGGCCATGTATTA